>CM077254.1:10418504-10738504 GCA_039654775.1 Spinibarbus caldwelli
TCCAGCATGCTTTATGTTTCAAAAACTATTGTGATTATTCTGCTTCCATATATTTGCAGCAGGTTGGTCATGTTTCCTCTGACTTCCACTTTTCAGCACTCAGATAAGGTGGTGGTAAAACTTTAACAGTGCTCTCTGAGATAGATGAACGTACAACAACCAAATACAGTGTGTTTAGAATAATATACAATTACTTCAGCAAAACAAATAATTGTATTTTACTATACTTTAACTGCAAACACCAAATACTCACAGTTATCCACAGAAAAAAATGGAAACATCTCCATCAGCTTCTCTTTGTTCTTCTTTGTTCAATTCATGTTTATAACGACAGTCTGACGGGGATTTGACCGAACTTTGTTTCATCGTTTCCTATACGTATACAATCTACAGGGCAAAAAAAAACACATAAATAAATTATTAAACATTACGTTAGGCTATAACATGAACTCTCGCCAGCATTATTGATCAATTCACAACAGTTTTATCAAGATACTTTAGAGATTCATGTTAAAAATTACAAACCTCCCGGCGGAGAATTGCACAGGCCTGGACAACGCGATAAACCACCTTTCTTCTTTAGCTTCTTGAAATAAACGTGTAACGTTAGGCTGACTAAAAATGACAAGGGTTTAGGTAAAAGTAATTAAAATAAGCTAAAATTAATTAATTCTCGCACTTACCATCTTCGTTCTCTCGAGCGCTGAGCGCAGTCAGGCAGCGCACCGTGACCGTTGATGTTTAAACAGCGGCGCTCGCGCGCTTTGTAATCACTCTCGCGAGAGGCGCGCGACTGAAATGCGGCGCTGTGCAGACGGGACAAAACTGATCAGCGCATTGATACACATTAAAGTTGTTTGCCGTTTATGTCAAAAATCATTTTATGCATCTGTTTGGAGGGATGAGTTATAAGAATAACCTTTTAGAATCTAAATGAAACACAAACTGGATACGAGCATGTTGCTCATCAATAAAAGAGCTGCACGGCATCTTTCATGACATGATAACTAAAGAACCTGCAATCACGTTAGTTTGCTGATTAAATAGCAGACTAGCGTGTACCTTTTAATAAATAGATAAAAATGTCCAGATTGCTATACACTGCTAGTACACATATTCTACCTGATCAGTTTGTTGGTATAAATTAAAAGGTTGATTCAGTGCCGATGTAAATTTTAAGTTTATTTTCTTCGGGAAAAAAGGTGTGTCAGAGTAAAATTGAAATAAAAACACAAATAATGTAGTATAATAATTTTAAATAGCCTAATGTGTAAACATACATAAAGCATGGTTCAGCCCAAAGAACCCTTTTGTGCCCAAAAGGGTTCTTTCTCCTTATATAGAACCTTTTTGGCATAAAGGGTTCTTTGGAGTTGAGTAAAGAACCCTAGGGTTCTATATAGAACCCCAAAGAACCTTTTTTTCTAAGAGTGTAGGTGTATCTTTATTTAGTGCTTCTGTTTTTGAGGGATTTTTCTTCTAGATTTATTTCACAAACCTTGAAATCTTGAAAGTACCATATACTGCCATATTCATTCCAGTTCTTCTAGGCAACTTTTTATTTGCCTAACAAATTCATGCCCCTAACACTAAAGCACCACAGCGTGAAGCACATAGATACACATACTAGTTTTGGCCCAGATTAACACCCCAAAGAATGTCATCCATGTGGTGTGAAAGCTTCAAGGTTAAAAATTCCCTCCATTAACACCCTTTCTCAAATCCAGTTTTCATATGAAAGTGTAGTGTAGTCTACGGAAGTCATTTTACAGTTTTATGGGATACCATGGGACTATTGTGAAAATGTTTTATTTAACCCTTAATCGGTCCTTGGGGTCTATCTGACCCCAAGGACTTTAAACGTAAACCCTACTCGAGGGACGCTCTAAGGTTAAACATACAAGGGGATAGCTGTTGTCAAGCATATAAAGAATCTGGGTAGCTAACATGAATTCTGCAGATTTCAGTACTGGTTACTCATGAGGAACGGGATCATATCAATGTCTGAACCTTCGTAAACTACATCCTTGTGTTAAACACTTGACCCTAGGTTTCTTCAGCGGGAGAGTCACTGCAATCAATGTACAGTGAGTAAAATAAGTAAATGTATTTGTAAAGGTGCTGTTGACAAGAAATTTTCACCAGATGTCGGTAACAACCCAAGTAATCCATAAACAAAACAAAACAAATAAATTCAGAAATTAAGTTATGTGTCATAAAATGGAATGACACAGGGAAAAGTACTGATACATTCAATACATAAAGAAAGGGAGGTGCAAAAAGGCATGGAAAGCCAATCAGTAATTAGAAAGCAATCCTGTCCCTTGTCAGTGGAAATTAATATTAGCTGGTTCAGTCCCAACACCTACCAGGATGATGAAGATGAAACAAGGGTGGACATTTCAGCAAGACAATAATGCCAAACACAGCCTCAAACACAACTCTCAGTTGGTTTCAGAGAAAGAAAATAAAGCTGCTAGAATGGCCCAGCCAATCACCTGACTTGAATCCAATAGAAAATCAATGGAAAGAACTAAAGATCAAAGTTCATAAAAGAGGCCCACAGAACCTTCAACATTTGAAGACTGTTTGTGTTTGTGTGGAAGAATGGGCCAAAATCACACCTGAGCAATGCATGCGACTAGTTTCTCCATACAAGAGGCATCTTGAAGCTGTCATAACCAACAAAGGCTTTTGTACGAAGTATTAAATACATTTCAGTAAGCGTGTTCAATACTTTTTCCCTGTGTAATTCCATTTTATTACATGTAACTTAATTTCTGAACTTATTTGTTTTGTTTTCTTTGTTTTGTTTGTTTGTTTTATTTACAGAGCACAATTAAAACAACGCAATGTGCTGTGCAATAACAACTAATAAAAAGGAGACCAACATCACAGGAAGAAAAAAAGTAATAAATAAGCAACTAAAACAAACATCATAGAAAAGATGGAGAGCCACTTTGTTAAATCAATGAGTTGAGCCAAAGGCTATCTCTAATAAATTCAATTTAATTTTTTTTTACTGTAGGTAAAAGTCTAAGATATAAAGGCAAGCTATTCCAATGCTTTGGGGCCACCACTGAAAATGCCCGGTCACCACTCAGTTTTAGTCTTGTCCTAGGGACGTCTAAAATCATCTGGTTTGATGACCTAAGATTCCTTTGAGGTTTGTGTACATGTAAAAGATCAGTTAAATAAGAGGGTGCCAGATTGTGTAAGACTTTATATACTAAGATAAGTAGTTTAATATCGACCCTGTAGTGAATTGCCAATGTAAAGTAGCTAAAATAGGTGTTATATGCTGGTGTTTACGAACAACCATCAGTAATCTAGCAGCAGCATTCTGCACTAGTTGTAAGCAAGTTGACAGCGATTGGCTCACACCTGCATACAGTGAATTACAATAGTCCAGTCTTACAAAAATAAGCTTTGTATGTATGGATTACTTGGTTTGTTACCGACATCTGGTGAAAATTTCATGTCAACAGCACCTTTAGAAACATATTTACTGAGAAAAATAGTGACGTGTTCAATACTTATTTTACCCGCTGTATGTACATGAAAACTGTAGCAATGAACCTAGTGGACTTCACACCAATGGGGATTTCTTGGTTTCACACATTTAGACTTATTTTATGTTTACTGGTGATTCTACCAGGTAAGGGCACTCAGGTGGGTCAGTAAAATATGTTCTCATCAGTCTTACTCTATAGAACTTTTGCTTTTATACTTGAATTAATTGACTTTCAGGCAAGTTGTGGACTGCCATGAGCAGAAAACTAAAAAGCTGGAAATGTGAAAGTAATTGGTCACAGTCGGGACAGTGTGTCAGAGATTAATTTCCTAATTTAAAGCTTCCACTTATCAGTTCCAAAGTGCACCTCATCACTTCACACCAATTTTTGGATAATGCTTTGTATTTACTATTATATTTGGTTGCACTTTAGAATAAAGCTCAATTTGTTAATATTTCAGCTAACATGAAATACTGACCAATACTTTTACCACATTTACTAATCTTGGTTAATAATGTTATATGTAGAAATTAACATTTCAAGTTGTATAAATAATCATTAGTGAATTTATTATGAGCAAACATGAATTAACATCGAGCAATATGTATGTTACTTATAATTATTCAAAACTGACATTCACTTAGACCTTACCATAATAAATACAATAAACATTTCTGTTCATTAAAGCTAAAGCACTAACCGATGTTAATAAATTAAACTTTATTGTAAATGTACAGGGCCGTCACTAGTGGGGTGAAAGGTGGTGACGATTATAGGGGGTCCGAGACCTGCCTAAAAAGAGGTCTCATAGACCTTGAACACAGAATTGAGTTTTGCCTCTTCTTGCTCTTGAACCGACAAATACATACAAAATTATGTCACAATATCTTTGTGAGTATCCTCGAAAAAATTGTCAGGTATGTGTTAAGTGAAAGTAAACAGTTGAGAAAGAAATCGAATGTGTATCTTTATATTGGATGCATTGTCTCTTAAAGTGACCGTGCCCAATTTAGCCTACTAGCTGCTGTTGGTTTCCTTAATGTTAATCCAAGAAATTAAATGGGAGAAAATCACTCACAGCCCTTTACTGAATTACTTTGAAGTTTTAAAAAGTTTTAATCTATATTAATTTATACAGTGAAGACTATGCAATGCTATTTTTACATTTGATTATTCAGTTTCTGTACCTGGACACCTACAAACTTGAAAAAAACTTAAACATTGTTTAATTTGTATCTTTGTTCTATTTATTTATTTGTGCTATTTACTCAATTTCAAACAGGGCCCACGGGCACAACCTGCACCGGGCCCCGCAAACCCCAGCTATGGCCCTGATCATATTTTTGTCAAATTACATTTTGATTTTGATCTAAATTTTGACAGATACATCAGATTTCACTAACACCCATTATATCATTCCTTATTAATCAAGTAAATATTAAAGACATTTTGAGCCAATGGTTGTGATTACACAGTCTATAATTGTTGGTGTACAAGTGGGTGTGAGTGCGCGGACCCAGGAACATGTGCGGCAAGTAGTCTCCATGACTACTCTGACAGGCAATCTATATTTCTCTCCTGCAACATGCTATGCACGCTTTGACCTATTAATGATTGCATGTCAGGATGTTTGCTGAGGTTTATCTCAAGAAATGTAATTTAGTAAAGTGATGACAACTGATTGATTTAAAATGTTAATCATGCATAATAATAAAAGGTGTGGACACAAAAACATTCAATAATAATAATAGTAATATAATTAGATTTTATTATTTGCTAATCAAAATGTTCACACAAAAAATTTAAATTTTCTGAAAATTTACTTTATTTTAGGCCATTCAAGATGTAGAGGAGTTTGCTTCTTCACTGAAGCAGATTTGTAAAAGTGTAGCTTTACATCATTCCTCACCAATAGATCTTCTGCATTGAATGGGTGCCATCAGAATGTTTTTATCAGCTGTTTGGACTCTCATTCTGACGGCACCCATTCACTGCAGAGAATCCATTGGTGAGCAAGTGATGTAATGCTAAATTTCTCCAAATCTGTTCCAGTAAAGAAACAAATTGCTCTACATCTTGGATGGTCTGAGGGTGAATACATTTTCAGCAAATTATCATTCTTGACCATTTTTTTAAAGTGCAAAATTCACATTGACCCTCTTACAGTTGATGAGTTAGAATTTCAATTTAGTTGGAATTTGTATTGGCCACAACAAACAGAAAGTTGGAACCTTCAGACTTACAGGAATGTTGAAGATTTTTTAGAGAAGTCCAAATTAAACGATAAATTAACGGAAAAATTAAACGAAAAAAAAGAAAATACAGTTAAATGTACGCAATTCTGCATTCTTGTTTGCTACTCTATAATTAAAAGTGAATTAGAATTCAGGAACTGATTATTTTATCAGAAATTTAAAAGGGATTCTCAGTTCAGTTTTAAATGATTCACAACTGTGAATATGGTATAATTTTGCTGAATAAAGTATTTGTCATTTGTGATTAAATTCATTATTCAGAATATCTATACTAGTAGCCCATAATGCATCTAGTCTTTTTCTGTAAAAGGTTTTGTTTTTTTGTTTTTTATTTATTTATTTTTATTTTTTTTTTGTTTTTTTTTATAAATCTTTCCCAATCTCCAGTGTTGACTCAACTTTGAAGTATGACATCCTCAGAAGAATATGTTTTCTGGCCTGCAGTCAGAATTGTTGCTCTAACCTTTGGCTGCCGGCAATACAATTATATGTGGTGCCAGGCTGATTTTGAGGCTCAGAAATTCATGAGCTCTGCGGTGCAGCTGTGACAAAGCTTTTTCCAAACAGGCTGCGTAAGGACACTTGGATGGACATGTAAGCTTCTGTACAGAACACCACCTTTAACCATGATTATATCCCACAGAGTCCCTAAGTCTTTCCTTGTGAGGATGCCGAACTAATTTTAAGTTAGTGCACGCTCATTCTTCAGTTCATTGACTGTTGAGTGAATTGCGATCTACCGTGAGAGGAACACCAACAGTGTGGCTGAAAATGAGCGAGTGATTACAGTCGTGACAGTGTGTCGGAGACTAATTTCCTAATTTGTACGCTCCTCTCTTATCAGTTCCAACGGGCGTCAAGTGCACCTCATCACACACTACCACCAGGACTCCACAATTATGCCCCTGTGTTTGTCCACCCATCCATGTCATGAGCATAAGCGTGAGCTCATAGGTTCATGTACAAAATTATACTGTTGTCATTCACTTGAAATTGCTAGTAAATTTCACAAACAATGAGAAAGAAATGGCAAGAAATATTGAAATAAACATGAAAATTTAAAGTTGATTAACTCGAAGAACAACTCCAGTGATGTTTGTTTTATTTACTAATTTGAAAAAAAAAATTTTTCATTTTTTTACAGTGATGCTTCATAGCTGATTTGACACAAATTAAAGTTGGCCATAAACATACATTTTTTTAATCATTTATCAATTTCATGAAATGAGTAGAGACAAACTGAGTAGTACATTGTAAATAAACATTTTAGCATTAGAAATCCATCTTATATGAAATACCTTGCATTTTTAAAGCCGTAATATGAAATTATGGGCCATTTTGATAATGACTGTCATTTTCAGAGGTATGTGTTTTGGAATGGCGAGAACAAAAGCATTTGGATACTTTAGCGTTACTATAGCTACAGAAGAGTGCAGGACTATTTCCGTCATCATGTTCCAGTCAGGAAAAGGCACAGATATTTTATGTGATTTATGATAAGCATATCTCTCGTTTTATGAGTTGCTGAAAACACAAGTGACCGTTAGTGCCTGTAAACCAGTAAAACGGCAACCGTCTCCATTTCTGACCCAATAGCTCTTCCATATGGACAATCTTATAGTCATATTCTGCCTTTAAGTTAAAGTGGTTGGGACTGTGAAATGTGAGAAGACTCAAGAGAATCCATCTATATAGATTTCCACTCTTAGATGGGACCCAAGTGAATCCATCTATTTCTTTGTCATGATGGTTCTCTGTTGCCGTCGCGAAGCTCTTCTCAGTCAAGTCAGGCTAAACGACTGAATAACAATCATTTATTTGGTCAATCCTGAATCAAATCCTCCGGTTTATAGCTGAAGTAAAATGTGTTTGAAATACGGCACATTTGGTTTGAATTATGATATGTTTTCTGAAATCAGTAATCCTAAAAGGAAAGTGTGAAATTGTGTTTCTGCTGCTGCAAAGCCTCTCTTGAGTAACGTCACCAACGTGGGCTGTGTTAGACCTTTTTCCCTCTCTCCCACGCTTGGTACCACTGCCTCATCATTAGCATGCAAGCCACAAACACACACACACACACACACACACAATCCTGTACCCAGGCTTTCACTTCAAACACCGGCGTAGTTTCAGTCCGCATGCAGCCGGCAGCATCAGAGCCCAGGTTGCAGGCAGTTAGGAAAACCATACCGCATTCAAAACATGTAAAATGCATGTTTGTAAATGAGGAACTTATACATAAGTATAAAAAAGTTCAATTAGCCAAATCCGCATGAAAAACAGATAAACATGCTCGTTTGACCATATGCGAAACCCACAACAACCTGTGGCCTCGACTGCAAAATTTGAGTACACAAACACATAGGTTCCAATCATTTTCATGAATCGTGCTTTTCTTTCACAAATGTAATGTACCTCCCAAACCATTTACATGCTTGAGTTTGCCAGTGGCCTATTTCACATAGAGCTGCTCGGAGAGAATTCTATTGCAGAATTACTTTTAAACATAATAAGTTCACAGTGCAGAGGGAGTAAGCCAAAAAACACTCACTTAATATCAGCCAGAGGGACACAAGAACACAAGCGCCTTCATATGCTAATAAGACTCTGCCGCTGTGCAGTGCTTACATTCTGCCATTCCATCATGCACTTACTATATTTTCACATATTTACATGGTTCATAACCTCAGCAGCACTCTATATTCAAAACGTGTCGTTTTGGCAACCCTGTTACCAAAATTTGGGATACAAAATTGTGGCTCTTTTTTGTAAATTTCAACCAATGGTTAAAAAAAAAAAAAAAGAAAAAAAAGTGATTCTAGCAAATGAAATAAAAATATAAATAAAACAATTTGTATATTTAGCTTAAATGAAACTGTTGTTCAATTGTTGCTAGTTTGGGACCAAATGTTAGCATTTTACCAGTTTGTAAATGGTTACTATAATAGATACTAATATTTGCAAAATTTAAAATGAAAATTTTGGGGTGTTACAACAGAAAATGTGGAAAATATATTCATTTCCTAATAATAATAATAACTATGTCAAAACTCTGACATTGTATGGTTTTAATTTTTAGTCAAAAAGGTCAACACCTTGGTGGGGCAGACTAAAATCACTTTTTTAAGCAGGTATATTATATTTGATGTATTTTAAACTAGCTCCTTTCCATGCTAGGCTAATTTAATAATAGTTTATTAAAGGTATCTTCTAGTTGTCGCTAAAAACATGACATTTTTGCCTCTGTTTTTTAGTCATGAGGTACAAAAATGTGCTGTATTTGTTTAAAGTACTGGTAAATATGTGTAGATCATGTCCACATGCATCTTTAATGTTTATTTCCTGTCTCTAGCTGTGCACTGTCGATACTGTCTTAAACAGGGGTTAAATTGGGATTTGTTATGTGGTGGTGGGGGGATGGGGGCTCTATGGTATCGAGTATACATATACAATATATATATATAATATATATATATATAAATTTACATTTATATTTACATTTAGTAATTTAGCAGACACGTTTATCCAAAGCGACTTACCAATGAGGACAATGGAAATATATATGTATTATGTCTGTGTGTGTGTGTGTGTGTGTGTGTTTTGTTTTTTTCAAATATGATTTATTCTAATGCAATATTCTCATCGGTTTTCTATCAGCTGTGACATAGGCTATAAATCTGAATGTTTTTTATATTTTATCCAAGGGCATTTTTTTAATTTAAAATAGTTGTTTTTTTATTTTTTTTTCACCTTTATAGAGGGCATTTTCCCACTAATCTCATTAACTTTCATTTCAAATTCTTACATTTGATCTATAAATTCAATTATAATAATGTGATTGTTATTAACTATACGTTATCAAATTAAATCATTTACACTGAAAAATACAACTACATTAAATTATGAGATTCTTTTTTAAAAAAATTTAATATACAAACAAGAAATGATGGTGGAAATGATACTTTTCAAAGAAATTAAAACGCCAGTAGGTGCCAGTAGTGAGCGTTTAATGAGTCATTGAGTCGTTCATTCAAACAATTCGTTCAAACGGCAGATTCATCAGATGTTTACGCATGGGCTAATGAAACTTTGACTCAACCGATTTGTTCAAAACAGTGAATCATTCAGCAATGAATCAGATGGTTGCTTTGAGATGCGCTGTGGTTCCGCCAAAAATGTAAGTGACCTAATATTATTGTAATTGCTCATTGAACTGTTTATAGAACTATTAAACAGTCATAAACCCTGGTCTTAAAATGTTTTCACACCGTTCACGCTTCACCTTCTGTCTGTTGCACCAGATCAATAATATAAATCAAATTATTATGGTTCTGCTCAGGTCTGTGTAACAGAGGATATTGTGGGAGTTACCACAAGCACTCAAACTTGTTAACAGCTGTGATCCATGTGGCCCTGTATTCATGACTAACAAAATAATGGCATGCTTTGAATCGCATGCTAGGCCCAGATCCTCACAGGAAGCCCACTGTGTCGCTGCCCTGTTTCGCTCCAGTTGTCATGGTGTATGTTGTAGTCATAAATATAAATATGGCACAGTCTTACAATCACAATCTATTGCAGATATGATGACAGAGTAACATTGATACGTGATTGGTGTTGATGATTTTCTCTTGGCAAATCACCCTAGTCATATGAACTGGTCTGAGAGTGGAGAATGATGCCCTCGGGTGTAAGAGAGAAAAGGAGTGCTGCTTTACAAAGTGTGCTTCTATTGTGACTGTACATCATGAAAGATAGTTAGAGAGGAGAAGAGGTTACAGAAAGAGTTTCTTAGAAGGCTCAGTCTCTCTCGTGTTTACACCGAAAGAAAGAGGAGCTAGAGAAACACTCTTCGTGGATTAATGTGCTTAGTGGAAGTTCAGCTTCTGAAGGCTACTGATAAGGTGCAAATATGTATGGCATAACGCTGTTGAGGTCAGACAGAGAATCCCACAATTCCAAACAAGCTGATATGTGTCCACTCTTTCTCTCTCAGTCCAGTCATAGTAATTCACAGGTCTTCATAAGCCCACAAAATCCAGAGGTAACTGTATATACAATGACCTCCAGAAGCTACACTGCCCGTCCAAAAAAAAGTCACACACTCTAATATTTCGTTGGACCGCCTTTAGCTTTGATTATGGCACGCATTCGCTGTGGCATCGTTTCGATAAGCTTCTGTAATGTCACAACATTTATTCCTGTCCAGAGTTGCATTCATTTTTTGCCAAGATCTTGTATTGATGATGGGAGAGTTGGACCGCTGCGTAAAGTCTTCTCCAGCACATCTCAAAGATTCTCAATGCTCTGGACTCTGTGGTGGCCAATCCATGTGTGAAAATTATGTCTCATGCTCCCTGAACCACTCTTTCACAATTTGAGCCCGATGAATCCTAGCATTGCCATCTTGAAATATGCCCGTGCCATCAGGGAAGAAAAAATCCATTGATGGAATAACCTGGTCATTCAGTATATTCAGGTAGTCAGTTGACCTCATTCTGTGGGCACATAACGTTGCTGAACCTAGAACAGACCAACTGCAGCAACCCCAGATCATAGCACTGCCCCCACAGGCTTGTACGGTAGGCACTAGGCATGATGGGTGCATCACTTCATCCGCCTCTCTTCTTACCCTGATGCGCCCATCACTCTGGAACAGGGTAAATATGGACTCATCAGACAACATGACCTTCTTTCATTGCTCCAGAGTCCAATCTTTATGTTCTCTAGCAAATTGAAGCCTTTTTTTTCGATTAGCCTCACTGAAAAGTGGTTTTCTTAAGGCTACACAGCTGTTTAGTCCCAATCCCTTGAGTTCCCTTCGCACTGTGCGTGTGGAAATGCTCTTACTTTCAAACAAAGCCGTGAGTACTACTGTTGGTTTTTTTATACGATTTGATTTCACCAAACATTTAAGTGATCGCTGATCACGATCATTCAAGATTTTTTTTCCGACCGCATTTCTTCCTCGAAGATGATGGTTCCCCACTATCCTTCCAGTTTTTAATAATGCGTTAGACAGTTCTTAACCCAATTTTAGTAGTTTCAGCAATCTCCTTAGATGTTTTCTTTTTGCTTGATGCATGCCAATAATTTGACCCTTCTGAAACAGATTAACATCTTTTCCACAACCACAGGATGTGTCATCCGACATGGTTGTTTAAGAAATGAGAAGCTACTCAATGCATGAGTTAAGGTTAAATAACTTGTTGCCAGCTGAAACAGAATCATAATCATTCATGCAGTAATTATGCAATGGGAGGCTCTTACCTATTTGCTTAGTTAAATTCAGGTGGTGACTTTTTTTTGGACGGACAATGTATATTTCTCTTGTAGATTTCTCTAATAGACCTCAGAAAATGGTTTGCTTTACTGTGTGGATGAATTTTCTATTGAACACCAAGGGATCTGTTGATCATATTTATTTTCAAGAAAGACTTTGTCCGTGGTGCTTTATTATGGTTTCTTAAACTAAGGTTCGTGAGGGAATTGCAGGGGGTTTGTAAGTTGAAGATGAAAAGATACTAATTAATTAAATCATAGAAAATGTAAACTAACTAAATAAAATAGCCTACACACTAAAAAGAAAGATTTATAATTTCATTTGTTTACTTGCATGTGTCTATTAACAAACATCAAAGAACCGTGAATATGGAATTGTGTTGTTAAATTATTGAATTTTTATTGAACTTACTTAATTTGAACTTTTTTTAGTGCATGCTTTCAGGCCAGTGAGCTAGAGAGAGGGAGGTTGCTATGGAAAGCCCATATATGCAAATTACTAACTGCAGGAATGCACTCACTCATTAGAACAAAGTTAAGAACAAATTTATGAGTTCACACACCTGTTGTGTAAAGTTTTGCGTGATATCATTGTGTAATGATTTTACGCATTATGTAATGACACTGGAAAGGTCACGCGTGACATAGACAGAAGTAGTACTGAACTCCATCCGACTTCAAAATCGTCCAACATCGTTGTTTTACCTTTTTTTGAATGAGGCCGTTTGATTTACACTGGGTCGGTACTTCCGTCTACATCACGTGTGACCTTTCCAACATGATTACATAATGTATGAAGTCATGGACATGCATTGCAGAACTAGTGCAAGACGAGCATTTGTGGTTAAAAAGTATATAATAAAATGGCAGATCATTTTGCTAGATAAGCCACTTATTCCTCAGCTGGAATCGTGTAGAGCTGTAGAGCCCTTTGAAGTTGAATTGAAACTGAAGTTTGGACCTTCAACCCGTTGGGTCCCATTGAAGTCCTCTATATGGAGAAAAATCCTGGAATGTTTTCCTTAATTTCTTTTAGACTGAAGAAAGAAAGACATGAACATCTTGGATGAGTAAATTATCAGGAAATTTTTATTCTGGAAGTGAACTAATCTAAACTAACACATAGACGACTTGTAGACATAAACTAAACATCTTGCTCAACCTATTGAATGGCACATTTTACTTCATGAACAAGCAGAACAAGATGAATGTGATACATATGAAACAGCCAACATATTCAAATTGTATTGTGTTCGCCAGAGTTCAGTTCAAGTCTAGCCATGCCTTGCAGCAAGCAAGAAGGTGTGAGAAACCGTAATGCCATGACTCCGTGGAAGATACAACCCAGGGACATCTCGGAGAACAGGCGAAGTGACAGTTATCCAGGCTATCAATTACTTTGACACATTGCACGCCTGTGGCGTTCATTATACACTCACTGGCCTGAAAGGGCTGTGGCCATTCATCACCACAGTGAGTGAGTCTCAAGGCTGATGAGTGAGCCGCAAATGAGATTTTCTAATTACTCCCGCAATTTCTTTGATCGAAAGGCAGTAAACCGAGGGCATTAATTGGAGATCACGTTCCGATGGATGGCTTTGTTTATTTTACATTTGTGATCATATGAAGCTCATATAACAATCATGCTCCAGTAGAGCACACCATGCCTCTACAAGACAAAAAAGAAAAAATATAAATAAATGAATGCAAATAAAACTCCTTTGTATGCTACACACAACAGAAATGTCAGCGAATACTGCTCACACTGTTGTATTCTGGGTAATTGTAACCAGAGGGTATACTTCAAAAGAGAATAGTCGGTTCAGTACACATCTGTTTACCTCTAAAGCCTAAAATTAGATAAAAGTGACAGTGCAAATGGTTACTGGACGAAGGCAGACATTAGCATTCAGCAGTGTTGGATTTATTGAATTACAGCAGTGCTTTTGGCTCATGAATCCTCACATTAATAAACCCATTTACAGGTGCACCTTTTGTAGAAACTGACCCCTCTGGTGACGGATTGATTTTTTCTCTGCAAATGGCACCTAACTAGTTTACCTCACCAGCGACTTAACTTGCCCCTCAGCTTTGTAGGATGATTTAGTTCCCCTGTCATTATTTTAGTATTATATCAGTATCTACTTCTGCTATACTACTATATCTACTTTTAAATATCGCTGCAATCTGCAGCTCAATATGAAGTCTGTATTTGTCACATTGTCCGCAGCGCCCCACTGTTGTCCTAAAGCTGTTTTGCTTCCAAATGTCCAACTGTTGACACTCAGTGCCAGAGAGAGAGAGAGAGAGAGAGAATGAGCCTGCCAGGAAACAGACTGAGTCAGCATGGGGAGGGGAGTCATCGTCCCTTGAGCCTGGAGCTGGTCCAGCGCTTGCCGAGGTATGACGATAACAAGAGAGATGTGAGCTGCTGGGAATCCCTTCAGGTGATTGTATAACAGAGCTAGAGAGATACATATAACCATAAAATAGATGATCTTAGTCAGTTTATTTATTCAGATGATTTCTAGTTGTTTTGCATAGGGCTTAAAGTGTTGAAGGAGTCTCATTGCATCAGATAAACATAAGTGTGGGAAATACATGGGTCTTCTAGGTCAGGGATACTCAAACTTTTCAAAGTCGCAATGAAATGGAAACTAACAGATCTTTGCTTTCATATTATGATGTATTGTACATCTGAGTGTTTATGGGTTTATATGTAAAAACCTGATGAGAAATATTTTGAATTCAATGTATTTTCATACTGCTTTTCATGGGAAAATGAGATAGAAACTTTTCATTATCATCAGTAATGACAGTAGAAGCAGCAGAACACTCAGTTAACAGGAAAGAAAAAGACCAAGAAAAACTGTAAGATCTGTAAGATTGAAGATACAGGCTAATACAAATATAAATGAGCAATTCTGGAATGTTTTGTTATGGTTACTGTTAAAATTATTATTTTTTCCCTCTAAAATGTCTCCCTAGTGCGCAATTGTGGTCTGCAATCCCCAGTTTGTAAACAGCTGTTCAAGTGTTCTTTGCATGCAGAAACAGTCTGTACTTTAAATAGCAACTTTTATTTAGATGGACACAATGTGCATCAGCTATGGGGGAATTAAGCCCAATGGAAAAATCAATGCAAAATATGTCAGCTGCCATCTAACACTGGCAAGTATTGATCATTTAGGTGAACAGAAGTACTGTCTCGCTCTTAAATGATAAAACAAAAACAGATCTCTGGGAGTGTCTAAAGCTTAAAGTCAACTTGAAATAGCATTTAATCAACCTGTAATCTAATGTAGGCATTACATGATAACTAGAATGAAGCCAGTTGATTAAATGGGATGAAAAAGCATGATGGATTCTTGACATTAGCTGAAAGTATTAAGGTTTAAAGTATTTGGCTAAAAGATGAACGCACACATTTTCTACCTATAAAAGTTTGCATTTGCATGCAGAACCTGTTTACACTGTTTTCTAGGGTTTTCCCTCAGCACCATCAAAAATGAATATCCTAAGCTTCAATGACCTAGAAAGAAACTGTGAGACCCTGTACAGTCTGCTGTCATGAACACCACCCCTTTAAGTTCAAATTGCAGTGCTGTCTCAATAAAAGAAATACGCCATAAATTGATTTGCATGCCTTATGCCTTGGGGGAAGAAGTCTTTCATTTTGGGTCTAGGGAAATTTGGATCATTCTATAGCCAAGCAGTGGAGCAAAAAAAAAGAAGCTCATTTGAAGAAGCTCCATGTACAAAAGTTTTTCACTCCCTGTTGTGTGTTTATCATTGTGCATTTCTTTTTTAATTACCTGTGAGATAGAACTTCTATACTGTAACTGACTGTAGCAACCACAGTGTGCATTTTGTATTGATTTGCTATTAAAGTCTTATTAGCAACTGATCAGGTGGCAATCAATTCACCTTCCTTTCAAATATTATGAGTACTCGGCTTAATGCATCTAGTATCTAAAGAGCTATGAAGCACAATATAAAAATTCAATATGTGCTCAAGCTGTTGTATAATGGTTAGGGTGCTTTAAGGTTGAAATCAAATCTCAGCTGCTCTTTTTAATTGTAAAGAGAGATTTATTCATCCCTAACCTAGATTAAAAGACCTACACATTTTGTTCATCAGTTCCACTTCAAGGCGCCGGCTAAGCCTGTGGGAGCCAAGCATATGCTGGATTTTTAAATTTCAGGCTGCTGTATATTTATAATGAGGATGCCATCACACTTCGTATTCATGAATCTCAAGCGATTTTTGAAATCAGTTCCACAGTTAACAATACTGAATCACTTAGAATTACTTATTATTTAACAAGCAATTTTCTGTGTAATCAAGTGAGCATGCAATGGTTCAGTTCCACAACTTTAAATACATAAAGCAATTCTCTTAATGTGACATGTTGATTTACTTTAAATTTATTACTCTTTGAAAAATTATTTTCTTGATTATATAATATTCCGCAAGTATACAAGTTAAAAATGGAAATATTTTGTAGTTCAGTCCAGTTTCTCTTCCCAGCATGCACTGGGGTATTAATAACATGGTGTCATGACGAATATAGTAAATCTGCATTACATTAATACTATATAGAATCTACTATTTTAACAGTCACAATTATGCAGTTTTGGTACATTTCTATTTAAGCAACTGAAATCTTAATCTAATTAGGGTAATTGTTTCAATAATGGCAGATTTTGATTCATGGCAACTTGATATTGCAGTCAAGACATTTTCAACTAAAAAAAAATAATAATAATAAAATAAAATTAACCTGGTGATTTCTTTTTTAATGCTGCATTAACCCCTCATTTTACCCTGTTTAGTAGACATTAAGATTTTTATATTAAAGCCGAGTTTAAATGTACAGTCTTATGGACCAGTGTTGCTTATAGTATAAATACAAAACAGTAAAACAGTTTAAATGTGGAAAAAACAGAAATGCCAGGTCACTCTGGCATTGTCCTATCCAAAGGTGGAACAGATCATATCTGCTTGCCCTTATTTTCCCCTTCTCTGACGTTCTCTCATGTCAGAAGAAGATATTAACTCATTCACAGACACAAGCTTGCCTCAGTGATATTCCAGATAAGACAGCAGCAGGGTTGTTGAAGACTATAGCGTTATCACACTAATGTTACTCAATCAAATCAATCAGCAATCCCAAATCTGCCTTGTGGTGGGAATACAACTCATCTACAACTCACAGTCTAAATTAAAAACCATTTAAACAGCCTTGATGAGTCATTTAATCCACATTATAGCCTCTGAGAGATAAGACACTTGCAGGACTTGTGGTTTGGCAACTATTTATCCAACCACAACACAACGCAATAATATAAACCCTTCTGATGGAAGAAACTATTTCAACACCAATTTAAATGAGCAGGAAACTCTTCTTGAGATAAACTGAACCGTTTGTTGAGGACTGTTTATAGTCTGCAGAGCTTCATGGAGCACCACAATCTGAGAACAAGTTCCAGTTTCACTAGTTGCTATAGTATTCACATCTTTACCTCTATACCACTGCTCGCTAGAGAGCAGAGAGCACCTCGGTTTACCTTTTGCCCCAATTAAGAGTGAAAGGTGAAAGGTGAGCATGTGTGGTTGTGCTGCAGTGCTCATATTTTATCTTTGTCCATCTATTTTTTTTCCTCTACGCCAGTGGCAGCTCATTGGAAATCCATGTAGTAGTTCTTTCCCTGGCATTCGCTCTATTGATTATGTGTCCGGATAGCTGGCGAGCAGGTCTGTGTGAAGTGGTGCAGAAAGAGAGGGTGGAGAGAGGAGAGGAGAGGAGAGGAGAATGAGAATGAGAAGGAGAAGGGAGGAACAGGAGAAGAGGGTAAAGTAGCTATTTGAAATGTCTGGATTCAAGAGGGAAGGCTGTAACCCTAAACTCGCCTGCTATTTTACAGAATGGCGTTTAAGCTGAATATTGATGACCGCTCTGCACTTGTGTTCCTGGTTCTCCTGAGAAACCCAGATCAGAAAATTTCCAGGTTCAGTGCTAACCAGCCAATCAGAGCTTACCGCTGCCACTTTAGATGCAGAATGGATGTATAGCTGTGCTTAAAGGGATAGTTCACCCAAAAATGAAAATTCTGTCATTAATTACTCACCCTCATGTCGTTCCAAACCCGTAAGACCTTCGTTCATCTTCAGAACACAAATTAAGATATTTTTGATGAAATCTGAGAGCTCTCTGACCCTCAGGTAACTCGGGGAGAAGAATTGTTGAATAAATTATGTTATTTTTGTTTTCTTTGCGCACAAAAAGTATTCTTGTAGCTTCGTAAAATTACCGTTAAACCCCTGATGTCACATGGACTATTTTACAGATGTCCTTGCTACGTTTCTGTGCCTTGATCGTGGTAATATCCTTGCTGTCTATGGGAGGATCAGAGAGCTCTCAGATTTCATCAAAAATATCTTAATTTGTGTTCCGAAGATGAATGAAGGTCTTATGGGGTTGGAATGACATGAGGGTGTGATGACAGAATTTTTATTTTTGGGTGAACTAACCCTTTTTTAAGTTTTTCTGGGGATTTCCTCACGTGTTTGGAAATTACGATGCGATGTGCTAACCTGATCTCATGAAAGTGCGAATAAATAGTACGCCAAATAAAAATGAAAACTCGTGGTATTGATATGCAAAAATGAACTTTGGTGTGTATATGCTACACGATGGGTAGGATTAGGGTTGTGGGGTAGATGCGTATCATATGTACGCGAAAACTGAGTATCATATGCACGCCAACAAATTTTGTATCATATGCATGCAAAAACTGTGTGTTATATGCACACCAAACACGTTCATATCATATATACGCCAAAGTCCATTTTTGTGTATCAATACCACGAGTTTTCGTTTTTATTTGGCCTACTATTTATACAGATTTTCATGAGAATGGGGCCCCAGTTCAGTAAGGAGGTTCAACCAACTCTGAGTTTAAACTTGAACTCTTGAGTTGACTTACCAAGAGACTGAAAACTCAAGAGTTTTCGGTTTCAGAATGGCTGAATTGTGTTACTTCATTCAACTCTGAGTAGGTTGACTCTGAGTTTAGCGCGTGCACCTCAACTATGAAAAGTCATGATCAGTGGAGGCCGAAATTACGATTCACCATGGCAACAGCTCCCGCCAAAAAGATGTCCGCATGCATACTTCCGTCAATGCGTAACTTTAATTCTTAATAACTGTTAATAACTTAATAACTGTTATAATATCAGAGGTGAAAACTGTAAATTATTTAACTAATATTAATTTTGGCAAAAAAAAAAACAAAAACAAAAAAAACCCCCCCAAAAAAAAAGCAGCTAAAAATGAAGTAGCCTATAAAAACACAGTTCAAACAAGGTAAAGCTTAAAGCATGAAAGGTTCATAGGTGTAGGCTAAATGACTTTACAAACATTTGACATTAAATATCATTCAGTGAGTGTCTATTTCAATGCACTGCTGTTTTCACATAATTAAATATTCTCTTATCCAACCTGTTATATTTCTTAATTAGAGTAATAAAATTAACTTGCACTCAGTCGACAGCTTAAGAAGGCAGAGGCACCCAAAAAGGGGGGAGAACCTGCAGCATCACCACTGACAGATGAAGAGGAGATGGTCAAGTATTGGAAGAATTTTAAAATACAAAAGGAAAAAGAATAACTTTTGCTTTTGTATTTATAGGAAATAAATATGACCAAATAAACTGTGAATAATTTGTTTATTTAACAGCTGTGGTTACGGCATATATCTCATACTACCCTTACATCTGGCATCCTTCCATTCCATACAGTAATCAGTTTCATTTTCAGAAGGTGCGATGAATATGCTTGTCATCAATGCATCCAGCCACACTGGAAATCCTGAAGGAAATTCTGATTACTTCCAGAGGTCGCAGCAAGACGTTATCAAGTGAACGTTATTTATCAGATTAGCCTCATTTAAACCGATTGCTACACCACTGACCTACAATCCTGTGAAACTCCTCTTTGACGGATTTGTGCACAGGAAAAAAAATTCTCAGAAAGAGCATGAGAGGGACACACACTTTCCTTATAGGTCTGCATACAGCGCTCTTACTAATGTGCTCTGTTTTAAAGAAAAATAAATATGCATGTGAATACGGCAAAAAATAAATTAATAAAATAATAAAAATGACATAAGGTATTTAGTCTTGAAAAAAAAAAAAAAATTTAAGTGCATTTTTCTTATTTTGCCAATGGCAAATTTATGTGCAGACTTTATCTGCCAATAGGGTAAGAAATTAAAAATATTTTTGTTTTTGTTTGCTTTAAGATTATTTTTCTTATGGCGTACAATTGTACGTTTGCACTTAATAGGAAAACCCCCCAGGAAACAAGACTAAATTATACCATTTTATATCTATAGAAAATGCATCTTAACTTAAGAATTTTTAGATATTTGTACTTGAAATAAGACAAAAATTCTCAGCAAGAAAAGCATTTTTGCAGCGTGCATGAATTAATAAGCTATTTAAACATTGCTTACGCTGTAAAACGGAGGAGGAGACAGAGAGAAACTCTGGGTTTAGCGAAGAAAACCTGCTCCCGACCAAGTTAGGTTCACAGAGTAACTTACCATGGTAACTGACTCTGAGTAAAAGTTACCTCTCTTTCAGAAATGGGCTTGACTTACCCTGCTTTCTCGAGTTTGACAAACCTCCCATTTTGAAACGGAAAACCCAGAGTTTCCCTCATTTCAGGGTTAACATACTCAGTTTTCACTTAACCTCCTTTCTGAAACGGGCCCCGGGTGTCAGGAGTCTGGACTGTCTGTGTGTGTGTTTTGCTCCCCATGTTCTCCCTGTGTCCCAGTGTTTATGCCCATATTTGGTTATTTTCCTGTTCCTGTCCTCATCAAGCCTAATTCCTTCATTCCCTGCACCTGTGTTTTAGTGATTACTCTGTGTATATTAGTTCCTGTCTGTGCATTTCTTCCTGGTCGGGTCTATTTAGTTACTTCATGTGTTGCTCAAGCTCCTATAGTGTGTGGATTAAAGACTGTGAATGTTTACTCGTGCCTCCTGCATGCTTCCGCTACAGCGGATTGTGACACCGGGCTCGATGTGCATTCAAATTACTTTTGGCAGAATAAAATAGACTGAGCAATTTCATCTTTCCTTTTCATTTCCTGATGTTGTAATTTATTCCTATGATGGCAAAGCTGTCTTCAGTGTCACATGATCTTTCAGAAATAATTTTAATATGCTGATTTGGTGTTAAAGAAATGCTTATTGTTATTATATTATCATGTTGAAAACAGTTGTACTTAACATTCTTGTGCTAACTGTGACACCTGTACATTTTTCAATGTACATAAAATTCAAAAGTTGAGCTGCATTTTGTGTGTGAAAAACTGCAGTTTTTACAGTCACTTTCAATCAATTTATTGCATCCTTGCTAAATAAAATTATTTCTTAAAATCTGACCCAAAGGCTAAACTACAAAGTTTACACACTAAGCTAAATTAAACCAACACACACTCACAATTACAACATATAAGGACAAATTCATCCTCCTTAATTATTTATTGACATGGCGTCAAATTGGAATGTCTGGGCTTAAGGAAAATCAGCAGTTGTCTACTGGTAATTATATCTTTATGGTGGCATTTATGTGCACTTAACTCGTAAAGACATTCAATCTGACATGAATGCAATTTATCATCAAGAGAGGGTCCCAGGAGTAATTCTAGGATTTCAGCTATAGCTGTACCTCAAAGAATGAGCTGTTGTGGCTCAGAGGGTTGTTATGCCTGACTGCCTTCTTTTTTTTTTTTTTTTGCTGTATTTGATTGCACTTTATTTAGTCATTTTAAGAGATGGAGAGTGTTAAACAGATACTGCAGCATCTGTTTAATAGGGTCTGTCTACAAACGCTGACATGCTTGATTTATTCTAAAAGAGCAAAAACAAAACAAAAAACATTATTCTTTATTGATTACTGCAGGAAAATATTCTGTTGAAGATGCATGTGTTTGTGTGTTGGTTTTAAAAAATGATAAACAAGGGAGAGGGGGAGAGAGGTGGAAAAAAACTGGAAAGACAGGCAAGAAAAGAAGCAGAACGTAACTGATGACATTTGTGAAAATGCCAATGTAGCTGATGGATGGAGGTTCTCACTGGCAGGCGGGAAGACTCCTCACGGCAGGTCCCCAACGACACCAAAGAGGACACAGTCAAAGAGAACTGGCAACCTTCTTAATTATCACCACAACTGAATATCATTAGGCCTTCTGTAGGAATGTTTATCCATAATTAACTCACTACATATTAATAATAAATACACTTTGATACATTTTTAACAGCTACATACTGCTGGAACTTTGCCAAGCAAATATATGGTGAGCTGGACAAAATGGTGGATCCTACACAGAATGAATCTAATGGAGCCTGTGAAGGTATCAAAGCAGTTTAGTTCAATGGCTTAAATGAAAAATAATGTACTTTTTATGGGACTGAAGAAAATGCCTTTGGAGCACAAAAGGCACACTGACCAAGAAGTAAAATGTAGCTTTTGACCTGATGAAACAGGGTCTTTCTTCATTAAGAGCAATGGTATGTGAAAAGGAAAGAGTGCATAAATCGGTTCCTCCATTTTCTGCTTGATTGCTTAACATACTGCTCTCCTTGACTCTTTCCCCCTCCTCTCTCCTTTCTTTTTTCTAATCCTTAATTCATTTTCTGTGGCCCTTAACTTCATTTTTATTCTTCCCTACATCTCTCTCAGAATGAATGCAAGGCACTGGATTCTCACAATAATTTGTGACATTATATCGGGTTTTGGAAACAAAGGTCAAAACCACAACACAAGTAGATGTTCTGAGACAAATTCAACCTGTCCATTTTAAAAATCTGATGAAGAGTGTTTAGGCATTTAAAATTTTAAAACTTAAAAGCACATTATTGAACATTGTCCGTTGTTGAAATAGCGACATGAAATGAAATAGCAAAAATAGCAATATCATTAAGTAATATTTATTCTAATTTTAAATAATAAATATTTTACCAAAATATGTGTCCATGTGTAAAACAAATTACTGAATAATCTTCTGTGTTGCACCTTATTTTTAAATAAAACATGCAATGTTGTTCAATAATAAATATTCTAATATTAAGTGTAATACTATAAAATATTCCCAAAGTTTTACCAAAATTAAAATTGATCATATTTAAAACACATTGTTAAGGATTAATCACAGTTGCACCTTATTCCAAATAAAAAAATACAGTATTATTAAATAATAAATATATATCATATTAAATAAACATTCGCTCAAAAAAATCCTAAATCAAAATTGACCATATTTAAAACTATTTACTGAACACTGTCGTTGCACCTTATTCCAAATGAAAATGCAATATTGTTCAATAAGAAATATTAAATGTTATATGATAAATATTTCCAGTATTTTACAAAAAACAAAGTTGACCATTTTTAAAACACATTATTGAGCATTTTTTGCAAAATTAAATAATAAATATTATAATATTAAATTTTATATAATAAAATGGAAGCGTCTTTCTTTTTTGATTTTATCACCAATCCCGCTTTTAATTTCATCCCCTTCCTTCCAATTTGGTAATGTCTGCTTTTCACAACCTGTCAGGTCCCAATGTATAAAATTCATCCCATCCCACAATTTTTCTCATTGAGTATACATGGTAATAAATCAGATTACAGATGTAAAATGGGGTTGTGATGCTGTTTAATGCAGTATTTGCCATACGGACGTTCACGTGCCCATATCTATGATGACTGTTGTGTCCCATTTATCATTTTATGATTCTTAAGGGTGCTCGTGAGTGCTGCTGTACACCCTCAAATAACATGAATTTGCAACTCCACAGTGACCGAAAATCCTATTCAGCATTATATCACCAAAACTTGCCACATCAGGACAGGATACAACTCTTAAAAGGTTTATGAGGTTTTACTTCATTAAACTTTTCTGAATTTTGCTCAGATTCCTGCAGTATTTTTGACAAATTGCTTCAGCTGTAAGCCTCCATGATTCAAACACTGCTGTCAGCTTTACAGCAGAGCGATGTCAAAATAACAAAGCTGTGTTGCTCTCCAAATTAAAGCAGGGAGAAGTGATAAGGACAGAGTAGCAGCACTAACAGATGGAGCGACCAACCTTCCATTTATATCTAAATTGAATCTATTCCACCACCATCTAAAGTCTTTTGAGAAAGCACAGACATCAAAAGACGCCTCCTGCACTTCACGCAACAGTAAATATCTCAGGAGACAGATATGATTTGGATTCAGTAGCACATATACATGGTCCTCTCATGACCATAATGAGATATTGTTTTCATTTTCTCATGATAAGTTATTCATTCTTTCTCTCAAGCACGCTTGTTTGCTGTGGTGAGGAGCAGCGAGGTTCTGCTTGATGAGAGTTTCTGTGTTTGCTGGCTTTGTACCCTCGTACTATGAATAAAACACCAGACGCTCAAAAACTAAACAAACTCTAGACAGGAGTTCAAAGTAATATGTCTAGTACTCAAAATATGTTAGTATTCTCACAAACATATATATATACACACAAAGGCTAACATGCACTATCGTCTTACGTATAGTGTTTGACATATACTTGTCTTTTGAAAGATCTCCTGTGGTTGTTTTTAGCTCTGTTCCAAAACCCAGAGAGCTGCCCGGCTGTGCTCTGCCTACACAGACAGCTGCCCTCTATGCGCAATGGAAACAAAGTCATTGGAGCACATATTCAGAATGAACTGTCTACTTTTCAATTAATAAGTTGGAATTTTAATTAAATTTGACCATACCCAACAAGAAGTTGAAATCTTCTATTTATTGTTCTTCTATCATTCCATCTATCTGTAAAGTCTATAAAGTTACAAACTTCAAGGATTTTTAAAAAAAAAAATAAAGATTTTCAACTTTTTCAAAAACTTTCTAGCAAGGCTTTGTGAAGTTAGCCTTCAAAGTCTCTAACTTTACTTTTCTGGTTAAAGTACAGTTTATACTCAGGAATTTCAATTCAGCATTTTTCTCATTTGTGCTGTACCTAAAGCTCTCGGATTTCATCAAAATATCTTAATTTGTGTTCCGAAGATGGTTTGGAACAATATGAAGGTGATTAATTAATGGCAGAATTTTAATTTTTGGGTGAACTATCCCTTTGCTGCCATAGAATTGGGCAAAAACATTTTCAGAGGCTTAATTAAGTTATATTTTGAAACACTCTTTGTATAAGAACAGTGCCTGTGATGCCTTAAAATTCTGCCTACAGAGACAGCTCATTAGGTTTTGGAACAGAGCGACCATCTCCAGCTGTTTGTTATTATGATCAAAGTCTGTTCCTCTTAACATCTCTCAAGGAACAGAACGGTTACCCTATACATTACAGTAGTGAAAGCTGTGGCCTTTAAAAACTGTGGTTTTTGTTTTAGTACACGATGGGGAACTATGGATAAATATAGCACTCAAGTAAAAAAAGAAAATCATATGCTAAATACAAAAAGAACAGAGAAATCTATTATCTATTAGCATTGTGAACCATGCAGCGAGTAGATGATATGGGCTGGTTTCTGCCCTGCTGGAAGCCTAGGCTTGATATGAAGGATGGGGAATTAGAAAAGCCTCTCCGTAATCTCCTCCAACACCATTGCAGATATAAATCCTTCCATGAGTTCTTGGAACGAGATGCTTCCGCTGGTGAGGGGCAAAGTCTGATGGACAGTCCAGCCTGCTCTTGTTGATGACATCCCCAGATTAACGACCCATGTGCTGCTATTACTTCAGGCTGGGGGACCACAACTCAATGTGTCATCCTGTCCACCAGCACCAGTTGCTATATATATGGCTGCGTACAAGGCTCTCCCAACTGTTTCCTTCATAACCAAAACCGATATGCAAATCTCCACATATACTGCAATATGATTTACCACAAGGAGGTCTGTAATACCAGGAGAAAGCTATTTGGTAGCATTCCCATTCATCTTAATGGCAGTTCCTCGATAAGAGCATAACTCGTTTCACACTTCACACTTTTGAAAGCCTTCAAAAATGGCACTAGCAGAACACTATACATTAATGTAGTACATTTTCATTTATATACCTGGGTATTGACTTAATTACTTAATTTTACTTTCAATAAACCTTTATTGTGATATAGGGTCAGTTGTATCACCCTGATCTTTTAGACATTTAATTCAGAAATTAAAAACATGCTCATCAAAATGAGCATCATGACACTCCTTTTTTTACCACAGGAAAAAGATGTCTTTTGTCTACGTAAGATGTATTAACAGCATCTACCAGGAGCTAATTGGCCCATGCTAACCAGCCAAACCTTGACCGCTGGGTTTAACAACATGAAGCTTATTTAAAATACCATTTCCTGAGGTGTCAACAAAAGTTTGAAGTTTACGCCCGCAGTTCTCTGCAGAGTTCACACAGTCATCGGTCTGACACCCAATTCCACCCTCAGGACAAACCGATAGGACCAAAACAATGAAAAGTGCTCACTCTAGCATTCTGGGCATTTTCTCTAGGATTTCCCCCAGGTTTTTGTTTTTGTTTAGAGTTATTCATCGGGCGCAAGCACAAATGTGATGTCTGTGAAGAGAAATTTTCCCATAATGTTCCTGAAATGAAGCTAGTTAGTGCATATTCTCTCTGGTTGGTTTTAGGTGCTAGATCTCCCCCTTCAAGCTGCCACCATGGTATTGTTCAAATTGAGAGAATGAATTAAAATGGGTGATGTTGGCGTAGTTTGTAATTAGTATGATTAAAATTATATCACATTTCACACACCCAGACACAAGCTTGCATGCAAATCGCATAAATAGAACATGTCAGTAAGAAGGGGTGGGGTGAGAGGAGGCTGGTAGTGACTAAGGCTGAGTTACTGTACGTGTGAACACTGACTGCAGCAGAGCAAGAAAGGGAGGGAAATAGACAGAAGGAGAGAGAGGGGTGAGATAAAGGAGACTGAGAACAACAAGAAGCAGGGAGAGAGGATGCAAGATATAGGCTCACATGTGTGAGCTCAGAGAGGGGGAAAATTCAGTCGATTTAAAGGGACAGTTCATCCTAATGTCATTCCAAACCTGTATGACTTTCTTTTGCAGAACAGTATTATTATACTATCGTATATTAAAATGTTGAAAGATTTATTAGTTTTTTTTTTTTTTTTTTTTTAATTTCATTTTTTAATTTAATTTTTAATTGCAGTTTTAGTCATTTTGTATGGACTTTGGTCATTTTTTTAATTTTATTTATTTTTTTTATATTTCTATTAAGCTTTATTTTTATTTCAGTTTTAGTTTTCTAGTTTTAGTACTTTTAAGACTTCAACCGTTTTATTTGCCAAGGCAATATATATATATATATATATATATATATATATATATATATATATATATATATATATATATATATATATATATATAATATTATTATTATTTTTTTATTTTTTCTTTTTCTGAAATTTGCATTTTATTGTATTTTGACATTATTCTAATTAATAATATGTTTTTCAGTAACACTTTCGATTAGGGAACACATATTCAATATTAATTAAGAGTTTTCCCTCAAACTCCTAATTTGCTGCTTATTAATATTTAGTAAGGTAGTTAAGTTTAGGTATGGAGTAGAATTAAGGGATCTAAAATATGGTCATGCAGAATAAGGTATGAATATGTGCTTTATAAGTACTAATAAACAGCCAATATGCTAGTATTCGCATGCTAATAAGCAACTAGTTAATAGTGTCAAGTGGTAACACTTTATTTTAAGAACTGATCCCTAAAATAAAGTATTACCCCTTTTTCATAGCTTTATTTTGACATTAACAACACAGGTCTGACTTGTGAACAATCCAAAAAATATTCAGTGAATCACAAAACCTCACTGGCAGATTATCAGTGAATAATAACTTGAATTAGAATATTATCAGTCAATATATGCATTAAATGATAATAATAAATGAAAATTCAGATGACTTTGGAAAATTTGGAACATCGTACATGAGTCGTATAGCCTACTTTGACTGTGTATTTGCATCCTTGAAGCTTGAAAGCTCTGGCAGATGATGTGTTTCGAACAACATGAGGGTGAGTAAATGATCACAGAATTTTCATTTTTTTTTGGATGAACTGTTCTTTTACTTTGACCTCCATGCTGTTTTGTAAATGAATAATCTCTTTATTTAATTCCCTTCTGTTCTGTCCATATCTTTTTTTCCTCTTTGTCTCTCTTCCTACCCACAAAGCTAATGAGAACTGGTCACATTCTGGGCCCTATAAGCATGCGTGCTCTGGCAGTGCTCTGTTCTTCATCAGTCCTCAGTGGCATTGAGGTGCACAGTAGGAACTAACACAATTATCCGCAATGACCTTTCAGCAGCTCCCCCGGCATCGCATGCCTATCCTGAGAGACTCCTGTCGGCCCTGAGAGAGTACGTACGTATGTGCATATGTGTGTCTGTGCCTCCAGAAGGACAGCAGAGCTGGCGAGGACATGTCGGTCCCGCCCTGTGATTATTTTGTGCTAGTGAGCACACCAGGCAAACTGGGAGTCGCTCCAATCAGCATGTGGCTTTTTGCATTTTGTAACAGGTGGAATGTCCATGGGGATGACAACCTAACATTATGATCTAATAAAATGCTTCACATACTCTCGGTCTTGATCTTATGACTTGCAAAAAAGTGGCACTGCGTCTTTCAGAAAAACGATTTAGTTACACTAACAAAAGTGGTTTTGCTATGAAAGTTTCATTAAAACGAATCTTAAAATTAGATTCTAAAATCACAAGATCAATCATTTACTCTGCTTATGCAGTGTTTTTTTGTACAGCAGTTTCCTGTACTCTGTAACTAACTGTAGTTTGGGCCAATATTTGGTCGAGATACAATTATTTGAAAATCTGAGGGTGCCAAAAAATTTAAATATTGAGAAAATCGCCTTTAAAGTTGACCAAACACAAGTCCTTAGCAATGCATATTATTAATCAAAAAAAATTTTAAGTTTTGATATATTTATGGTAGGAAATTTACAAAATATCGTAATGGAACATGATCTTTACTTAATATCCTAATGATTTTGGCATAAAAGAAAAATAGATCATTTTGACCCATACAATGTATTGTTGGCCATTGCTACAAATATAGCCGTGCTGCTTATGACTGGTTTTGTGGTCCAGGTTTACATATAGAGTTATAAATGTTGGTTTGCAGCCTACATTGAATGTGATGGAATAAAAAAAAAGATTGTGTACCGCAAAATTATGGTAAAAACATCTTTCTACTGCATTATCCTCGCAGGCTGCACATAAAACAGAACACGACCAGCAAAGTCATATTTCCAAAAGAATGACTCCCAAGAGCTGTTTTTTTTTTTTTTTTAAATTGAATTAAAAAGACATAGCATGACCCAGTGTACACCAAGTCATGAACAAATGACTCTAAAACAAACAGTGTGTTGAGAGTGTGATTCACAAGCAAACAACTCTTACGAGCCACTTCTTTTAAGTGAATCAAACATGCAGTGGCAACAATGTAGTCAGATTTCTGAAACAAACGGTTCTTTTAATAAATAATTACCAAGTTGCTGGTATTTCAGTCCCAAACACTGGCCTATAAAATGGGAGAGAGAATTTCATGTATAAGAAAAATGAAATATATCATACCCAAAAGAATCTAAACTGAATTGGAATCAAATCATCTGCTGGACTATCGATAACAGCTCTAGTGGTATGATTTCATTTAAGTACTTTTCACATATACGCACTGCTTTTTCAGCTATGTTTTTGTAAGAATAGAAAGTGTGCCCAGAAATTGCACCCATGGCGCCAGCCCTGGTACTTTGCATAATGAGTTTCTAATGATTAAAAGGGATAATTAACCACAATTGCTATGTTTAAATATAAATAGCAATATACTCTCATAGTAATAGAAAGAATGTTTAATTTGATGCATTTGAAATGTATTTTTAATTTATACGGTCATAGGCAGAGACCCCCACACTGTAAAATCTGAAATTTTCCGCCAGGACATTGGGTAAAAAAACTGAAAAAATCAATATTGAAAATTCCTTTACATTAACACAGTACATTGAGCCTTATTTTTACAGACTTTTCTTAGAGTGCACTCCAACAACCATCATCCCAGAAGCCTTTAGACTCCTGCAGCAGCACTAAACAGTGTGCCATTAAATAGAGAGAGAAAAAAAAAAAAAATCGGCCAATGCAATTTCTATGTAAATGCACAAAAGAGCCAGGCAAGTGACTAGAATAGAAAACACTGTGGACGTTATTACACTGACAGAGAGCCACAAATCAAGTTGGGATAAGAAAATCTACATGACTACAGCCTACTCGTTTTCTCTCTAACCCTCTGAGCAAAGCTGTGATTTAGAAAGGATATTTGCCATTTACCCCTTACAAGAGTGACCTTTTCCCCATTCGACACAAAGGAATACACACACAGGAATACACACACACGTAAGCAAACACACATACATACCTGTACAAAACAGGGTCCCCGCTGCAGCTCCAGCCCACTGCCAATGTCGTCAGGCTGCTTTACCAAAAGGTGGACGGCCTATAAAAGTGTAATTGATGGTTGCCTCTGAATGGACATTTCTTTCCCTCCCTTAGAGTAGCTGAGGAAAATGAAAGCACACACAAACGCTTGACTCATTTTATGGCACCATGGAATTCCTTCTTGGTCCCACATCTCTTTCAGAGAATGTGGTCTCCATGGGAACCAAAGTCTGAACTTCCATGTTCTGTCCAGTAGACCCTTCTGCCCTAATGACCATATGCCGTCACACTGGAATTCTCACAAAACACTGCAAAATGATCAAACGCAAAATAAGACAATGAGAATAATGGATTCGCTCTTTCATCAAAGTCGGGATGGCTGCCATAAATTAAACAGCTCCCCATAAAAAAGGAAAGGCCGCATGGCAGAATTACATCCCTTGGTGTTGTAAAAAGAGACGCTGATGTGTAGTTTAATGTCTGTTGGTTGTTGAATGGTTATTCATTGTGCTTTGATGTCCTTCACAGAATGTATCTGTTTACCTTTGTGTAGTTGACTTCATCTGGGAAGCTTAATTGCAGCATCACTTCCACACATGTAGTTGTCTGAGATCGACTGTAATTTGATTCCTCCAGTAATGGTAATGCAGGATATGCATGACAAATGCTGAAAAATATAAATATGTAATGGGTTTGCTCAGATGCTCACTTTAGATTGCAGATTCAGTCTGTCATGTAGTTTAGTTACCTCAAGGCAGAGCAAGGGCACATCATGAAAAATGTCCTTTAGTTTAAATAGTCCAGATCTAATCTGAATTCCATATCTAATTTACAAAATATGGCGATCTTCTGATTTGTTTTGAATGCAGATTCTACCTAAAGTGTGTGCGTATATGTGTAGACAGTCAAGACTTTTACATTGCTACAAACAAAAGATCATTATTTCAAATAAATTATGTTCTTGTGAATGTTACTCAAAGTATCAGCAATTTAGAATGATTTCTGAAACTGAAAAAGGTCTCTTTATTTATTTGATAAAAAGTAAAAATAATACAATATAGAAAATGATATTGTAGTAAAATATTTAAAATGTGAATTGTTTTCTTTTTAAGATTAACTATATTTATGAATTTTCAGTCACATGATCCCTCAGAAATCATTCTAAAACGCTGATTCTTTGACACACACTGCCGTTAAAAATACAGAAAATAACAGTAATAATTTGATATATTGTTGCAATTTAAAACAACAGTTTTCTATTTTAATATACTTTAAATCATAATTTATTCCTCTGATGGAAAGCTGAATTTTCAAAAAATTGTCACATGATCCTACAGACGTCATTCTAATATGCTGATTTATTATCAGTGTTGGAAACAGATGTGCTGCTTAATATTTTTTGGAAATTGTGATACTTTTTTCAGAATTCTATGATTCATCAAAAGTTAATGAACAGCATTTATTTAAAATAGAAATCTTTTGTAACATTATACTCTACTGTTCAAAATTTTGGGGTCAGTACATTTTTTTTCTCTTTTTCTTTTCTTTTCTTTTTTTTTTTGAAAGAAATCAATACTTTTATTCGGCAAGGAAGTGTTAAATTGATAAAAAGTGATAGTAAAGATTTATGTTGTTACAAAAGAGTTCTATTTGGAATAAATGCTGTTATTTTTAACTTTTTATCCATCAATGAATCCTGAAAAAGGTGTCACAGATTCCAAAAAAATATTAAGCAGCACAACTGTTTCCAACATTGATAATAAATCAGCATATTTGAATGATTTTTGAAGGATCATGTGACACTGAAGACTGGAGTAACGACTTCTGAAAATGCAGCTTTGCATCACAGAAATAAATTAAAATTTAAATGATATTAAAATAGAAAACCATTATTTTAAACTGTAAGAATATTACTGTTTTTTTCTGTATTTTTGATCAAATAAATGCAGCCTTGATGAGCGTAAGAGACTTCTTTAAAAAACATTACAAATATTACTGATCACAAACTTTTGAAAGGCAAATTTTTTAATGTAATCTAAAATATAATATCCTTAGATCAGTGGTCTCAAACTCAATTCCTGGAGGGCCACAGCTCTGCAGAGTTTAGCTCCAACCAGCTCCTGCTTGGAAGAGTTTCTAGTAATCCTGCAGACCTTGATTAGATGGATCAGCTGTGTTTGATTAGGGTTGGAGCTAAACTGTGCAGAGCTGTGGCCCTCCAGGAATTGAGTTTGAGACCAATGCTTTAGACGAGGGGTGTCAAACTCAATTCCTGGAGGGCCGGAGCACCGCAGAGTTTAGATGCAACCCTAATTAAACACACCGGATTCAGCTAATCAAGTCCTTCAGGCTTAATTGAAAACTGCATAGTATGTGTGTTGGAGCAGGGTTGGAACTAAACTCTGCAGGGCTCCGGCCCTCTAGGAACTGAGTTTGACAGCCCTGCTTTAGACAGTTTCCTGAACATTTAAATTGTTTTCATGACTGAATGACCCTGTTACAATTTACCTTTCACAACTTTGTTCATTACATTTTTTCCATTCAAAGCCACAATATCAACTATTTAACTACTTGCCATTTTAGAAAGGTCAAACTGTTGTAAAACATTAAAAGTGCAAAATGGATCAAACTGAGCCATTTCAGCAAACACAAGATAATACCTTAAGAAGTTAACAGCAACATCACTTATTTCAGTTACTGTTTGACAATATATATGTGATATATAATCTAAATTATTTGTGCAGATTCTTTGCCAGTGTATCTTAGCACTTTTCTGAAAGCAAGAACAGCTGTAGATAGAAAACACAGGTCAGTGAAGGACCTGTCCATACAGTCTCCACTCTGACCTTTGCGTAACCAGCCCAGAGAGCAGATCAATGAATGAGTGCTGCCGCTATAATGAGATCAAGCAGGAACCAATGAGCTAGGGGAGTAGAGAGGGCATTTGTGATGTGTCTGAAATAAATAAGGGCTGTGAAATGGGAGGAGAGGGAAAGATGAAGGTGAGTATTGAGTGGTTTTAATCAACATACCCAGAGTTCATCAGCACTAACACATTTCACACGCTTTGTTGGATATGGGCACAGCGCCACACACAAATAGATTATCAGCACCATAGGAAGCCTAGTGAGTCTGAAGAGGCACACAACTCAAACACCAGAATGATATTGCTCATTTTTCCCCAAATGACGATGCTTTGTGTTTTAAAGGGTCCACTCCATTAGACTTTTATTCACTACTAGGGTTTCCCCAGCCGCCGGAGTGGCTGGAGTGCTGTCAATGATTTCCCATTGATAGCCGTGTGTGTATGATGAAGGGTTTGAGAGTGAGAGAGAGAGAGAAGAAATCCATTTTAGGCATTGTAAGGTATGTGCGCAACTGGACTAGAGAACATATTTAGTTTATTATTAGACTGAAGCACTCAAGAGAGAAATAGTTTTCCCTGAGGTTAGTTTTAAAGAGCTATTTTTACCTGATCTGACCTATAAAAATTACTTTTGATTGTTTAATGTAATGATTTAGACTTATTAAATACATTGACTGATTAAAATCAAACCATTTTAAACTGTTACCACTTAAAGAATTTTATTTTTACCTGACAGCAGTTTTTATAGTGATGCTTTGTCATTTTAATTATATCTAAATGGAATATGTCTGTCTAAAAATTACAGAGCAAATTAGCTACTGATTTATATAAAGTGCAACAGACGGGTTTCAGAAGTAAAAACTCAATTAATTTTTTTTCTGTAGGGAAATTTTTTTCCAATAATTCATAAAGCTTTAAAGACAGACCTACTGTACTGTGAGCTATGAGGTTGTTAATTGATTGTATGCTTTTGTTGAAGCTGTCTGCTTGCATTATTTCAACATATCTATAAAAAAATAATAATAATATAAAAAAAAACCATGTTAAGAGCTGAATTTGTGGCAAAAAAAAAAAACAAAAAACAAAAAAACCTTACCCATGATGCTGCACAGAAAATTCCAACACTCAGAAATCAGTGGTGAGCAATTCATACCAAAGAAAACTTGCATTAAATTAACCATAAAATTAAGGTTGAACCACTGATGCCACATGGACTATTTTTAACGATGTCCTTGCTACCTTTCTGGGTCTTGAATGTGATAGTTGCGTTGCTGTCTATTCAGGGTCAGAAAGCTCTTGGATTTCATCAAAAATCTATGTTCCATAGATAAACAAAGGTTTGGAATGACATAAGGGTAAGTAACTAATGACGGAATTTTCATTTTTGGGTGAACTATCCCTTTAATGATATGGTACTTGAAGCTAGTAGCAGCATGATCCTCAGATTAATTAATTCCTTTAATGACATACATATTATAATTGTATAATAAAACACATAAACACACATATTTAAAATACATGACCTTCCATAACAGCCACATCCAGACAACACCTCAATATAGATCCCAATCCTGACCAAATCTGCAACTAAAATGATGCCAATGTTAATAACTATTACTAAGTCATTTTAGAACACTAATCCAAATAATGCTTAAGAAAAAGAAGGACTTGCACATGTGGCGCAGTGCCGTGTATGTCATGTTAATGTATTCATTAGACATAACTGCTGCAGTACGAAGAGAGAGCTGACTATGGAACCTGCCAGGCTTGTTTGTCACTTTGTATTTCTTTGTCTCACCTCACACAAGGGCCTCATGTGTGACAGCTTTCCAGACACCATGTCAGTTTAACTCCAGGGGGACGTGGCCAGACAGCCCCGGCAGCCAGTGCTCCACTCTCAGCGGATTGCTTATTTACGAAACCCTGCTCTCACGCCTGCTCACTACTGACCCCTGTTGCCCGGTAATTGAGGTTAGCAGTAGAGGGAAAGGGGGGAAAGGGAAGTGATGTGTGGCCAAGTATGGTGACCCATACTTGGAATTTGTGCACTGCATTTAACCAATCCAAGTGCACACACACACAGTAGTGAACATGCACCTGGAGCAGTAGGCAGCCAATGCTGCGGTGCCCGGGGAGCAGTTGGGGGTTCAGTGCCTTGCTCAAGGTTCTCACCTCAGTCGTGGTATTGAGGGTGGAGAGACTCCCCCCACCTACAATCCCTGCCGGACCTGAGATTCGAACCCACAATCTTCAGGTTACAAGTCCGACTCTCTATCTGTTAGCCCACAACTGCCCAGAGTGGATGGAAAACGCTGCTGATGATTGGCATGACAGGAATGGTCTGATGATTTGTAATACAAAAGCAGTTGGTTTACATCAGTAAATGCATGGAAGGGATAATTCAGAAATTATTTTTTGACTGCTAAATTTCTCTTTTTGTGTTGTGAGTAAATGATAACAGATTTTTTTTTTTTTTGAAATATCACTTAAATTGTCAAAAACAAATAAATATAATGAAATATAATAATAAATATATGATATAACAAATAAATATAACAAATATAATGGACTGCTTTAAAAAAGAAGATTCTGTGGCAACAGAATACGTACTATAAAAGAACAACAACAAATTTCCCTGAGGATTTACAGAAAAAGAGGCAGTTTGGATTAAAGTCTTCCATTCATGCTTGAGAATTTAATGTTTGAAGAAATACAAAAGACACAAGAGAGATGTAACTCTGATACACATTTAAATATGTCATTAACAATTAGTTGTTTAGTTTGGTTCCATTCAAATTATGTAGAATTTCTGTAAATGCAGATATCAGTATCTTAAGTTATTTTGGTTGTAGAATGCAGTTCTCACTCCTGTAAATTATGTGTGTGTGCAGAAAAATATCAACTACTAAGCACTAAAAAGTGAATTGACACCTGAATTTTAGCAGCAGTGTGTACATGGCCTCAGAGCCTAATCCCGTTCTGTAAATGTACAGCTTGATTTATGGGAACAGTTCCTGAAAAGTTCAGGTAGTGACAACCACACGTCCAATAAATCTGCATACAAACGTATGTTGTTAATGTAGTAGCAAGGGGGAAAAAAATCAAGAAAAACAGAAAAAGTACTAGTTATTTTCTGTCAGTACATTATATGTTAGGTTTATGGGCACTTCCTTTAATGCTAAAACCCAACACAATAAAAAAAAGTGATGATATATTATACATTATTTTTACATTTACATTTATGCATTTAGCAGACGCTTTAATCCAAAGCGTCTTACATTGCATTCAAGTTACAGTTTCTACATTTTTATCAGCTCTTGCTTTCCCTGGGAATCGAACCCATGACCTTGGCATTGCTAGTGCCATGCTCTACTATTTGAGCTACAGGAAAGCCATTTGTGGAGTTTTCTTAAAATGTATTATCATGCTAGCTATATGTTACTTGATGTCAGACACAAAGGTGTTGCAGAGACAAAATAGACTGTTAATTACAAACAGGGTGTGAAAGAATGCTGGAAAATGGGCTATACTAGAAAGGACCAGCAGAATTTTGGGATAAGAGACAAAAAATCCATAAAGGGTGTGCCACTCTCATTTAGACATGGACAGATAATCTGAGATTACACTATTTTAGAAACAGCTGAGCTAATGCCACTACTTGTAGTTAGCTACTCACATTTGGGAAAGACTTTCATGTTTGCTTCCCAAAACAACTCTGGACAAAAGGTCCAGAAAGTACTCAAATTACTGCAGTACTGTCAGTGAGATGATGTAAGCATCCTTAGTACAGTTACTGGAGGACTGCAAGCTTAAATGCCAGGGTAATGGTGGGTCAGAAAACCAGGAACTATCTGGTTTGCAATTTTATCCCTCTTGAGCTGACAGGTGTATATGCCTCTCAAGAGAATACAGTAGCTGAAACTGTAGAGGTAAGAAGAGAGACTGAGTGCATTCAGGGTACTGTTTTCCTGATGTTCAGCATGATCGCTAGTGTACTTTGCATGAAGATTTCCATTAGCATGGAATGCATGGTTATTTCCCTGGCTAGAATCTAATTCCAAAGTCAATAGAACTCAAACTCACCCAATCCTTTAACGTGACTTGGTGGACCATTAAGCGATTTCTCTTTGCCTCAGAAGCCCCAAGGACATTGGGTGGAGAATCCCCAAGCCTTTTGTGTGGTTTTAGGCTCAGGGGAATGCAAACTGGGAAGCAGGGGAAGCTGAATGGATGGGTCAGATCTGTTAAGAGGCTGAGTGATGATGGCCTTGTCAGATCCTCTGACTGTAATTATTGGATTACAGGACAGCAATTGCCTTTCTAATAAATCAATGGCACCATTACATTAATGATTATGGTGAAGAGGGCGGTACAGTGTCTTCATCTTGTTGTGTGCTCTAAAGAAGTTGTATAGACATGCAAATACAAAAACATCTGCATGATTAAAATGGCACTGGAATAAAAACTAATGAATTACAACAAATTACATTTGGCAGATGCTTTTGTCCAAAATGATTTAAAATATATATATATATATATATATATATATATATATATATATATATATATATATATATTAATATTATATTAAAAATATATGTATTTATTTTGGGCTGTCAAAGGTAACATGTTAACTTAACCTATTTATTAAATATCATTTACACAGTGTGGAATCTATTTAATGAATAAATGTGCTTTGGGAACCATATTTATAGTGAAAAGTGCTATGCAAATAAATATGAATTGAATTGTAAAGATTTAAATTCAGGGTTCTTTCTTTCCACTATTACATGTTTATGACTTTAATGCAGTGATAACACAATTTTTTTTTTTTTTTTTAATTATAATGCTTAATATTTCTAAAATATAGCTGCATCTATATTTTAGGAATGGACCATCTCATATGGAGCATCTTGTTACCTGCATGGATGTAGTACATTGCTAAAATTTGAACAATGAATCATGAAACACAGAAATGCAAGAAATGCATCATTTAACACTTACAATTACCATTACGCTTCTAACCGTCATTATAAGACACTCATGTTAAACTCGTGCAATTTGTGGAAGAAACCTAGACCAGGCACACCCACTATTAAAAGCCCACAAGCATTTTCCACTTCACATCAGTGTGCTGATGGTGCGACTGAAACATAGTATTAACTGATTGTCCCTGACCGCCTGTCCTCTACACTCTCTCCTAGGCAGCCCTCCAGAAGTCATATCTGTGGGATCAGTTCTGTCACCACAACAGCAGCCCTCCATCTGCAGTGTTTTATTCAGTGACCATCTCCTCAGTGGTCATGCTGAAGGATAGATGAATTCAATTAAATGCACCTCACAGTGAAGAAGCACCTGATGATGCTGACTATTAAGAGATAAAAGTCTTCAAAGCTCGCAGCGTGCAGAGGATTCATAATGAATACTATAATATTCTGCATAGATAGAATTGAGATGTACACGTTTTATGTTTGACTACCCTTGATAAAAAAAAAAAAAATGCTTGAAGTCTTTTTGCAATCCTATGAGACAGCGGATCTTAGGTCTGCAGGAAAGGAACAAATTAAGAATTTAACTGTGTTGTGTTTTTCACTACATGAAAGATTCTATATAATTATGCAATTAGCAAGCATGAATATATTTGTAAATGTCAGTGACTCTTCTTGTTGTCTCTGTTGAGCAGCAGGTGAAAGTTTATGAACAAACCTGACGGGGTTCATGAAAACTGGTGCTAAAGAAATCTGTTTTGATCACATTTTGATCTCTCACCTGCTCAGTCATGCACTTGCTGGGAAACCATTTTGACATCAGTGTGTACATGCCATGGATGCTCGCACACACACAGCTTTAAACAGCATCCTCTGGTGTTCGATAACTGTCAAACATTCTGGCCAACACAGACCAAATTCTTGAGAAGTTATTGATGCACAGACCATGCTTCTCATCTTGTGGCTTATGAAGGTCTACACACACATACATCAAGCTTCAAGCCTGCCCTTTAGCTATTCAGTAGGTGACAAGCACAACATCTGTATTATTTTTACTATGCAACAGTTAGTTCTATTCCTTGAATTTGATTGGCTGATTGGCACACAATCTATAAGGCTATTCGAAATGTGTTTATATTTAAAGCTGCAGTCCGTAACTTTTTTTGGTTAAAAATGATCCGAAATCAATATTTGAGTAAGTACATAACCAGCCAGGGTTCAAAACTATCGCCTTACTTTAACCCGATTCACAACGGTTAGCTTATAATAATGTTTTGTAATCTGAGTGGTACGGGTAGGTTTTCGCAGGAAATTAGAGCATGGCACTGCGTCATTACGTCACGTCTGTATACATAAAGAAGTTGTCCCGGCTACTAGGCTATCTCATGTGCGGATCCTGCAGGTGGCGGATCGTTTAGCCTTTTCTCACAGCAGCTGGAATAATTAAATGTATCATTTTGATGGTGGATTGTGATTCAGAAAGGATTATGTGTTTATGAAACACATGTGAATGAAATTAAATTATATTCCAGTTTTAAATGTGCATCTGATTACAGATAGCATGGGATTACACAATATTTGTATTTTAAAGAAAACCAGTTCGAAGGGAGTATAGTTTGCTTTTTGGGTTAAAAGAATTCCTTAATATGAAATTCGAATGGCATGACAATTAGATTAGACTGTGCAGAGATTGAAATCTACACTCTAATACACACTATAATCATAGTCACACAATGCTGATGTTGTTAAAATTAATAATTTGAGAATAAAGTCAAAGTCCCTATAGTCTTTGATAAAGTATAACAACAATAATAATTTGCACGGTTTGAAGTGATATGAGCTAAACAATCTTTAGATCAGGGTGATATTGTAATGCTTTTTTTCCTCAGTTGGTCAGAACAAACGTGGCAGACTTGTTACTTACTTGTTCAGATGGCAATATACGATGAAAATTCTTATTTGGGACGAATATCCCAAAACAGGTTAGAATCTGATATTGCGAAGTACAGTAAACATCCACACTGGTGCGGTGACTGACTGCCACACATTCACCTCAAAACATTAGATTCATCCGTGCTGCAGCCCCCACGCAAGCAAGATAACTGCAATTCCACGTTTTCAAACAGAGATGGCGACAAAGAGGCAAAACTTACGGACTGCAGCTTTAAAACATGTTACTACTTTTATTTTGAGCTACTAGCAAAAGACACGAGATGCAAGTGCAATGGCCAAACATTTCATTCTTGTACATTTCCTTAGAAAAACAAATAAAAAAGCAGCAACGTTGAATGCAAAATAATTAAAAAAATAAAAATAAATAAACATTTTTGTGTGAACCGTAATCTTTCACATAGAACGATGCACAGGGCAGTAGAATGAAAAAAAATGCAAGGCTAGTAGAGACCTACTTTTAAGAGCACCACTATTCTAGAACTCCATGTCATGCGTGAGACGTGAGCACAACAATCAAACACATCCATGTTTACATAGAAAAACAAACAAAAAACAGGAGCAGTGGAATGCAAAAAGCATGTAACATTGGTGCGGCAATAAATGGTGGCAAGAGACTTTCATTGATGGAATCAGTTAAAGGAATGATTGAGGGAATTGATTGCTTCAATTAAGACAGACATTGAATCATTCACTCAACAGATTCCATCAAAACCACTGATTCCTTTAGAAACTTAAATCTGCTGCTGCTTTTGCTCGGAGACGCAGCAGTTCTCCTTTGGTTTCTGGAAGTGGAGCGAAAACAGGCAATGCAACTGAGTTACTCAATATTAAGTTTGTATTTATTAAACTGTTGTATAAAAACAATATCACCCTCAGAGTCGTGCAGTTGGTCTGAATACCTATGTGTACGTGATTGCCTGCAGCACTTGCACTCGTATGATATTGCTTAATTGGTTCACAAAGCATACTTCTGATTTTGTAGCTTATATAGGTCTCTTATAAATGACTGTGTATCACACAGAAAGTAAAATGTGGCGCTAAGCATGTCAAAATCATGGTTTGTTTCCTAAATTGGATTATACCTTGAATGCATAAAAGTGTCTGTTAAATGCATAAATGTAATTGAGTCAATCACTCGGAATCTATTTGCATTAATCAACACTATCAAATAAATTAGCACGTCTAAACTGGCTATCCCTGACTGATGTGTTATACAGCTCTGCAATCAAATTGTTATATACTGTAGTGTGTCCAATGCTTACTGCTCTTTTGATTAGGAAATTTGTCAGTAATGTCCAATTACCAGAATTACGTTTTATTCTCCTTTTTAAATGATTAAGAAATGAAAGAGAGAGATGGAGTAAGAGAGAGAGAGACGTTTCCCAATAGTATCACATTGATCTTTTTGTTCCAGCCACAGACTGGATAACATCTCTGGCTGGAGTCGATGAATCGATAAACCTTTCCTTTCTGAAGGTAAGACAGTTTAAAGAGGATCATGTCATTCTCTGAGAAACTCATATTAAAGGAGGGAGAGGTGGTGGGAGGAGGCAGACAAACAGCTTGCTGTAAACCTTCCTGTCATCATGAGTCTGATGATGATTGGACCACAGTACATAAAACATTCAAAGAAATGTTGATTGCATGCATAGACGGACCACCTAGGCGGATTTTTGGTTTATGTGAAAATACAATATTATATATTGTGTTTCTGGACACGTGATTTATTGAATCCCTTCTGAAAATAATATGTAACCCTCATATTTTCTACTGAGTGCAAAGAAATTTGATTTGTAATGCTGTTTGAAGGGGCTTGGCTATTACATTTATGAAAAAATGCATATTCAACCTACATACAAATCACATCTGCAAGGATATTTTTGATTTATTGTTAAAATGATGTTTACAAGCTCCACAGCTACTTGATTGTTCCTTTATACAAGTAATCAGAATATTCCAAATAAACTAGGAGATTGATTTTTTTTTTCCTGCTTTTCATTAAATACTGGAGATGCCTGCTCATTCCATTTATTGGTGAATTACTTCTCATTTGTGTCTTTTATAATAATATTGAACACCCTGGAGCAATGGACTGTGAAATGAGACTGTAGCTCATGAGACTTTTACAAAAAAATGGAGTCTCTTGATTCAGAAAAGTATTTCTTCAATAGTTTCACTATCACCCAGAATAACCTGTTTTCAACATTCGCTGATATAAATGTTCTGTTACCGAGGATATTCTGAATACAGTGTTTACATGACCAAGAATTCAGATCAGTGCAAGCATATTTCAGCTGTCCTGTTCTGATTTCTATTGGCTTAACCTTATGAATATATTATATTTCATGCACAACGTTCTAAAGTCTCTACATCATTATCATGATAAATATGCTCCTAAAAACCCTTTTTTATACAATCTACTTACATCAGCGGTTCTTAACCTGAGGGTCGCGACAGCAGGGGGTCGCGGGAAGACTTTTATTTTGAAAAGCTTAATACTATAAAGCTGCTTTGGCACAATCTGTCTGGTAAAAAGCGCTATATAAATAACAGTGACTTGACAACTAAACACAAATTACTGCAGCCAAAACTGCTGGAGTTTTTCCAGCAAAAATTACAGGAGCTAATTTACGTTACGTGGTCAAAAATCACTGCTCGGGTGAATGAGAGAGCTCTTCGCGCTTCGTTCATTATCTCTCACTGGATTGACAAAACTGGGAAACACACAATTAAGGTGAGACGCAAAATGTTGTCGTTCATGAAAGGGGGGTCGCACTTGAAAAAAAGGTTAAGAACCGCTGATTTACATTGTCTTCTGCCCCCTAATCCATGATCTTCGCGAAGTAGAAAAACGTCTGTTTTCCGGCTTTTAGTTTAAAATAGACCAATTTTCGGCACAAAGCGAGTTTGTAAACATCATTACAGTGTAAACCGATTAACATACAGTACCTGAAACAGAAATACAGTAGTATTTCCTCCTCAATTCAGAAACTGTGGGCTTCCACACTCTCTTATGAAAAGACTTTCCTTGACGATGGGAAGGGCGTGGCTTCAAAATTAAAGCTGAATGATGCAAAATAACGCCAGCAGGGGTCGCTCATAACTCATTACATAAATAAAAACGAGTTCATTTAGCTGAAATACATATTACATAGAATAGTCTTTGAAGCTATTGATTTTGTTGGTAAGTTGATAAGGGCGTTGCTCAGTGATACACAGAACTGCTAGATGAAGCTGTGCTTTATTGTGAATAAAACACAGCTATTGACCAATCAGAAGCAAGGACTGGAACTAATCGTTTTATAATTATATACAAAAAACACAAGTTATATCTGTTTCAGTCATCACTTTAAGACTGCTACAATAAAAATGTAATAATTTAATAATGAAATTCAATTAATTAAAAATCTAAATAAAATTTGAAATTTGATAGCTAGTTAGAATGGTATACGTGTGTGTATATATATATATATATATATATATATATATATACCATCTAGTTTAACATTATTAAAATTTACAGGGCTGGTTCAGCTGTAGGAATCAGTTTAACACTTTTGCATAGTTGGAATATGACCAATGTCTGATTAATATTGGAATATTCTTGTTCATGCAGTTCACGTTAAAGATGCTTTAAAGTAAAGTAGGAATAGCTCTTCTTGTGGCTATATGCTTGGTCAAACCTTCCCTTAAATGGTCAGGCAACATGCTTACTCTATCCAACAATCAGTGCCTTTGAAAACAGATGTCTCCTCAGAGAAGGAGGAGAATGGCTAGTTGCCATACTTGGCTATGAAGGGGTGAAGGGGCAGTATGTTTTTGGATCTGGCTCACTCTATCCCCCTTAATTTCTCTACTCTTCCCATCCTGTTACTCTCTGGGGGAGTGAGTATCTTTTCAAAGGTTGGCGTCTGCTCACTGCATACCTCTACCACAAAAGGAAGAGCGAGTTGCAGGATCCAGTGGTTGTTCGTAAGTTTCCATACTTTTGAGACAGCTGTCTCCACACAAATTCGGTTTGTATTTGTCGTCCCAGACTTGACCCTTTTTTGTCAGTGAAATTTTACACTGTTTGTGTTTGGCAAGGTATTGGGCAGCATTTTATTTTCAGGGGCATGCTGAGTGAAGAGCCATTACACCATTTTGAATTTATGCGACCAGAATCAGATGTCTACCCATTTAGATTCAGATTCATAATGGATATACAGTGACACTGGTACAAATGATGAGTGTTTTCATTTATCGAAATGTTCTCATAAAACACACAGTGGCGCAAAGAAAATGGCCTCAGAATTAATTTCCTTCTCCATCTCTGTGCCACATTAAAGTGAACTACTGCTATGTGTGCTTTAATTCACTGTTCTTTCTTTCTTTCTTTCTTTCTGTCAGCAGAACATTCAGTTATTGATTGCACGCCCACTCCAGCCCTCCAGTGTTCCTGTCTGCCATACAGCTATTTCTCTCTGTTCGCTCTTACTTGCTTTCTTTCCCGTTAATATTTCTTATACATTTAGTTTTCATCTGTTTCGTTTCCCTCCTCCTTCTTCCATCCTGCTACATCTCAAACGTCACTCTACTCTGCAGTAGAAACAATGCTTTGAAGTTTCAATGGCTTCTCCTCTCTTTTGTCTTTACGCTGATTAGGACCCAGCTGTCTATTATTCAGACATTTTGAATTTGAGTTTGAGGGCTGGCATGTGCATCTTTGATTTAATCATTCAGAAGTGGGGAGAATGGGGTAAAATATGCCACCCCCTTAATCTAACAAACTGTGCATTATATTTTAGAAAGACATCCCTTACCAAAAAGTAGTATACTTCAAGTTTAATTTATTAAGTATACTTAAGTTCAAGTATATTTTTAAGTATACTTTATGTAGTAAGTATACAAATATCAGTGTACTAGTAGTATACTTGTAAGTGTACTATTTCAATACTCGGGACTAAATTGGCCCACTTTCTAGTATATAAAAGTATACTTTTAAGTATAGGCTACCTTAAGTATAAAAGTAGTAAACTTTGAGTACACAACTAGTTTACATCAATGTTTTTAGCTTGTACTGCAACTATACTAAAAGTGAACTTATAGGTATACTGATAGTTTACTACTTGTAGTAGCATTTTTAGTACACTTTGAAGTGTAGTCTCAGTAAACTACTAGTTTAGTAGTTTTATACTGCAAGTATACTCGTAAGTTTTCTTTAAGTGAAGTTTACATCATACTTTAAGTATACTACTATGTCCCTATTTAGGTATTAATTTTTATATATTTTATTATATGACTATCTGAACATACAAAACACCCAAAGAAAGAACAGGGTATCTGCTTATAAACAAAAACATTTTATTCTAGCTTCATGCATTCTTTTTTTTAAACACTTGAATGTGGGTAAGTCTCATATAAAAAAAAAAAAAAAAAAAAGAAAAAAAAAAAAGAAATAAACAATATTTTGAACAAAAAGCTGAAAAAGACCATGAATTGGAATCCGAATGATAATCAAAATGTAGATGGAGTCGATCAACACCCCAAAGCTTGACAGTCATTATTACCTCTTCATTGGTCAACATTTTATTCCATAACGTTACACAGTTTTGATGCTGTTTTATGTCTGATGATTGTGTTAGATTACACGTGGAAGTATTTGTTGGTTCTTTTTCTTCTTCACTTGTGTTTTTTGGTAATTCTGTACAGAAGATGTGTACTGGTGCTCCCTACCATATAACAATGAAAACACGGATTCTAGGAGCACAAGTATATTTAGACTTTTTCTAAGTAGAAGTCAAGTATACTTAAATGGTATTTTAAGTATATTTCTGAGAAGTACATAAAGCCCATTTCCGAGAAGTACATAAATAGTAAACTAAAAGTATACTTTCCTATTTTTAGTTTAAAAGAAGTAGGCCTATACTAATAGCACACTTGAATAAACCTCTTTTTGAAAATGTTTCATGTTCAAAAATTAAATTTGTTCTCTGAATGACTAATTTGCTGTTAAACTCCTCATTTGAATGTCTGCATGATGTGTATAATTCAGTTTAGACAGTTTGCAGGAATTTTAGCGTCCGTGGTGCGAAAATGATTTTTGCGAGATGTTGACGAAATAATCGAGTCTCTTTGAGAGAGCTGTGAGGGAGGACGCGGGTGCAGCGGGTGTTGCCAGATCCAGCTATTATAAGCGTTTTTTAAGACTTGTCTTTTCCACTTAATTTGACACTTTAGAAAGTTAATAAAGTAGGAAGTTGCAGTTTTGGCTCAGCGATATCTTTATCCTATCTTATTTGCAAATGATTTGAAATAATTTCGTTTTATTTTTTATTTATTTTTAGTTTTTAATAGCATTATCTGGCAACACTACATCGTAGGCAAACTGACAGTAATCAAAAAAGCCCATGGACAGGTTATTGCTGACAGGTTACGACATTCGGTTAGGAAAACGCAAAAATATCATGACATTATCTGTCAAAAACAGCATTTAACACTAGTACACAGATCTGTAACAAGTAGGTTACATAACGAAATGAACTGAAATTAAATGAAAGACGCAAACACTATAGCCATGAAGAAGTCTATGCTATGTCATTCAGTATAGTAGTTAAATTTTCACAAATCATGTTATAAACATTCATAAGAGCACTAGACAAAGTTATCAGCTATATAGCAATGGTTATTAATAAAAACTACAACAGTAATATATTGTTGGATGAATAATAAACAACTGATAAAATTATCCACCCCTAACTATAGTGCAGTATTAACAAATTTTGATGCAATAATTAGGGTATGATTTAAAAATGATCATCCCTCCAAAACAGAGAAAACATCTTTCACAAACATCTACATGTCTGTCTCTTTTAAAGTGTTCATAGTGTATATAATGAGTTGTATTTGTATTTATCTGTTATTGTAGCACAATTCTTTAACAATGTATCTTGTTTGGATATTCATTTGGGAAGTAATTTCTAACATTCTAGGAATATTCTTATTAGGTTTTTATTTGTAACATTTCCAGAACATTCTGGGAACCAAAATTGTTAACTGGGTATACAGATGCAAAAAAAAAAAAAAAAAAAAATCAATTTGCATATCAAAGTACATTTTCTACTTGGCAGTTAAAGTAAATTTTATGTAAAAGCAAATTTATCCAAGTCTAAAAAATAGTTTATACATGTTGCTGAGTCAAGTGGAGTATAGTATAGCATAGCATAGCATAGTATAGCATAGCATAGTATAGTATAGTATAGTATAGTATAGTATAAAGTGGAGTATAATATATCCACTATATTCAAGAATACTGAATATTAACCTTTTGGTTTATGCAAATGCAAATAATGTGAATCAGATAGCCTAATTAAGATTACAAAAACTTAATTAGCTATTTACATTAGTAACTGTCTACCCACACATTTATGAGCATACTTTTAATTAAAATGTAAAAAGTTACACGGGGATTGATTCGGCTTGCCTCCTGACATAAAACAAATTACACCAAACATTTACATTTTTGAATTTTAAAAATGGTCTACTTTGCAGGTAAAGTGTATTTTAAGTAAAAGCAAAAAAAAAAAAAAAAAAAAAAAAAACCTTATAAAAAGTATAAAAAAAACTTGCTAATTATTTGGCTCAGTGTTTGTCAGCAATTATTAAAAACTTCTACCAAAATGATAGCTGTGCTTTGGGGTAAGATGTGCCACTTTTTAAACAAAAATAAAATTACTTTTTTTGAATGAAATAAAATTAATTTACTTTATTCAAGTATATTGAATATTAGACCTTTAATGTGAAGCAAACTAATGTTAAGTAAACATCCAGAAATATAACTGTTGTGTTAGTTTTATTTCTCTATGTGTCTCATTTAAAAAATAAGTGGCACACAGTGATGCCAAGTCCACAGTTTTTCTGTGGAATCGGGCTACTGTTGCCATGGGTTGCCATGGGTTGTTTTTCATGTCCACGGGTTGAAGCGACCTCAATATTGTGATATTTAGCCCCTGGAAAAGTAATTTTACCAGCTAGAAACCCCGCCAAAAAATGTACTTTACCCCCAAGAAAGCTCCCCTGGGAACACGATCTTTACCAGGAAAACACTACTGGGCTACTCTTGAGTAGTAATTGGGCGTTTTTTTTTTTTTTTTTTTTTTTTGTGAAAACCTGGCAACCCTGGTGGCACATCTTACCCCACTCTCCCTTACATTAACTGCAGGGAGTGACAGTGCTTAATAGAATGCAAACTACTTCTCTCAGAGATTCAGATATCACAGCAATGAGTGAGTTTGTCTTCATGTGGGAGGTTGGAGGGAGCATTTGTATGTGTTTGTATGTTTGTGTGTCTTGTTCAGGCGGGGGCTCAACTCAATTATTCGATGGCTCTGGGCAGCTGAAAGGAGGATGGATGCGTGTTTTAAACATTCCTCTTGCCTTAGCCCCTCTTCTCACCTACTACCTACACAAACACACACACACACACACACACACACACACAGACGGACGGACTGCTGAAATACACCCCCACAGCATATGCACCTATCTGCGGCCCCTCCCACCCCTGAATCATGTGGGAGGGAAGCCCGCAGGTCCTTTCAGTGATGAGATCAATGGATGAGCTCAGGCAGAATGCAAGGTCACCTTCACGGACCCAGCGCAGAGCGAGAGAGAAACAGAGAGACGGCGATGTAGAATCCGTGACATTAAAGCAGGTGCACGCTTAGCCCTTGTCGCAGCAACACGATGTGTTTTCAAAATCATTGTTTACAAAAGCGCTTTATTTCTTTGCCTTCTCATCTCAGACACTCCTGCTTTTCATGTACCAATTAGTCGCTGGTAGTGTTCTAGCTTCAAACACCCCTTCCCTCCCTCACCGTAAACGCTCCTGCAGCAGCAGGGAAAGAAAGGGGTAGAGTTTTCTCTCGTCTTTATTAATCAAGTGAGTCACCGGCAATGGCTGCCTGGAAGAGGTTAAAAAAGAGATATGAGACAGAGGAGAGGAGGGATGATATAAGCCCTCGTGAAAGCAAATAACAATGGGAGGATCATTCGGGTGAGGAGAATGGAGAAAAAAAAAAAAAAAGAGGAGGAGGAGGAGGAGGAGGAGGAGAAATTGTACCGAACATAAAGCTTGACCGTACTGGGAGATTAGCAGCGCTTAGCCTCGCTCTCTATCTCTTCCGCTCATTGATGGACTGCAGACCAGTGGCTTTCAGCTAGTGGGCTGTGAACTAAAAATGGGTTGTGGGCTTGTTCTGACCGAGTTATGAATAGCAGGGGATCTGAATGCAATGGAAACGGTTTCCATATCTTTTGTTTTTGATGTCAAAGGCCACAACTCGGTATTTGGGCACAAATTTATCTCTCACTTTGCAGAAGCTACCCAAATTATGCAGATGCCAACATGAACAGGTTGCATAACATGCCTTCATCCTCAAACCATGAACAAAATGACATGTCAATGCTATAAAGGTATGAAGACAGTCCTGTCCAGTTTTTCATAAGGAAATAATGGGGCCTGAACACAGAAATCTTTTTAAAAAATGAATACCATTACAATAATTTATCGAAAGTCCCACTTATGCTGTTTTTATGCATGCACAAAATTGTTCATTTAAAGTCGGCATGAAATCAAAATTGAATATTCTTATTTTTTGATGGAATACTGTAGTGTTTATTATAAATAATTTATCCGTGCACTTCATTATTTTTTTTTTAAATTCATGTGCCCTCGTAATCTTTAATCAAAAATGTTAACCTCCCCTCCCCCTCAAAACGACTCTAGTCTTCTGGTCACGAGTGATGGCGCAAGGGCGGAGCTAGTGACGTAAGCGGTAAACGCTGGGATAAATGATAGGGGAAGAGCTGAAGCTGATGCTTCACTTTATAGCACTGACACCAGTCATAAGGGAGTACGTTACCCTTAAAGGAACACTCCACTTTTTTTTGGAAAAATGCTCATTCTCCAGCTCCCCCAGAGTTAATAAGTTGAGTTTTACTGTTTTGGAATCTATTCAGCCGATCTCTGCGTCTGGCGATAGCACTTTTAGCATAGCTTAGCATAGATCATTGAATCCGATTAGACCAGTAGCATTGCGTTCAAAAATGACCAAAGAGTTGCGATATTTTTCCTATTTAAAACTTGACTCTTCTGTAGTTATATCGTGTACTAAGACCGGCGGAAAATAAAAAGTTGCGATTGCGATCTTACTACACAACGTAACTACAGAAGAGTCCCAGAAGAGTTCTAGTATTAAACCTGGAATATTCCCAAAATTACTTTTAAGGACAGTTTTGTTTAATTTTGTATGATAAAAATTTTGTTATTGTGCCAGTTTGCCTCGTGTACATACAAAGAAACAAACCATTTGAGAACTACCGCTGTTGATCTCAGTGCCATGAAAGAGAGCCAAACTGTAATTTTCTGCTGTTGTGTTTAATTTAATGTTTGGACAGATATCTGGGCTTCATTCAAAATGTGGCATTAAATGGATCTCTGTAGGATGTTTGCAGTGAAGACACTTTGTCCAATTGGACATCGCACTTATGGCATAGCTTCAAAGCTGAAAGAATGAGCTCACACATTTTGGTGTGTGAAAACCTGTTCATTCTTATGGGATTACATTTGTTGTCTTTACAGCTGCTTAACATCCAGTGCAAATAATCTCGGAGTATCTTTACATTGTGCTCATGGGTAAATGTCAAACTATAAATATTTGACAGTTGCTAAGTAACCTCAGAAACCACCTGCAGTGGTACATGAACGAATTGATTTAAAAATAGATGCAGCTGAGTTGTCACTGTATATGTGTCCTGAAAACTGTTGAATGAGAAACAGAGAGAGCAAATCAAGCAAACGTGCAGCATCATTAATAAAGAACAGTGCATTCTCAAAGACCATTAGCATGAGTCTGAGATTAAATGACAAAAACACCTGACAGATGGAGCTGTGTCTATAGAAATGCAGAAATTTGTTACAGCAAATGGAAAGTACTGGAGAATGGCGCCACATTGTGGTGAAAATTGAAAATCAGCTGTAGTTGTACACTATACTGTTGCTCTGGCTTCCTTTGTCATGACTAATCAATGTCTCTGTTCCAAAACCTAGTGATCTGCCTACAAAGACATTTTAAGGCATCATAGGCATGCTCACAACATGAAGCGTGTTACGAAAAGTAGCTAGCTGGATTATGCTGCCTTCTTATGAACAAATTGTAAGGCAGCATTACATATATCCTTCATGCAGAAGGAAATCCCAGAATATATTGCAATGCCATTAGAGAAAAAAAATGCCCCCCAAATGGTGGTTCAACCAAAAATTGTCATTTATAAAAATACTTAGAATTCATTCAATAAAGAGAATATTACAAAAATGTGCCTGTGGTGACATTTCCGCAAAATTATATTATATTGCCTGTTGCACATTTCACAACCATTTTCAAGTGAAATGTCCAGTGAGTGCTGCTAAAAGTGTGTTCCGTTTTATTTGACACAGAAGAACGTGAATTTGAAAATGTTGGTTGTTGTATATATTGTACTGGTGAGCGGCACTAAAAGGTTAATGCTCTACTGCATTTGAAAAAAGTGCTCCACATCACAAGTGCAGTGCTGTACCAGGTGAGCTACTGAGCAAGTTTACTATATCAGAAATATCATACATATGGAGCTGGTTATGTGATGCAAATGTCAAAATGCATTAGGTTATAAACCAAGCGCTATGGCAATAGAATTTTATGGTCATAGAACTGTGCAAACAGTCTCTATTAATTGATAATCTGCCCCTTAATCATAATTTGTGTACAAGGGAATAAATGCTGTTGGAGGCGTTTTACTGCCTCTAGCATACATTTTAGCTGGAAACTGCAGTGAATTGAATGTATAGCTATGTTTTTGGAGTTTTGTAGGTAGAGACACATTTGATGTTGGTTGAAATAGTTAAACTGATTTATACATGACTAATGAATTGACCATTTTAGCATATATTTGTGTGAGTGTGCTATTTATTTATATGGTTATACAGTATGCTAACTGCAAACACTGTTAAAATCAACTGAGTTGCGTCTCCTGTTTTTGCTGTGTTGCTGCCTAAGATGGTTTCAAATTGGTCACTTATTTTGCCTTTTTCATTTAGGATTATGCCTATGGTAGCTCACTGGATTTTGAAACAGAGCCATTTTGTACTTGGACTGTAATGAGTGCAAAGTCACTAAATGCCTACCTAGCGTGACTGGCTAAATAAGAACTAACTTGGAATTTAAAAGATAGATATTGATTGCCTAGATATTGATATAGTGACATTTTAAAGTATTTGATCTTTTTGCTCCAAATTATTTTGCTGTGGTCACAGAGGAGTTTTGAAGTTCAGAAAACACACACATACACACACAAACTGCGGAAAATAGGGGGACGCTGTCCTAGACTGGAGTCCCTATAGGTAGTCGTGGTAAGCAGACATAAGCATGGGCGTAAAGATTGATGTCCACAGGGTTGCCGTCAAGCCTGATGTCCTCCAGGGCTTTCCGTATGTAGTTTATGTCGTGGGTGTTGCAGAAAGTATCTTGGCCTATGCTCTGTATATTATTGTTCTGGAGGAAGAGAGAGAAGCAGCATTAAATCTGAGGGAATTATTTGTTAGAATAGTGAGAGTAGAGGGAGTTGTTTTTTACCTGCAGGTGGAGCACTCGTAGGCTCTCAGGGAGGGGTACGGGAATATAGTCCAACTTGTTGTTTGACAGGTACAGGAACTGAAGTTCCTTCATCTTCTACTCAGGAGAGGAAATGAACACAAACAAGATAAGATTATCAAGCTCCATGTGCTGTTTGTAATTTGTCAGGGGAAACGTAATTATTTGGTGAGGATAAAAAATGAAATAAATAAAAAAAGGAATAATGTCATGGTTTGTTTTTAGAGAATGTATCTTCAATATAAGAAAATTATGTTTTACTACATTGGCAGGTTTTTTTTTTTTCACTCATTCTAAGTGTAAACCTGAGAAAAAAAAAAAAAAAAATTCTGCCAGTACAGACAAAATTGACTCGTACACAAAAACGAACATAAGCTGTCACTAGGGCAGTACCCTTTCAAAAGATACTAATATATACACTTTATGTACATTTAAGGTACTAATAGACCCTTTTTTTTAGGGATACATAAGGTACAAAGGTGTTCCTTTTTAAAAGTTATAAGTGATAGCTTTTTTTTAGAGAGTGTATTAAAGATACATTCTTATATCTAATATATTCTAATATTCAGTGATGCTTCTCAAGTAAATTGATCTTATTTTAAGGATTTTTAGATATTTTTACTGGAAAACAAGTTTGAAAAGAGTTATTAAAACTCTTGTTTGTTTGTTTGTTTTATTTTTGCTCTTAAAGCAGAATGAAAATTACCATTCAAAAGTTTGGGGTCAGTAAGGTTTTATTTTACTATTTATTTTTTATTTTTTATACTTTCATTCAGCAAGGATGCATTAAATTGATCAAAAGTGACAGAAAAGACATTTATAATTTATGTTTTAAATAAATGCTCAGACTTTCTATCCCTCAAATAATCCTAAAAAATGATCACAATTTCTACAAAAATGCTAAGTGGCAAAACTTTCAACATTGATAATAATAAGAAATGTTTCTTGAGCACCAAATCAGTATATTAGAATGGTTTCTAAAAAATTCTCGCCAACCCCAAACTTTTGAAAGGTTGTGTACATACCATAAAGGCCTCTGCATGCATGCCTGAACTCCTCAGCTGGTTATTGCGAACGTCGATATGTTTGAGGGTAGCTGGGAGTTCTGGAAGGGCCTGGATGTTGTTATCAGCCAATATGAGATCCTGAAGCTGAAGCATTGAATGAAAAGCATCCTCGTTCACTTTACTTATCTGGTTTCCACTCAGGTCGATCCTTTTTAGCTGATCTGAGAACAGCATTAAGTACAGTTTTCTTAAACTGTATTCTTAAACAGTTGTATTTATAATACAATTAAGTCTTAAATCTAGATTCTTCATTAGCTAACTATTTATGCATTTTATTCCTGATGTAAACTGCGTAATTGAGCATGTGTTTGAAAAACCATTTGATAATAATAGATTCCACATTTGTTTTTGCAAGAAAGAAGTCTCTTCGAGTCTTACTGCGATTGATGAAGTCTGTGGCCCTGACCTCCGTGATCTTGTTGAAGCGAGCGTAGAAGTGTGTGGTTTCTTTAGGGAGAGGGGGAATCTGAGTCAGATCTGAGTCATCACAGTACACACTGCCACTGATACACACACACAGCAGGCAGGAGGGCATGCCTGCAGTAGAGAGGGAGAGAGGAACTTATTATGACGGTTTACACCACTAGAGGGCGAAGATTCACAATAGAAATCACAACATTTTTATTCCTTTCAAACCAATTATCCATCTACCTAAGCCTGTGTCAGGCCCAAACAGGCCTGGACCATGGAAGTCTATAGTAGAAGGGACAGGTGACTTTGTCGGACGGGGCGGCAGTGTCACTTCCTCCACATAGTCCTCTGGAAGAACTATAGCAGGTGGCTGAGTGACTGCTGGAGGAGGAGCCAGCGTCCCAACCTCAGTCAGTGAGAAGAAAGAGACGTCAGACAAAATTAATTCACAGAACATAACAACATACATAAACACGTTCATAGTGACTCTTTCTTAAAGGGATAGTTCACCCAAAAAGCTACAAAGTGTTTACTAACCCTAATGTCGTTCCAAACCTGTATGACTTTCTTTCTTCTGTGGAACACACAAGGTGGTATTTTTTTTTTTTTTTGAAAAATGTCTTTACTCTTTTGTCCATACAACCAAAGTCATTGGGTTCAAAAGTTGGTTCCCAGCCTTCTTCTGCTACACAACATATATGTTGTATAAATGAAAACATACAATTGTAGTATATTTCTGACATTCTCAAGTTAAACTGAATGTTTATTTTGTCAAATTGTTGTAAAGACCCGTGGGTGTATTTGACGATACACAATAGCTTTTCTCGGAAAAAGAAATGGTGAAGTGAACGTGTGGATTAAACTCTCAGAGCAGCTCTGGAAATGAAGTTCAGTGTCTTCAAAAGTTAATTATCGATATTATGGTCAAATAAATACCAATATCGATACCTACTTGGAATATATGTTACTTTTTGCTTAATTTTCTTTTACTTGTTTACTTTTATGGTGTTGTGTGTGTCTAAGAGAAATTTTGGAGAGAAATAGCACTTATCCCCCTTCACTCTGATTATGTAGTAAAACATCCAAACTTTCTCCTTTTGTGCTCAGCGCCATACAAAACAAAGCCATACAGGTTTGAAACGACATATGATGTGTAAATGATGACAGAATTGACAAACTCTTGAAACCTCCCCTCACCTCCTCATCCAGGTCATCATAATCATAGGTCAGTCCATACGTGTTTAGATCCCATGTGTTTGAGTCATCATAATTCTCCAGGTCAAATGCTGCAGGGCCCAAAGTAACTGGAGGGGCACTTAGACTGGAACCCATCAGGGTCCAAACAAGGTACAGTGCCATCTATAGTAGACAAAGTGAATGATCTGTGTAGATGTACTTAGTACTTTGTCATTGAGGATTTGCGCCTCCATTTGAGACTTGTTATGGATTCAACATCACTGAGTGTCAAGTTAATCCACATTTTGACATTTTATACTCTAACTTTCTTATTATCTGAAAAGTGAGCTTTCGTTTTGTGGTTTTGGCAGTGTCCTCTCTTTTTCTGAGGGATTTTATGACCGTCCACAGGAGCTCTTTTTTACAGCCGTGTATGCCTGTCACACAAGTGTTCGTTTAACCTTGAAGCTCATTCTTTCTGGCTGCCTAGACATGTAAATCCATAATAACCAGAAACATCGCACATAATGACAGTGTGCAAGTTCATACACTTTAGACCCACCACGTATTTGAAAACATAAAGTGGTTGTGTGGTTTGCAACATTAATCTAGTAGACAGTTGTATTTGGGTATGGAATGTGGCCCAACCAGAAGAGTTTTGTAAAGAAGGCTGTTTGCTTTAGTCGCTGACAAGGGTGTGCAAGCTAAAGTATGGGTTTTCTGCACATATATCTTTATCAGTAAATCCTGTGGAGTCACTTTGCAAAAAGGATCTAAATAACCTAACAAATATAACATAATAAATCCAAGTCACGCATCTTCCTCCATACTGAATCAACACAGATGGAGTCTATAATGCACATCTACACGGTTGTCAAAGCTGTGCAATCAGGGGACAACGCCAACCTCGCCTTCCCATAAACTCCTAACAGCTCCAGCCTGACACATCAGTATTCAGAACTCTCCTGGGCCTGTTCAATTACTCACGTAACTCTGTTTTAAAATATTAAGAATAAGACCAATTACCAAGAAGTCTTCACGCAGCAGGAAGGGGAAAAAGAAACCTACCTTTGATGTTTGTCTGTGAACAGCCATGGCCCAAGAGCGGATCTTAGGGGAACAGTGGTATGGAAGCTGGCCCTGTGTTCTTCTGAGGTTTAAGCAATGAATAACTGACCCAGGATTGAGGACACAAACAGGTTAGGTTAGGGGGAGAGGTGGGAGCTCAGCTGGGGGATGGCCAGGTCAGTTTGCTCAGCTGTCACTAATTCTAAGCCCCTGTCAATGGTGTGGTCTTAGACTCAGTCTGGTTTGGTAATTTACCACTTCCTTCCAGCAGGTTGTTATCATCATGTGGTTTTCAGACGTGTGTCCTAGGGAGATGCAAGGATTCTTGTTTTTGGCACTATGTTTTATAATGTTTTGGTGTTCCAGAAGACAGGTTCTGATTCCTGGAAGCATCTTAAATTGTTTTGGGAGCAGTCAGTTCACCCTTGTGTTTTCCAGTCTATTTAATCCTACACTTTTTAGACCTCTTAATATAAGAGTGAGAACTGAGAAGAAAATCTGTGTCGTAATTGTTTGACTCGATTTGACTGAATGCCCTTTAAAGTCTGATTTAAACTAATGAACTTAATGTTATTTCATGCTGTATTAAGCAGGTCGGTGAGGTCAGCTATTTGTGATTTGACTCGGACTGATCTCCAATAGCAAACCTAGTGGACGACCTTTGACATCTGATTTTTTTTACTGGCGTCTGCCTGACGAGACGGAAACAGACACTCCTGCTTCATTCCCTTTTTTTTTCTTTCTTTTTTTTTTTTTTAAAGAGATCTTGCGTCACTTCTCAATTAGCAAATGTGTTTCAGATATCAGACATTCCTTTGCTAAATACTTTGTACAGATGAAGGAGCTCAGGGGGAAGCACAGATTAACAATAGAGGAGAAAACGTTTCCCAGGAGTACAAGTATTTATTTTTATTTCCATAAAGACTTTTAATGTTTTTTAAAAAGAAATGTCTTTTGTTTAACAATGCTTGATCCAATATACAATAAAAAATTGTAATATTGTGATATTATTGTTATTTAAAATAACTATTTTCTGTTTTAATATATTTTAACATGTAATTTATTCCTGTGATGGAAAAGCTGGATTTTCAGCTGCCATTACTCCTGTCTGCACCATCACATTATCCTTCAGAAAACATTCCAAGAAGTTGGTTTGTTGCTAAAGAAACTTTTATTATGATTATCAATGTTGAAAACACTTGTACTGCTTGATATTTTTGTGGAAACCATGAAACAGGAGAGCTGTAAAGCCTTTTATAAATTAACATATTTTCAAAAACTCTTACAGTGTTAAACCAACTGATTTCAACTATAATGACAGATGTTATATTTTGATATCCACCTGCTGGGGGACCAAAAGAGCTAAGCTGTTTGTCACATTGTACAGCATTTCAGGAAATAGTTTCCATCAGCCACCTGATTAACATTAGTCAAGCCATGGAGGATGTATAAAATTACAGAAAGCTCAGTAGGATTCTTTCTAAGAACGAGGACGATGTGGCCACTGTTGGAAAACTGGCCTTGACTTTTTAAAGAAGCATTCAGCTGCTGTAAGAACTATTTTAGTGTTTAGTGTATAATTAGGATTGGAGCTAATCACTGCAAGATGGTGACTTAAAGAGATTTAAAAAAAAAAAAAAAAAAAGAGTTTACATGTTACCGTCATGTTGTTCCAAACCTGTATGACTTTTTCTGGGTTTTTTTTTCCCTTCTTAGAATGAAAGTCCATATGTTGTTTCGGACAGCTGGCAACTGAAACATTCTTTCAAATATTTTTTTTTTTTTTTTTTGTGTTCCACACAAAGAATATTTTGGAATGACACAAGGGAGAATAAATAATTCATTTAATTTTTATTTATTTATTTATTTATTTTTTTCATTTCAAGATGAACAATCCCTTTAACAAAACATAATAACCGTTAAAGGGCAAGACGTGACAAAGAGCAAACTAAATGAGCTGTTTCTACGAAGTAGGACTAATGGGAAAACAAGATTATTTGACAAGATACACCTGGGAACATGACACTGAACAGAAAAACATTAGAAAAAGAGACACATGAACCTAAATACTCCACACTCATTACAACTGGTAAAAAAATTGTCTTTAAACTCTTCGTTAACTACCAAAGAAAATCCCTAAACAATACCATATACTAGTAGTGATGATTATGATTCATAACTCTTAACTTTTGATTTCGTTCAGATTTGTTTTCTAAATCATGATGATTTCTCTAGGTAGATGTGTGTGTATTTATTTTCAGTGAGTCATTCACTCAACAGATTCATTCAAAAATATGTATTTGTTCACAAGTTCCAAGGTGAAACTATTCTTTCCTTTCAAAAATTAAAAAATACCATCATTCAAACCAGACAATTGTAATTGCGGCTTCTTTTTGTAACAACTTCTGGGAAACAATGTGCAGTTCACTGGTAGGCTTACTAAATAACCAGAGTTTTTGAGAGCATGACTTATTGCTCACTTCTTCATTAATGTTTTTGTGTAGCAGATAGTGATGACAAAATCAAACTGCTCTCAAACTCGGGCTGAATGTCTGTGCATCCATAACACAAGTTTAGAGAAAAAGCATGAAAACTCCCTGACTGTTTCTAACCACAACAGCCTCAAAATGAACCAATACAGATAACACGTTAAGGGCTTTTGCAAACACAATGCAGTATCTACTTACATGTTTTTCTTCACAGACCTGTGTATGTTTATTTTTATGAGCACACAGCATGGTGTCTATTGTTCTTTAGCCAGCATGAAAATGTTAACAGTTCATTGATTTTCATACTCATATAGCTTATAAGAATGGTTTATATGTTTATGTTTTTTTATTTTTTTTTTTGTGGCATTGACCTTGGTCCAGAGTTTCGGTAACACTTTACAATAAGGGTACATGAATAATCATGTACTAATGCCTAAATTAATACTTAATTCATCAAATAGTAATGATTATTAAAGTTGTTAACTAATCATGAATTAATGAAGAGCTATCCTTTACTTCAACTGGATTCATATGGATTCACGTATGAATAACAGCAGCCTTAATTACATGTTTGATAGTTAATGCATTAATTAACATTTATGGGTAAACTAAATCAAACAGCCTGTTTAAGAAAAAATAAGAAATACTCAGAATTTGAAATAAATTAAAAGAATTTAATACTATCATTTTTTAACTATTGTTAAAAAATGTAACTTTTTACATCTGCAGCTTTGCCATAAACATTACTGAGTGGAAAAAGATTAGTTGATCCTTCCTCATCAAGTGTAGAAAATACTAAATACACTAATAACCGATCTTGTTTTGTGTTGTCGTCTTTCCCTTTAAACTCACCCTGCTCTGACTTATAAACATCTAAATAAAAATAAAACCTCAAAATCCACAAAGAACATTTGTAGAATCCACAAATTGAACATTAGAAGAAATGCCCGGAAACAGTTCACTGTCCACCCAGATGCAGGCCGTGATGATACTGTTCCTCTCCTCTCTGACTTCTTGAAAATCCACACCACATCTCTTAACCGGGCTGAATACTCGCTGTGTTAGTACATGTGTATTTGATAGTAAGTATAAAATAAATCATGAGCTGAGTTTAGTAGGTAGTTAACAGTGAATTAATTATAATTGGGCCCCCTAAAGTAAAGTCATGTCAAAATAATGCATTAACAAGGCATGGGTTAATGTTAGTGTATGGGTAGTTAATGAGTTAATTATTGTGGGCCCTCTCAAGTAAAGTCATGTCAAAATAATGCATTAACAAACCATGAGTTGATGTTAGTGTATGGGTAATTAATAATGAGTTAAGTTAGTTATGATGGGCCCCTCAAAGTAAACTCATGACACAATGATGCATTAACAAATCATCAAATAAAAATCATTAAACATGCTGTAAGAGTCATCTTTATTCCTTTACACCACCAGTACAACATACAACGATAAAGGTTATTGATTGCTTTTATTATTTATTTACATAACCTGTAAAGACACACATAAGGTAAAATATAAAGGTAAACTATGGGGCGTCCAAAAGCTAATGCTAATTGACGCATACAATCAAATGACAAAACAATGCTGCTAATTACTGTACATAACTTTCAAAAGATTAATATGCCAACATTACCATAATATATGCGCCGAGCAGCGCCTAGAGTGCAACAATAATGAGTGTCCAACCAGAAACTAACCCAACCTACTGTAGTCCCGTTTATTCGAAAATATTAAATTATTGCTCGTTGAAAGTATTAGTGCCATTAATTAAACAGATCCGTTAGCTCAAACAGACTAATAACTATCACTAATATTTTGTATTATTCGTTTATGTGTTTAGTCATAACATCAGTGTAGGTTTGTTTCTGGTGGGACACTTTAGTGTCGCACTCTGGTTTGCTGTCATTTTAATCTAATAAATGTTGGCTGCTTTTGTAAACCGAATTAATAATTAAATTCATGTTTACATATGTGTTTTATTGGAAGTTATTTACAGTAATTAATGGTATTATTTTGTCATTTAATTGTGTATGCTTCGGTTAGCATTAGCATTAGATGCCGCGTGCACGTGTCCGTTAAGTCCACGAGACCGTGAGGTGTCCCCATAGACTGTATAAATATTCTTTGTGGATTTTGAGGTTTTATTTTTATTTAGCTGTTTATAAGTCACAGCAGGGTGAGTTCAAAGGGAAAGAGAACAACACAAAACACAAGATCAATCATAAAGCTGAAGATGTCAAAAGCTCAAATTATGATATTCTTTTAACTTATTTCAAAGCCAGAGTATTTTAAAGAGGCTGTTTGATTTAGTTTACCCATAAATGTTAATTAATGCATTAACTATCAAACATGTACTAACATGTAATTAAGGCTGCTGTTATTCATGCGTGAATCCATATGACTCCAGTTGTAGTTAAGGATAGCTCTTCATTAATTCATGATTAGTTAACAACTTTAATAATCAATAGTATTTGATGAATTAAGTATTAATTTAGGCATTAGTACACGATTATTCATGTACCCTTATTGTAAAGTGTTACCAGAGTTTCTCTGTATCTAAAATAGCAGTAAGATGACAGACAACCATCAATATATGGTTGACTTTACATGATTGACTGAAGTGAATAAATATCTCACCTTGACTGTTTTAGTGATGCATCACAATGGCAGAGCATGATAAACATTGAGAAACACTGCAGTAGTCTACTGACAGGACATTTCATCTGTTTTGCAGTCACAAGGCTTGTTTATTTCTCGACAGAAGAATTTGATTGGTTGCAGGTGGTAAGATGACAACTTTCTGAATCCTCAAAGATGTCATATTTATTCACATTTGTTCTCACAAACATATGGAACCAACCAACTTGTGATGACATTTCAGCAGTGTAATTTTTATACTTTTATATTGTGCTTTGATCTATTAATATTTTTAAGTTCTCATTTTGTTTTAGCTCGTTTCAGTAATTTTTTTATTTTTTAGTTCCTTTTGTCAGTGTTCTTAGTTTTTTGTGTGTGTGTGTGTGTGTGTGTTTTATTTCAGTTTTAGTTTTTGTAATTTTAGCACTTCAACTTATTTCATTTAGCTAACAAGGCAAAATGTCAATTATTCATATTTCATCTAAAATTTATATTATATTTTAGATTTAAATTAACCAAAATTACTTTTAATAGATTAATTTTAGTAAACTATAACAGCACATTTCAAGTGCTTCTCACTATTTGAAATGATACAAATAAATAAAATCATAAATTTTTGTCCCCTTTAATTATACGGGTAAGGGTTGGTTGAGGGGAGGTTCAGGTTTGGGATTTTCCAAAAATCATCCCCTCTGTATGAAGCATTGACAGATGTCTTCACTAATACAGTGAAACTGTAACTTGTGTGTGTGTGTGTGTGTGATTGTTTGAGGTTTTCTCATGAAACACTGCTGAGAGTCACAGCAAACCTGCTGACTACTGTGTTTTTGTTGAACTGCTTCCAAAACACACTGCTCCTGAGACATGGAAGATACAGTTACCTCAGCTTATCAAACACTTCTTGAGAAGTGTTTCTTAACCCTTGGGGTCTGAGGGTGTTTTGGGGGCCTGGAGAAGTTTTGACATGCGCAGACATTTGTGCTTTTTTCAGTTGCTTATAAACATATAAATGGCTAAAGTCTGATAACACTAATCAGCACAAACTGGGTACAATAATATGTGAGCAACATGTATGTACATGATTGTGTTTTTGAGAAAGCAATGTTTAGGCGTGGTTAGTGAGAAACTAAAATTTTTAAATCACTGGATTAAGGCCATAAAACATATACAGAACATTTATTCACAAGACTTTTGAGAACTGGATCTTGTAGTCTAGAGTTTCTGCTTCAAAATTATGTGACAATTATCCTGTTCACTCATTCACAGAAATCAATATATTCATTTAAAGTTTCTAAGCCATTTTTGGGGTTGGAAAAGCCGCAGGTGGAAGTACATGCATATTTTCTAGATGACAGAGAAAAGAACTTAAAATGCTCTGTCACTTTTGATTGGACACATAAAAGTAATACATCACTTGAATCTGTAAAGGGTCTACTTTTATTTGTTTATGCTCACCATATCAACAAAACTTTGTGCTTTTTTAAAATAAAGAAAACAAACAGGGTACGCTCTCAGTCTTCACTGTCTCCGCGAACTGCTTTTAGAAACGTGTCACTAAAATGAACTGAAACTCAGCGAATAGTTTATATACAGACATGAGAAATATATCTATAGAAAGCTTGACACGTCTACTCTTAAATGAAGTAACTCTTACCGAAAACAAATATTCTGTGATAAAGTAATCTGTATGAAACCAAAGAGAGGTTAAGAAATTATAGAAATAATACTTTTATTTAGCAAGGATGCTTTAAATGGATCAAAAGTGAAGATAAAGACATGTTTAATGTTACAAAAGATTTCTATTTCAGATAAATGCTGTTTTTCTGAACGTACTATTCATCAAAGAAACCTGAAAAAAATTCTACTCCGCTGTTTTCAACAACAACAATAATAATAATATTTTTGAAATGGATATTGTTCCTTTTTCATCACCTATACATTTCGTGATAAAAAATTCTTAAACATTTCTCTCCCCATGCAAGGCACAATTTGTATGTGGTGGAGGACTGGAATACTGTAAACATGTTTTTGATTAATTTTTACAAAATAAGGAATGAGTTGAAGTGATTGTGGTACTCCACGACAATGCGGTATACCACAGATGTCTATAAATGTTAAGTTATAAATAACCCCACATATTTAACAAGAATTAACAAGAATTAACAAGAATTCATTAGTACACAGGAATAAACTTTAAACAGTTTCATGTTTTCGTCAATTAAACAAATATTGGCTGCATTTCCTGTGGCCTGTTTATACTACAATGTTACATAAATTTGTGATTCTGGTTGACATCTGTTCCAAGGATGTTGATTAATTTTGCATAACTGAAGCTTAACATTTGCTGACCGCATGTTCTTCCAAATTAGGGACAGGTGTCGTGCAATATCCTGCAGAATCTCATCCGTTTTAGACTCTAAGAGTTAGCAATGGTCATGACTGATCATGACTTTTTTTTGTCTTTTTGCTCATCAAATTATGAAAATATTGTAATACACACTGCTGACATAAAATATGCAAGGCTGGCAAGCTCAACATTCAGCACTGTGCTAAGCATGTAAGCTAGGTTGGTGCCCTGCTGGTCAATTGTTTTACAGCTGATGATCAGTTTTACGTAAACACACGAACAACATCTCCAGAACTGCTCTAAGAGTCACTTCATTAGTGTTTCACTGTTTCATTTGAGTAAAACTAGTGTCATATCATATACACAGAAATTTAAAGGTATTCATGGCAACCCGTCAAAATAAAAGTCCGGTTTAATTTGAAGACATTGCAGCAGAAATATATTTGTTCAGCGGAATGTACATAATACTACTACTAATACTACTAAAATTATGAAAACTTTATTTTTTAAGGAATGATCACACAACATTTCTTCCATGTTTTAATTTTAATAGTAAATCCTATTTGTTTGCCAAAAAGTTTAATTTTCAATAATTTAAAGATAAATGAAATGAATGTTTTATGCCTTCATTTGATAACCAGAAACACAACACAGAATTTCTGAGGAAAAATAAAACATTTCATAAGGCTATTTTAAGAATAAATAATAAAACATTAGGTGAGAGAAAATAAAACTTAACTTTATAATTGTCATTTTCTTTAATCATAGCTATAATTATTATAGCACCTACAACATGTTGCGTGTTAAAAGTGTTTGTTTCAACCACTTGAAGGGTGGGTACATTGTGTGCACATGATCAGGATGGTTCCACCGCCGTCGCATTTTGAGAAAGGAAAAACCCTGTTTGCAGGACTATACATTATTTGGATAATTAGTCAAAAACAACAACAACAAAAGTTATGTCTGATTCTGATGCATAGAACTGAATAAAAATAATACATTGATATTTAATATTAATATATTTTCTGTCCAATTTTTTTTTTTTTTAAATAAAAGTGTGGTTATTTTATTGGCTTGTGTTTTTTTTTTAAATTCTGTGTCATTAAAATTTAGTTAAATTAAAAAGTCTTACAAAATTGCTTCATTATTTAATAAAATAAATAATTATTACAAAGCATTTTCGGTTTCGGTTTTCAACCAAGCATATCCAGAATTCTCAGTTTCAGCCCAGAATTTTCATTTCGGTGCATCCCTACTATTTACTGTAACTACATACAGAGCACTGGGTTTGCAACTACATGCTCCTTTAAAGGATTACACACACACACACACACACACACACACACACCAGTATGCAGAGAGACCTTTTTGGGTACAACCGCTTGTCCCTGGAGAAGTACCCTTAAAAGGACACATTTGTACCTTTTTTTTACCCCTAATAGGTACATATTAGTACCTTAGAGTAGTAATATGTACCCTTTTAAGGGTACTTCTCCAGGGACAAGCGGTTGTACCCAAAAAGGTACAATTTTAAACCCTTATTTTTCTGTGTGTTTATTCTCCAAATAACTTTAAATTAATGTTGCTGAAAAATGTGTTAATAAATGTTATGTTTATGGACTCTTGTTTTTGTTCCACGTTAGCTTCCTGTCCACTAATAATTTGTAAGAGGCTTCCTGCCTCTTACAAAAGCCACAAAGCCTTCTAAGACAGTAAAGGCTTATGTCATGCCTGAGCTGTATTTAGGCTGAAACTTGAAAGTTAAATTGCACAACGTTTAGGATTTATTATTATTTTTTTATTACTATTATTTTGATTTATGTCGAGTTTTAGGTTGTACTATTTTTACCTTTTTTAAAGTAATTTGAAATAGATTTTTATATTTGTGTATATTTGTATTTGCATTTTGAATGTAATATGGCAATTAAATGCACTAAATGGGTTTAGTTTTCACAGTTATTAATATATGCAATTTCAGCAATAAAAATGTTCATTTTTCTAAAAAGGAAACAAATTACTTGTTCTTTTAAAAAGACCTGTCTTATTTTCTCTTCTATATTTTGTATTGCTCTTTAATAAAAAATAAAAAAAGTACTTCTTATTCGATTACTCGATTAATCTATGGAATTTTCGGCAGAATACTCGATTACTAAAATAATCAAACTGATCCAAACATTTTCCCCAGCGAATGAACAACCACATATCGTGAATGCAGATTGTAATCCATTGTGTAACCAAGCTTTTTTGGTGGTTTTTGAGCACTTAAATGACACATGTTCCTGGTAAAATTATTTAGTGAACTGCATGCTAATTAGAATTTTCCAATTTTTGTGTATGTATTTATGAAGTTTTAATGTTATTTCAGTGAGCTTCATGCCTCAGTGTTTAAAATATATATTTAAAAATATAAAAATATATTGTAATCTATTTAGCATTATGTTATGCTATTTATAAAAGAGTGAGACATATGGGGGCACATTATAAATCTTATATCTAATCATTTTATGTGGCCCAAATTATTGCTCACATAACTGCCTATATTCTAATTTATTAAAAATTAAAAAAGTTCAATTGACTAGCAAATTCATTTGTACTAGCATTGCTCATAAACGTTTCAATTGCTCATAGACTCAGAATCAGAATCACGTTTATTGCCAAGTACTGTATGTATAAATGTACGAGGAATTTATGTACAAGGAATAAATTATAGAACAATGAGGTAAACAATTTAAAGGTAAGACAAGTAACAACTATACAATAAGAGCAAGAAAAAGTTTAGAAGATAAAGATATAAAATGCAAAATACAAAATAAACATTGTAAACATTAACTCTACATTTGTGCAGAATATGTAAATAGGGCAGTGCAAATGTTTACAGTTGAAACAAGTTGTACATTCTGAACATAACATTGTGCAAGATGTGCAGCGAGGGACCAGTGCAAATGCTTACAGTCTGGGATGTGAGAATATAGCAGCCTGAGTTGTGAATGTTAATGTAACACATGTGAAACAACACGTGTGTTTTTTTTTTTTTTCAGTGTGAAGTGTAATGTCCATGGGCGTGAATAAGAAGCTCTGATGGGACCTGGGTAATGTTGATGAGGACAGTTGTGGATGGAAAGAAACTATTTTTTGACGTGAGGTCCTGGTCCTGATGGACCGCAGTCTTTTTCCAGATGGGAGTGCTTCAAAACGTTTGTGACTCAGTTTGTGAAAAAGACTCAGTTTGTGATTTGTAGTATTTAATTAAAAAGACAGCATTTTCTTATATCATTTTATATTTGCATACATTTTCTATCATTTTTAGGCATTGAATTGTGAAGCCATAAAAATTAGGCTGTTTTTAAGCAAAGCATGGCGATGTGGGGAAGTAGTTCTACGAAATATTTTAGGAATAAAAACTTTAAAAATGTCTTGTGAAACACACATGTACAGTACATGTGGCATATACAGGATAATTGGCTCTGGGACATTGAATTATTGAAAAAATGAATGCACACCTGCATCATGTCATCAATTATTCCTCACATAGTCAACAAAACCAGGTTGGTCTAATCTTGAAGGATGTCTGAAGGGCTACAGTAATCCCAAAACATATGGGGATTTTATTATGTCTTTCTTTCCTGTCTCATCCATAAATCTCAGTTCTCTTAGCGGAAAATAATGAACTGCTTGAAAATTATTATCCTATTTATCTCCCTATGTAAATCAGTTTTAAATTCCATTCTTGTAGTCTCACACAGAGGGACATTATAAAAAAGATAATTCTCAGACGATTTTGTTTCAGTGTTTCATCTTCGCACAGTGGGAAGAAGACTGGGATCATCTGAAACCTAAAACTTCAATGATATTCTATTCACCCCTACAGATGCACTGCAGTCAGTGCATAATCAGTTTTGCAAGGACAGTCTTGGTTAAAATCATTTCCAAATGACTTTAAGCTCTTTGTCGAAAGTGTTAATAGATGGATCTCAAAATCCTACAGTCACTGCTGGAAACGATAATATGCAGAATATGCTAGAAACCTGAATAATGTGCAGGATCTGGAAAATATCTCTGAATAACAGTGGACAGTTTAACTGCTCAGGTCAAAAAAGGGACTCGTGAACAATTATCGCAAAACATAAAAATAGTTGTTGATCATCCAGGTAACAACACATCATAGATTGAAGATTCAGTGGTATGTAAACTTTTGAACTGGTTTATTTGTGTGAATTCAGTGACTATTTTTCTTGTGGACTGTATGTAAATATCTATTATGTGAAACAGCTTGTTCAGGACAGCTCTAAATCAAAAATAACTTGCCATTTTATGACCCTCTTTTTTTTTTTTTTTTTTTTCTTTTTTTTTTTACAATTATTAACATCTTATATACTGCAAGGGTTATGTAAACTTATGAACAGAAATGTACCTCAGGAAAAGTCATTCAGTGTCCATAGTTAGTTTGCTAGGGGAAAAAAAAAAAAAAAAAAACTTTAGAGAAGAGCATATGTCAGCAAATGCACAGCGGAACACAGAGGTAAGTGCAAACAACAGCAGGTTTATTGATCACAGGCAGGTGGATGAAAGCAAGACAACGAGTCCAGGTGAGTATACAGGGAATGGTGAGGGTTCTTGGTTCTTATCTGAGAGTTAATGAGTCCTTTTCCTTTTCCAGGAGTTTCGAGGGGAACAGCGGAGTCTGGAGACGATGGAGCACAGGAGCTGAGGAGAACAGAGAGCAGAACACTGGAGCGGCTAGCAGGTAGGTAATAGCAGGTAAGAGTCAGGTACGTACACATGTAATGTTTGCAGATGATCCGGAGGAGCAAAGGACTGGTGGAGCTGATGGGAACACTGGAAATGGAGCGGTGGAGTAAGAAACAACAGGTAACAGGTAAGGATTGCATAGCAAACTGTAGATAGCAGGGAGAGTGCACAGATATAGGGAGCCTGGTGATTGGTGGCAGGTGGTGACAATCCACTATCAGGCAATTGGGATCTGGTAGGCTCTGTGGATGGTGACTGAGGTGACTGCGGTGGCTAAGGTGACTGGTACTCACTGCTAGTGCTGACATTACTCCACCCTCTTGGAAGGCGCGACCTCACGCTGTAGATGTGCCAACTGTGGAGGGAGGGTGGGGCGAAGATGGTGCTGAATTAGTAGCTCCTTTTGGCTCAGAACTGGCCCTCGAGATGGAAGCTCTCTCAGGACAGTACTCAGAAATGGGGATCCTCTCTGGGCTGCATTCGGGAACTGAATCTCTCTCTGGGCCGGACTTGGGGACAGCTACCCACTCTGGGCTGCATACGGGAACCGGATCCCTCTCTGGGTTATATTCAGGGATTGAAGCCTCCTCTGGGCTATCCTCAGGAACGTGAGCCCTCTCTGGGTCAAATTCAGGAGCGGGAGTCCACTCTAGGCCAAACTCAGTGACGGAAGCCCTCTCAGGGCGTGACATGAGAACTGGAGCCCTCTCTGAACTGGACTCGGGGTCCAAGGCCTTCCCTGGGACACACATAGGAACAGCTGGCTTTTCTGGGCTTGACGTGGGGACAGGAGCCCCTTCTGGGCTGGACCTGGGATCAGAGGCCCCCCTGGGTTATACGGGGGAATTGCAGTTCTCTCTGGGCCTGACAAGGAGAATCAGAATCAGAATGAGCTTTATTGCCAGGTATGATTACACATACGAGGAATTTGTTTTCATGACAGAAGCTTCTGCAGTGCAACAGAATGACAGTGACAGGACAAAAAAACAGATAATAAAATAACAAAAATCGAACAAGTAAATAGTGAATAACACCATACAAATTGACAATTGTTTGTACAGGTATATTACAATAGATGGTTTTGTATGTACAGGTATATTATGTGCAAATTCGAAGTGTAAACTAATTATGCATGTTGGATAAATAAGTGTATAAATGTATAAATAATGTTTTGTGTTCCACGTTAATTGTCAAGTGTTCATGATGGATTGCCTGAGGGAAGAAATTGTTCCTGTGCCTGGCCGTTCTGGTGCACAGTGCACTGTAGCGCCAACCAGACAGCAACAGTTCAAAGAGGGAGTGTGCTGGATGTGAGGGGTCCAGAGTGATTTTGCCAGCCCTTTTGCTCACTCTGGATAAGTGCAGTTCTTGGAGAGTAGGGAGGGTTGTACTAGTGATTCGCTCAGCAGTCCGGACTATCTGACGTAGTCTTCTGAGGTCAGATTTGGTAGCTGAGATGAACCAGACAGTTATAGAAGTGCAGAGGACTGTTTCAATGATGGCGGAGTTGAACTGTTTCAGCAGCTCTTGTGGCAGGTTGAACTTCCTCTGCTGGCGAAGGAAGTACAAAGTCTGCTGGGCTTTTTTCACAATGGAGTCAGTGGTGTCCCACTTCAGGTCCTGAGAGATAGTGGTGCCCAGGAACCTGAATGACTCCACTGTCGTTACAGTGCTGTTCATGATGGTGAGTGGGAGGAGAGCAGGGGGGTTTCTCCTGAAGTCCACGGTCATCTCCACTGTTTTGAGCGTGTTAAGCTCCAGGTTGTTAAGACTGCACCAGACAGCCAGCTCTTTAACCTCCTGTCTGTAAGCAGACTCGTCACCATCCTGAATGAGGTCGATGAGTGTGGTGTCATCTGCAAACTTCAGGAGCTTGACAGAGGGGTCCTTTGAAATGCAGTCGTTCGTGTAGAGGGAGAAGAGAAGTGGGGAGAGGACACAACCCTGAGGAGCTCCAGTGCTGATTGTACGGGTGCTGGATGAGAATTTTTCCCAGCTTTACCAGCTGCTGTCTGTCTGTCATGAAGCTGGTGATCCACTGACAGACGGAGGTGGGCACGGAGAGCTGAGTTAGTTTGGGCAGGAGGAGGTTTGGGATGATAATGTTAAAAGCCGAGCTGAAGTCCACAAACAGGATCCTCACATAAGTCCCTGGTCTGTCTAGGTGTTGCAGAACATAATGCAGTCCCATACTGACTGCATCATCCACAGACCTGTTTGCTCTGTAGGCAAACTGAAGAGGATCCAGCAAGGATCCAGTAATGTCCTTCAGGTGGGCCAGCACCAGTTTTTCAAATGACTTCATGACCACAGACGTTAAAGCCACAGGCCTGTAGTCATTTAGTCCTGTAATTTTGGGTTTCTTCGGGACGGGGATGATGGTGGAGCATTTGAAGCAGGCAGGGACTTCACACAGCTCCAGTGATCTGTTGAAGATCTGTGTGAAGGTGGGGGCCAGCTGGTCAGCACAGGATTTCAGACAGGCTGGTGTTACACAATCTGGGCCTGGTGCTTTCTCTCTCTTCTTCTTCTGGAAGACCTGGCGCACATCGTCTTTGCTGATCTGAAGTGCAGGTGTGGGGGAGAAGGGGGTTGCAGGAAGTGTTAATGGTTGTGTGGAGATGTGTTCAGAGCGGGTGTGGGGTGTTTTTCAAACCTGCAATAGAACTCGTTCAGATTGTCTGCCAGTTGTTGATTTTCCACAGTGCTGGGGGATGGTGTCTTGTAGTTGGTGATCTCTTTCAGACCTTTCCACACTAATGCTGAGTCACTGGAAGAGAATTGAATCCTTAGATTTTCAGAATAATTCCTCTTTGCCACTCTGATCTCCTTTTCCAGTGTGTATTTGGCCTGTTTATACAAGACTCTGTCCCCCTTTCTGTAATCGAAGCCCTCTCTGGGTGTGACGTGAGAACTGGAGCCCTCTCTAAACTGGACTCGGGGCCCGAGGCCCTCCCTGGGCCATACATAGGAACAGCGGCCCTTTCTGGGCTTGACGTGGGGACAGGAGCCCCTTCTGGGCTGGACCCGGGATCAGAGGCCCTCCCTGGGTCATATGTGGGAATTGCAGTTCTCTTGGGGCCTGACGTGGAAATCAAAGCCCTCTCTGGGCTGGACCCGGGGTTTTAGGCCCTCCCTTGGCCATACGTGGGCTAGGCGTGGGAACAGGAGCCCTCTCGGGGCTAGACTCGGGAACTGAGGCCCTATCTGGGCCAGACGTGGGAACAGCAGCCCTCTCTGGGATAGGCGTTGGGACAGGAGCCCTCACTGGGCTGGACGTGGAAACAGGAGCCCTCTCTGGGCTAGACTCGGGATCCGTGGCCCTCCAGACGTGGGAACAACAGTCCTTCCTGGGCTTGACTTGGAAACAGGAGCCCTCTCTGGGCTGAATGTGGAAACAGGAGCCCTATCTGGGCTAGACTCGGGATCTAAGGCCCTCCCTAGGGCAGACGTGGGAACAGCAGCCCTCCCTGGGCTTGATTTGGGATCCGTGGCCCTCCCTGGGCCATATATGGGAACAGCAGCCCTCTCTGGGCTTGACGTGGAAACGGGAGTCCTCTCTGGGCCAAACTCAGGAACGGAAGCCCTCTCTGGGCCAAACTCGGGAACGGGAGCCCTATCTGGGCCAAACTCGGGAGCAGGAGCCCTCTCTTGACTCTGGTCTGGGGCTAGAGCCATCTCTCGACTCTGGTCAGGGGCTGAGGTTAGAGAGGATGCTGCAGATATCATAGGATGTGAGGGCTTGACAGTGGAGGCGGGCTTGACAGTGGAGCGTCCGGCAAAGTTGACAGTGGAGCGGCCGGCTGGCTTGACAGTAGAGTGGCCGGCAAACTTGACTGTGGAGCGGCCGGCTGGATTGACAGTAGAGCAGCCGGCAAACTTGATTGTGGAGCAGCCGGCGGGCTTGACAGTGGAGTGGCCGGTAACCTTGACTGTGGAGCGGCCGGCTGGCTTGACAGTAGAGCGGCCGGCAAACTTGATTGTGGAGCAGTCAGCGGGCTTGACAGTGGAGCGGCCGCTGTTTCTGGGCTGAGGACTGAGAAGGAGCTTGGAACTGGAGACAGGAAAAGGGATGCGGATTTGAGCACTGACCGGACAGACTGGTATGCGGGGTCTGCCATCTTGGCCCCCAGGTCAGCACTGTTTGATGTCCATCTATGAGCTTGGGGGTGAATGAGAGGTAATGGGCAGTTGGGGCCATTGGTTAGGAATGTGGAGGGTCCTGGCATGGGGTGAGCTGGAGAGGCAAGGTGTGTTTCAAAGGGGGCTGGATGAGGTTGATTCTCATTCTTCTTAACTTCTTCTACCTCAAAATAGAACCATTCAAATAAAGGATGAGGTTAATCAACTCGACCAAGGGAAAAATCCCTCGTAGGTAGATCACAACAGATCATTTCCTCATCCAGACCCAACTGAAAACAAGCGCAGAGTGCAGCGTCGTGCCAGCTCACCCGGTGAGACAGCTCGAGGAATTCCTCCACATACTTTTCCAATGGCCAACCTCCCTGCCGCAGACAACACAGCTGGTCCTCAGCCCAATTCATATATGATGGTCTGGTCTTCTGTCAGTAAATACACAGGGGAACACAGAGGTAAGTGCAAACAACAGCAGGTTTATTGAACACAGGCAGGCAGATGAAAGCAAAACAATCAGTCCAGGTGAGTATACAGGGAATGGCGAGGGTTCTTGGTTCTTATCTGAGAGTTAATGAGTCCTTTTCCTTTTCCAGGAGATTTGAGGGGAACAGCGGAGCATGGAGATGATGGAGCACAGGAGCTGAGGAGAACGGGGAGCAGAACGCTGGAGCGGCTAGCAGGTAGGTAATAGCAGGTAAGAGTCAGGTTACGTACACATGTAATGTTTGCAGATGATCCGGGGGAGCTGATGGGAACACTGGGAATGGAGTGATGGAGTATCCTTGAGGTAAGAAACAACAGGTAAGGATTGCATAGCAAACTGTAGACCAGACAATCTGTTAGCAGGGAGAGTGCACAGATATAGGGAGCCTGGTGATTGGTGGCAGGTGGTGACAATCCAGTATCAGGCAGTTGGGATCTGGTGTGTGCTGTGGATGGTGACTGAGGTGACTGCGGTAGCTGAGGTGAATGAGGTGACTGCGGTGACTCAGGTGACTGGAACTCCCTGCTAGTGCTGAAAGCATATTGTTAAAATCTTCAATATTTATCATTAAATATATGCACCATATCAAAATACATTCTAATTTTACTTATTAACATGTTGCTGATGCTTTAATTATTTAGTTTATTTTTCTGTAAATCTCCAAATTTTGTAATAAATAAATAAATTTATCTTATTTTTATATATAAATTTAGTTTGGAATCATTAGAGGCCATTTTGCTAAGAACATTTTTTTTTAATGACAGCCATTTAAAGGATTATATCTTCACAGCGGTTTGGAGTAGAAACATAATTATATAATTAGAACATAGATAATTTCCTTTTTTCATTCATTAAGAATGTGTTTTCTTGGTCAGAATGACCAAAAATGATGAAGCATATTTGTCATGCAAGGCCTTCTTATGGCTGTAGAGATATATGGTAACTCTGTGGTTGTGTTTCTGCTTTCAAGTACATTCCGGTGTGAGGAAAAGGCTGAGAAATTTTTAGACTAGGGGTGGACCTTTTGAAGAAAGAAATGGGGAAGATAGATGACCAGATGTAGCTGCTGCCAGGTTGTAGTGTAGCTTGCTTGAATTCGTGGGGCCCAGGACAAAATATTTATGAGTGATGCCGAATTCACAAAGTTCTGAAGAAAAGGGTGAGCTGGGACCCAGACCCCCTACACTTAGTGGCATAAAGGTACGTTTAATGGAATCCCTGCATCACAGGGACAACGTCCAAAGTCCTGGTTGTTCCCACCAGTGACCCTGAGTTGGGATATCACACACAAATGTGGAAATGATCTAAATGCATCAAGTTTCAAGACCAAGAGTTGTGATAAATAAATAAAAATAAAAAAACTGAACATACCAAGCATTACTCCTGTAAAAGCAAGATCTGACTGCTGATTAAGGAAATCAGAGTACATATGCACTAACTAACTCAAACAACACCTGGGCACAATTACATGAGGTGACAGATGCAATCAAAATCACTCTCTGTTCCCTATATAGTGCACTATATTGGATGCTGGCCATTCTGTAGTGTCTGAATTCACTCTTTTTTGCACTCAGAATGCTGCCTGATTTATAGTATAAAGCAGGGGTGCTCAATCCTGCTCCTGGCGATCGACTGTCCTGCAAAGTTCAGCTCCAACTCTAATCAAATTTGATTAGAGTTGGAGCTGAATTTTGCAGGACAGTCGATCGCCAGGAGCAGGATTGGGCACCCCTGGTATAAAGCTTTCCTGTAGCTGAACCATGGAACGATGAACATAATCACTTATTCACATGGTTGGTAGATCATTATTCTATTATACTGAATTATCTATTAAATTTGACATGAAATATGAGAACAAGTGAACAATTTATTCATTTATTTTCATCATAATATATTTAATAGCAAAAATTTAAACAAATTGTATGTGTAGTATTTAAATAAAGTTATTATTATTGTCATTATTACTTTATAAGGTGTAAAATAAAGTTATTTCTACACTCAGGCACACAGTGATTATATCAGCATCTGAAGTTGCTCACTCATTTTTGTTTCTCTTTTCCCATGCATATAGTGCATTGTGTGCCATTCACTACAGGAAATAATGACCTAGTGACCGATTTGGATGCAGCTGAGATGTCCAAAAAAAAAAGAAAAAAGAATGACCCATTATGACCCATAGACAAAATTGATAAAATAGCCAGACAAAACAATAGCTAAAGAGCAAAAGGGGCAGTACTAGACTGTGGATCCAAGTGGCGGATCCAGCTAACAAAATTTACAATATTTTTATGGGCTGGCCCCACTCTCATGAGACCAATGAATGCTGCTATGCAATAAAAGACTGTAGTGGGCCACACGTGGTTGCTGCTACTACATACAGTGTGGGAAGAAAATGTTTGGGGTTAGAGAAAATATTTTTGGACATACAGTCCCAAAAGCCCGGGGCTGCTGAGAGGGGAGGGTAAAACTTGCAGCTAGCAGCCCAAACCATGAATCTTGGCAGTTACCACAACTGTGAGCACATATTGGTCAGTGTGGTATTTAAGTAAATCCCTGAAAACAGATTAATATGGTTGACAAATTTCCAAGATCAATAGAACCTGTTGAAACAATGATAAAGCCAAAACAGTTCCAAAGGACATTAGTGTGCTACAGTATAGTTTCTGAAACATCCAGTGTTGGGAAGTCATGTGACACAGTGTGCCTCTACTTCTGAAATTTAATAAGCAAAAAGAATATCAGATGGTATAAGGTTAGAGGAGCAAGAGTGTATCAGAGAGAGGGAAAGCACAACTGAAAGCTTTAAAAGTTAGATGTTATTTTGAAGGCCATGTGAAACATCTGCAGTTTAATGGAGTAAAATACTGAATCTGTTCAAGAAAAGTTTGATTAGATTCTCAAGGCTTGACCACAAAAATGCATTTTGGTTTTGTCAGAATTAACTCTGGCTTAAAGCATGTGCTTTACATTGTCTACAGAGAGCTGCTACTTCCATATGTGAAATAACCAGGGTCGCCTAAAAGCAAAGCAAAAAAAAAAAAAAGGGGTAGCTGATCCAGTAAAGGCTGAATATCCACATAGTGTCCCAAAGGAAGAACAGAACAGTGATCTACTGACAGCACACATGCTTTAGGCCTGTAATGGATTTTGCTCTCTCCATCTTGAAAGAGACGGCACATATGTGACCCATGTGCATACAGTTACTGTGGTGTGAAGATATTCATGTGGGAGTTATGCATATTTATCTCTCCCATAGAATGTGACTGACTCCATTCTGCATTGACTCCATTTCGAAGCCAGTAGAAGACAAGCTCAAAATAGATGCTACAGATGTTATCTCAGTAGTAATAAACTTTATTAGCTTTTGAACAAAAAATCATTTATTCCTTCTTATCCTAATGGTTCGTGTTTAAAATATCTTCTTATAGTTCACCGGAATGTTGTGATCATAGTTTACACAACTGGTTAAATGCCATAAAACATGACAAATTCAGTTCTGAATTGCTTACACAAGAATAGTTAGCTTGTGTAAGTCATAGTTGGCGTACACAAACAAGTTTATATGATGTTGAAAATTAAGGCTTTGGTTTTTTTTTTTTTTTTTGGTTTTTGGTTTTTTCTTTGTGGCTGTAATGACTAATGTAATGACATTTTCATAATCCAGAGCTCAATGACAGGCAGTGAAACAGTAAATCAAAAACATGAAAATATGAACTGTTCCAGTCTTAATTTGTACCAGCATCTCAGGTTGTTTATATCACCACACATTTTTCATCCTTCGTGGATTTGTGTGTTTCAGACTGGATGTCTGAACAGAACAATGTGTCATTGAATGAATCAACTTATTTTAAGAAACTAATGACACCAATTTCTAGCAGAGACAAGTGAAGTTTAGAAGCAATGTAGTTAGAGTAAGGTCTTGGATATTTGAGGTACTTCCGTCTGAAGGAAGTATCTATAGAAAACAAGTCAAAGGTCATCCTTCCTCTCTGTACCGTTCAGGATATAATGACATACTGTATATTAACTGCACATGATAGGGATTTAGGTGAATTTCTATTTATGGATGATAATTCAATGTGTTATGTAATGTATAAACATCAGGCTTTTTTTAAATATCTGGAACAAATATGTGAATGAATAGTCTAAAAGAGTTTTTCTTACAGACTTGCACAAATGAGGATAATGTTGCTTCAACATTGTAAAAGAGTGAGTGAAGACAGTACAATGAAGAGGTTCTTATTCTGTCACCATTTACTCATCTTCACATTTTGTCAAAGTTGCATATGTTTCAGCCTCAGAACACAAGATAAAAATGTCCATGCTGTCATTACCCATAAATAAAAGTAAATGGGGATGGAAGTTGTCAAGCTCCAAAACATGACAAATAACACCTTAAAAAGCTTTAAAGCATTCAGCTGTCGTGAGACACATGGGAAGCAATGCTATTTGGTGTCATTGACGTCAAACTGCATACTGATATTATATGAACGTGAATGAGCCTGATAAAGATTGTGGAGGGAAGGATTTTCAGCCTGTTACTCAATGAAGCTCAAATCTGCAAATCTGTTGTATGCCTTCAGAAAACTCATTGCACAAGTTGAGACAAGAAAACTTTTATGCTTAACTTTCCCTCTAAACATGTATCGTTTCTCACGATTAAAAGCAAGTCACAGGGTTTGAAGTGACTTGAGAATGAGTAAATGATTAAATTTTTTTTGGCTGAATCATACCTCCAAATACATCTTTCACAAGAAAAATGTTTTTCTCAATGGAAACCTAGCATTTGAAACATCATTACAACTTGTAGAATGAGCAGATGATTTGGCAACCCCATTGGATTTTAAACTTATTCTCAAATGTGACTTTTGAGAGGTCTTATATTGGTCTGGGGGGAGCTAAAACTTCCTTCATCAATAAAATGAAAGGATGTTGGAATGATCTGAGTGAAGAAAAAGTGAGAGAGGTCTTTTCATAAGCTCAACAGTGGGAGAAGAGGAGGAGGAGGTCTTTACCACAGCTCCCTTTATTGGTCCACCATAGACCTCAGGCAGAAACAGTCACCCTCTCAAGGTGGCACGCCTCAACTTTCACACGCAGATCCATTTCAAGAGCCATCAATATCTGGACGCTTGTAGCCCACAGAGATCTTTGGAGGAGCAGACACTATCTTCATTAGGATCAAACGCAAAACAAAAAGACTAATCCAATGAATCTACATGTGGACTTCATTGCTTTCTATTTGCTCAGGTCAGCCAGATGAACACACACATAACAGCCCACAAAGCCAAGGTAGGTCTGCTGCTCTCCTTTGGCATAGGTTTGTTGTTTAAGGAATGTGTTGAAGTGAATGTTCGTGTCATATGAAAATTGAAGTTCGTCGATTTTCTTTTTAAAACACGTTTCAATTTCTGCTTCTGCGTGATTAATAGATAACGTTAGATTGATGTGTAGAATGAGGTTTGTTTAATGTCAGATACGATCTCTGAAGAGCATTGATTTGATCTCCCTCTTGTGAAACTTGAGAACACTGTTTTCCTTTCTTGTTGAACCTTTTCCCATAGATTTCTTGATTCATGGCCATCAAACTATTTCAGTGTTAGAAAGCCAAACCATTAATCAACTGTGGGCAAATGTCGTGAGACATGGAACATGCAGAAGAAAACTGTGGATTGTGAAATTTAATTGCTTTAGTTGGCTGTCCTCTAACTAAATCGCTAGTTATTCTGGCTATATTGTTGAGTTGCTATGTCCACTCTTGTTCCTTTTTTTTAATTTTTAATTTTTTGGTCTCACACATACAAGTGGTTTCATACAGCCATTTCAGATTATGTAATGGAAACATTCACTTTATGGGGTCTTAATTCTTCTTACCTGTTATCACTACTTGCTTTATTGGTTAGATAACCCAGGACTTCCTAGATACAGCAGGAAACACTATTTCAGTTGTTTAATTACAGTTGTGTTATTAAAGCTGTTTTATTGCTTTGATAAATAAGTAAATAAATAGCGTATGGTATTACACTTTTTTTTTTTTTTTTGTCCTGTTTAATAACATTTCTAAGTTTGGACTTTAAATTTGAATGATATGTTTAATAGGATGTTTATTTATTATCAATACCCTGAATTTTTTTTTAAATTATATATATATATATATATATATATATATATATATGGGTAGTTGATGTATCAATGTGTCATATGGTGTGATGAAAAAAAAGAAGAAAAAAATTACCTCTAACATTGAAGATAAACCTCTCAAGCTATTTGTAACACTAAGACTAAGAATGAAGATACATTTTTTCTCATGCTATTTGTATGTTAAGTTTTTTTTTGTTTTGTTTTTTTTTTAATACATTTTTGCTATGTCACAGCATAGGACACAGTCCAATGTTTATGTACCCATGTATATGTATGTATGTATGTATGTATGTATGTATGTATGTATATATATATATATATATATATATATATATATATATATATATATATATATATATATATATATATATATATAATATATATATATATATATATTAGGGGTGGAACGGTTCAACTTTTTCACGGTTCGGTTTGTATCTCAGTTTTAGAGTCACGGTTTCTGTACAGTTCAGTATGCTTAGGGAAAAACTATACTGTCAAATAAAAATAAAGAAAATAAGAATAATCTGTTTAACTACAAGCAACGGCATAAATAAATACAATAGAGTACAGATACAAATAAACAGTGATTTTCATTTTTTTATAGCATTAGTTTCTTAGGTACAGAAATTGAATAAAGTAATCAAATGTAAAACAGCATTGCATATTTGACTGTATAAATTAAAGATTAATCTTTATTAAAGTTACAAAAGCGATTCAATCAAGAGCAGTGAGTGATTTCTTTGTTGTTGCTGTTTGATTAATATTAAAAAAGTGCTGTCACTTTAAAAGAATCCAGTGCACTGATACTGTACATTCAGCCGGCAATTTTTGTGTGAATTTGTCCATTCAAACACAATACTTCAGAGAGAGCTTAATATTTGCGCGCGTTCTGAGGCGCGTGTTTGGACGCATCCTCTGGCTCTTACATGTTTAAACTGGCAAAGCTTACATGAGTTTAGTTAAAACAGGTATCACCGTGTGCGGTTCAGGTCTCACCTGTGCGCGCGCGCTATCAGCACCCGGGTAATGACGGAATAAATGCTCATATATTAGCATACGGCACTCGCATTGAACAAGAGCCAATGGTTTGTCCACTTTTTAAATTTATTTATTTATTTATTTATTTATTCATCGCTGTTGTTGTAATGTATTGGGAAGCCAGAATTCGCATCCATCAACAGAAGCATACATTAGCCGAACCCTGTTTTTATTTATTTAATTTTTTTTTTTTTTACGTGTTATTTATAACAAACCATATTGCAGATGCTTGTCAGATTTAAGTTGAACCGCGGTCCTAGCGCGTGCCTTACCGTGTGTGGAGAACCGTACGGTTCGATTTTTAATTTTTTTTTTCGCGAATTGCCACCCCTAATATATATATATATATCCCTTGAATTTTATATTTACTAGTATATTCATTTCCAACACTCTTAACAATATGTTTAGTATATTTAGTATTAATATATTTAGAATATATTTATTCATATGTTCATTTCCAACACCTGATATTCATTTATTATAGATATAGATGTTATTATATAGCAAGTAGAAAAACTGCAATAGTATAATTATTATTATTGTTGTTGTTGTAAAATGTACCCCAATAATCTTAATAAAAGCCCATAAAAGTATCTACATATTTGACAAAGGTTGAAAAGCTTTAAATGGCAACAGACTATCTGAACTTCTTTGTAAATTTCTTTGGTGATTTTTGCATTTTTTTTGCTTAGTTAAGCTAAATTTGCTTGTCATCCTGACATCTAAAGCCAACTGAATTTAACCTGAGACAGACTATTTGCAGTTACTTGTCATAAATTAGCCTTGTTAAGCACTTTACTGTGTCCGATAAGGCAGAGCTGAAGAAGCATGTGAGGTTTTGTCAAGATGTTGTTAACATGCTGTCTGGCTTTCATCAAACTCTAAGAGGTTGACTTGAAGCATCACATCTGCTATACACAACTATGAGTCCATTTAGCTCTCCTGTGGAGACAAGTTACGATGACTCTGAGCAACGATCTAATCATCTATTTCTTGTTTTACTGATCTGGTCAACATCATAAACAGTTTTATAGTTTTAGTGAGTTTTCACACCAGAGATTTACGAAATTTGCTTTTGTGGTCTGAGAGGTAAGGAAGTACTTACGGCCACGTTATGGCTTTACTATTTGTTGTATATAATATTGTAACATTACATGATAAGTCCCTGTTGTGTTGCATAAACAGTGTTGCATAGTTCAGAGGATCAAAAAATGCAATGAATATGAATTATAAACATAAGGTTTTCAGGTTAAACCCAGGTTGGAGTGATTTAGGGATTGGGGAGTTACTGAGGTTACATTCCTTTCCCATCAACATCTTCCCCCTTTCAACACCAGGTTGCTCCGCCATGCCTTGGCAGCAGCGGGACCTAAGTCACAAGATGCCTGCCCCGCATCCCTTGAAAATAGGGACAGGCACGAGGGACAAGACACGGAGCTTTTTCATTGAAAACTTTCCACAGTGAGCGCATTCAGCACCCTCGAGCACTGAACACATATGCTCCTCTCCCAGACACACAACGCATAGGTTGTGTGTGTCCTCGGGTGTCAAAAACCTATGACACAAAGTCACACACTTCCTAAAATGTTCGGTCAATCTCTTAGCTATGTCTGACACATGTTGAACAAACAAACGGCTCCTGAAGACAAAAAAACCTGGCAACGTGCATTACAGGTGCCCCTTTATTCATTACTTCTGGGCGCTCCTCCATGACGTCACAGGCTGCCATCGTCAAATGAATTGGAAGTGTTTTCACATGTGCTACAGACACGAATCATGATGACGGCATTCCCCAAAGTGTCCTACAGGGGGCTCAGTGCAAGTTCCCACCATAGACTGTATAAAAAAAGGAGATAGTGTCCACGATGTCACCCATAGGTTTCTGAAAAGCATTTTTTGAAGCCCAAAGAGGGCAGAGCCAGCTGTCGCCATCTTGGCAGCATGTCGCTCCCGAAAAATCGGAAATGGGCAAAGATGTGGGACGTGGGTGGAGCTGAGGTTCCTAGTTGCTGAAACCACGCCTGCCTAGCTCGACAAGCAGGGAATTCACCTGTCACTCAAGTGGCCACGCCCTTAATTATGCAGAACTTTAAGGCTTAATATAATTGAAATCGAGTTATAAAAAATTCATCCTCCAACACCCCCATCCCCCACAGTTGTCAAGAAGGTGATATGTAAATGCCTTGATATGAACTTAAAAAGAAGACAATAAAATTAAATAAATAAAAATCTACTTTATCTGTGCAGTTGTTGTTGTTTTTTTTGTTGTTTTTTTGTAATTAAAACTCATAATCATTTTGTGCTTTTAGGTAAGGCATCTGTGCTTCTTCCTTATCCTGGGCTTTCATTTGGTGTATGCTGGTGTGCCAGGTCCATGTAAGCACTCTGTCACCCGGGACCATCTCTTGAATTTAAGACGTCTGGTAAGATATCCTGCTTTCACTAGCAGTACACTCTTAAAAATAAAGGTGCTTAAAAGGTTCTTCACAGCGATGCCATAGAAGAACCATTTTTGGTTCCACAAAGAACCATTCAGTCAAAGGTTCTTTAAAGAACCATCTCTTTCTTACCTTTTTATAATCTGAAGAACCTTCTTTCGCCACAAAGAACCTTTTGTGAAACAGAAAGGTTCGTTCTTAATGGCATCATGAAACACCTTTATTTTTAAGAGTGTAAATCACCTTGTGGACTGAACTAAATGTAGGGGAGACCGGGTATGGTTGTAACATGGGGAGAGTTGTAACAACACCATTTCCACCTAGCTAGAAGTCCTATGATAATTTCATTATTTACCCACTTCCACCCTGATCTTATATGAATGGATGTCAAGGCTGTAAATAGGTATATGTAGATTTTATAAAGAAAAAAATGATTTTGATGTAAAAATCCAATTGTTTTGACCAAAACTATATTTTGCTTAGTACTTAAACTGTTGCAGATAAAATCATATAACTTACATTAGAATAAATTGTAGATTCTCAGGCAAAATGTGATGCATTTTTAAACGGCTAATTTCAAACCATAATGCTAATACAGCTAACTATACACTGGATGACAGGGGTGGGGTACGCTGTAGCACATTTTAGCATTCCCTTACATAGAACTGAGAACTTTAATGTTGTCTGGAGCTTTTTTGGCAGCTCAAAGCCAAAGGAAATGTGGGTAAAATGTGCCCTATGCAGTTTCTGGATCCACCAAGTCTGCACTCTAGGGTTAAAAACATTGGTTTGTCACCATTGTGACTCTGTTTGAGAAAATTCATAAACAGACACAATCTCATGCACAAATTTATACAGTTTTTTGTTAGATCTACACATTCTTTACCTTATACAATGGAGTTGAGTGTTCAGTAAGCATAAATACCGTTAAGGAAGTTTGTTCTAGTAGTCTAATTTACACACACACACACACACGCACACACTCCTGCATCGAACAGAAAATGGATTGGAGATGTGGTCATTTGTAGAAAGTGCGACATTGTATTGTTCTTTTAGATTGTTTCAATAAACCGGTTTTTGAAGATAATTTTATGAGGAGACTGCTGTTTTTGCTTCTTTCTTTTGTATGTGTTACAACCTACCCTGGCAGTGGGGTAGATTGTAACAAAGGCACTCCATGTATTTGACACCAATGATATTATATATTCTAGCAGTGATATTCTTGCAGAGGTTTGAATTGGTGCTTTTTGTAGTGAACATATGTGGGTACTTTTATAAAAGCTTGAGCACTCTAGCTCAAAAATTCAGCGAGTTACAGATGTTGAAACATAAAGTGTTACAACCATACCCGGTCTCCCCTACTTGCATTATAAATTTATACAGAAAAGTATTTATTATGCTTACGCTTTGTTTGTTATAAAATCCCACAGCTGTCTGCAATGTTCACTCAAGCATAAATTATTTGGATAGTTTGAGTGCTACTAGTATTTTGGCACTCAGTCTCTCTAAATGAATGGCAGCACACTAAATAGTGCTGATAGTCTAATCCATCTAATGGGAAAAAGTTGCATGGAAGTGTGCCTGGCCTCTTTTAAAGCCCCTATTAAAATTGATTCTGATATTGATAAATATGAGCTAAACATATGGCAAACCATGATTTTTCACACTGAATGTTTTCCTTTGCAGATGAAGAACCAGTTGCAAAATGGTTGTTCAATAACTTACACCTTCACTGAGCGCCAGAACCTGGTATGCACATTTTCACTTTTATCATGTAATGGCAGATATAGATTACCAGCTTTCCTATGGGTATTTCAATGGTTATGAACGGTATATGAAAGACTCTGATGTAGTTGTTGACATTCTGGTATAATAGATCTTCCTACCGAGCCACAAAATCGGATATTGATCTGAAACAGATGTTTCATAAAATCATATTTTACAACAGAGAGTCAGCAAAACCATGTGATGCAAATTTTATGCTTTTCAACCAATTCAACGGTCATAATAACTATATATACATACATGCATATATACAATAGGTGCATATATAGTTACAGTTACCTTGTGACCCTGTTTTTCATGACAGCCGATGCAGTTGCACTAGAACTCCATGAATTTTTGGAACATCACTGTACAGTTTGCACAAGCAGAAGCTCAGTTCTTTAGGGAAATGATCCTGGAGGTCACTATTATGTGGTCATGTCTCTCAGCAGCTCAGTTGCAGTATGAGGAATTGAGATTACTACAACATCCTCCTGAGCAAAATAAATAAACAGCTTTGAGGGCCTGTTTAAAAGAGACTTTTGCCCTGTCTGAATCTACAGTCCCAGAGAGTCAGAACTCATGAATCATGTGTTGTCTCTTGGTGATCACCATTTTTTTTTTCCTTCTAGAATGGCTCTTGTTTTAAGAATCAGATTACTTCTAGTAGTTATTTCATCTTGTATGATATGTCTTCTGCCAGTGTCTCTTTTCGATTTGATTTGATTTTTGTTGTTACACACTTTAAAGTGTGTCGGGAAGATTGCAAGTGTATGTTTAAAATGAATGTGGCTGACATTTCCAATAGTATTTGGTTTTTCACTGGCAACTTAATCCCATTGGTTTTGGACTTTATACAGCCACTTACTGGCATGAATGCATGAAGTTTAATTACTGTTTGCCAGTTTTTGTTAATAACTAACTGTGGTTGTTTGTTTGTTTTGTTTTGTTCCTTCATCCCTTCTTGCGGTATTCCTTTTGAGTTGTTCTTTAATATATACATTTATATACACTGCCAAAGGTCAAAGGTTTGGGGTCAGTAAGTTTTTTTCTTTTTCTTTTTTTTTTTTTTAGTTTTATTCAGTAAGAATTCATATATATATATATATATATATATATATATATATATATATATATATATATATATATATATATTTATATATATATATTATCTCAAATAAATTCAGGTTGTTAAAATTTTTATTTTTATAATTTTTTAAAAATTAGGCCTAACCCTAACTCATCTGTTTTCAACATCGATAATAATAAGAAATGTTTCTTGCGTAGAAAATCAGCATATTTGAATTATTTCTAGAGACTTCTTTCAAAAATCATCCCGACCCCAAACTTTTGAACAGTTGTGTATCTAATAAATAAATGTATTTATGCATTTTTTTTTAAAAGTGTATGTATGTGCTGGGTTTTGTTTTGTTTTGCAGCTGTGGTCGCTGTATGTTTGTGTTTGAGGTCCAGCTGTTTGTTTTCGCTCTAATGTGGGTCCTGCAGGTCGTCACGGTTTGTTTCATTGCTTCAGCAAAGACTGCTTGTTGGGAAATTTTTTTTATTTTATTAAATTTTTTTTTTACTCATACTTATTCAGTTTGAACTGATAAATTGCACACATGCCGAGCCATATCATGATTATAGTGTTGACATCATGTTGTGTCTGTGGTACATGTTGTTATATTATTTAGTTGGCTTGTTTTGTATAAAAAGTATTTTGTGTAAAACCTCTCTAGCACTGAAAGCTAAATGGGGCTGGATAAGCCAGACAGAGTCTCAGTCGACTGTCTCAGAATAGTCTACTTGCTCACGTGGTCCAGAGCTCCAAAATAGTTTTGAATTCATCGTTCAGTGCCCCAGATTCTTAACATGGCCAAGGCAGTTTTTGGTGGAGGTGTGAGATGGTTGCACACTTATAATAACTATTTAAGAGATAACGAGTGAAGATGTTGCTGTCTCCTGTAAGTTTGTTGTTGTCAGTAGAAACAACAATCTTTTTGTCTTCCTCTCATTTATCTTTCACATTATTTACTAAATGTGTTTATTAGTCAGCCTTGGACAAAAGAGTTCTGGTCAATTTAATTGTTAAGGCGAAGTGGTTCAGATTTGTCAGTACCTTTATAAAGAAGCTAGCAATTATAATTTAAATCCTTGTTTCTTGAGGTTTCATCTTTCAGTTTACACAATCTTAAAATAACATGCAAACATATCACCTTTTGTCAGTGTGAATATGTCATGCCTTATTTACACTGCCAGTGTTTTTCCATGATGAAGTTTGAAGTTCTTCACATTCTTTAGCACCAGGAATAAAAAGTAATCAAATTAAGTAATTTTTACTGATTGTTGAGGTAAAAGAGAGTCTGTTTTTAAAGGCTTTCAAACTCTCAGCATGGTGAGTGTGAAATGTGAAGAGGAAACGTTTACTGAAGGAGACCACTGGCAGAACAAAAATAGTGAAACAGTCGAAACGTGCTTTTGGAAATTTACAAGGCCATCAGTCTTGTTAAGAGTTTGAAAGATCACAGCTTGAAGACTGCTCTGGACACAGATGTGTTTTGGGAACCCTGCAGTTCAGCAGGAATTGTTCAAATATGCCAGATGTCCCTTATATTTGAAGAATGCATCTTGAATCAGTGTCTGTGAGAGTGGTGGTAACAGATGAAGTGGCAATTCAAAAATTTTAGCCTCACAAATTAGACAAGTGAGCAATAATTCTGCTGTAATTGTGTGCTTGACCAAGACACTTATCCCTGAGGGGACTTTCCCTGCTATATGTGTGAAACTACTAAACGTTTGTATGAATAAATAGTTCTCTTGACTCAAATACTAGACGAGAAAACCTTTGCATGAAATGTCAGTGAAAAAAACAAACAAACAAACAGGTAAATTAAATGAATTAAAAGAATAGCTTACCCACAAATGACAATTTACTGAAAATGTATTTCACCCTCAGGTCATCCAAGTTATAGATGAGTTTGTTTCTTCTTGAGAACAGATTTGGAGAAATTTAGCATTAAATCACTTGCTCACCAATGGATCCTCTGCAGTAAATGGGTGCCATCAGAATGAGAGTAGTCCAAATAGCTGATTGAAAAAAAAATACAGTAAGAAACAAATCCATCATTAAGCCATTTTTAACTTGGCTGAAATATGAGTCCATTCATAACTAGAGGAAGCGTTATTATGGATTATGGACCGGTGTTTTGATGAGAAGTGACTTTTTAAGGTTTTAAAATGCCTTCATGGTTGATTTGTTTCTAACAAACAAGCAACTTTTCACTTAATTTATTGTTGGACTAGATTATTGTGATGTTTTAACCAGCTGTTTGGACTCTCATTCTGATGGTACCCATTCACTGCAGAGGGTCCATTGAGCAAGTGCTATTAGGTAAAGACAATTGAAGACAATTTTTATTTCAGGGAATGCAGCGTACATTTCCTCCATTTGTATGAAAGAAAAAGTCCAGCTGGCCAGATGTACATACTGTATACCCTTCTGTAGAGATTTGAGACACCCCATCAGCATTGAAATGGAGCACAAGCTCTATGAAAGAGCAGGTTTGATATGAAGCATGAAATTTGCAAGCACTGTCAATTGGAAAGCTTGTATTACAATAGGAATAAAAAGTCACAAAATGTAGTCTAAAAGAAACGTGTGTTATATGGTGTGACCCAGATCTGAATAACAGCAGTGTGTGTGATAATATCAAATGTTGTTCATTGTGGTTGTCATATGTTTGTGTGTTCCAGAGTGTTGTGTGTTATGTTAAAGCAGCGTTCCCTCACATACTGGAGCTACTCAACACCCAATTCAGATATGCTAAGGACTCGGACAATTACCGTTATACTAATTCACTGAAGAATTTGATTTACAACATTTACTCCCAGAGATGCATCCCTCCAATCAATGAGGAGATTGAAGTAAGTCCATCTATATTCTCTTTGAGAGCAGTGGTACCTAAAATTGTCTATTAGTTATAAATATTATGGAAGAAGATTTTTGTCTTTTACTTCTGTACATTTCAAATGTTAATGTATTTAACAGCATAAATAATCCCATGTCTTTTCAATGACAAATAACAAAACATCTAGCAGCTTTATTTAAGAAATAAGATAGAGGAAACATTAGGAGTTTTGTTGTGTGTACATAAATTTGAGATGTAAAAAGTTTCAAGACGAAAAAGTCTTGGAGAGTAGCTAGTGGTTTTGGCAACAACGGTCAGTGGTCTTTATTAAAATAGATTTTCTTGCATTAGTGTTGGACTGTACAATGTTTAATTCTGGCTTATTTTTGGAAAAAGTAATTCAGAGTTATGATTATTTTGTTTAGTTAACCACTTCCAGCATGAAGTTAATCGGACAACATGCTTATAATGGAATCTGTATCAGCCACATAAATATTTTCTATTACAGTATGTCTTAAAAAAACAAAAAAGTCCAGAGGAAACCTTTCCAGTTGCAGTCCTAATTAAATCACAGATAAATGCCACGGTGCATCATATGTCTTTGTCTACTCTATTTTTAAAACAAAGTCAGACAGTTTGTTGTCTTTGGCAGGATGCACACAAAGAAAACCAGTTTATATCATATAGCTACTTTTATATATTCTGGAATGTTTCCCAAAAATTATAAAATTGATTTAACCTCAAAAGGCAATGGATATGTTATTAAATGGTCTGCTTGAATGAAAATATTTGCATTAAAATAACTTTACAATAACCCGTGTAGCCTACCACCTGCTTTCCCACTTGTTAGGGTTCAGCCTGATTCTGCTGAGAAAAAAAAAACCAAACCAAGAAAAACATGTTTTACACCCTACAGGATAGCCCAAAGAAGTTCATAAGAACCCACATGACTTTGCCCAGGGCAGCTTTGGAGAAAGCTGAGGAAGTGATTCACATGTATATGGGTCTGATGATTCAGAGCGACAAGCCTGTGGACTGGAACTGTGAGGAGGAGTACACAGAAGATTACCCAGAATCCACCACTGAACCTCTCAGCCAAACAGCAGGTAGCACAACTGCTAAGTCCAGCATTCATCTGAAATGACACGCTCGCAAGACTGTGAGAGCTTTTATGCAACAGTTAACAAGAAGTTAAAGAACAAGTTTGCCAAGTTTAACTAACTTTGTTTTGTAACAATGTTGGTAGTAAAATTTAACAATGTTCTAGCAACATGGAACCTCTATAGGGCCTTTTTTCTTGTCATGTAGCACCAATAAAAAAAAAAAAAAAAAATTGCATTTCTACTGCAGACAGACAAGTTTTATTAAAAGCCCATCTTGCTAACAGTGAATAACCCCTTTAAACCCGAGTCACTGACATTTTAGACACAATATTGCCATTTACTTAGTCTATTTTTGCACCACTTGTGAAAACAGTTTTTATGAAGCTGAAGTAGAATCATTGAGCACCTCTGAACAACACACCATAGTGGTGTTTCATTCCTGAATTAATCTGTGTTTAGTGGTCAGTAAATGATCCAAAAATGATTAATAAACAACAATCATTTGTTTCATTTTTGTATGAATCAGTCTTTTTGATCAAATTCAAACACAAAATGACTCAAAGTAAGTTCATCTGGATCACACAACACAGACAAGCAGTGTAATTCATTAAAATGATGAAATTGACATTTCAAAATGAACCTCATTAGCAAAAGATTAGCAAAGTACCAGCTTATCTTACTTTAGTTGTGTTTTTATCATAATTTACATTACGTTTCCTCTAGGTGCCCCCGATTGCCCCTGCATTTGTCCAACGGTGAGCATTGGATCATATAAGTCATCTGCATCCACAAGCCATTGGAATATTTACCCGGAATCTACTCCATCCCTACAAAGTTCATCCTTTTCACCTGTGGAAACCTTGCAGGGTGGTAATGAGAGAACTAAAAAATTCAAATCCGCTGTCCCAGTAACCAAACTGCAAACACTAGATCTAGGAACACCTGCCACGTGGAGATCAGGAGATTTATCCAAATTCCTCTTTGGTAGCACTCCAGCTTTTCATGAAGAAACTTCAAATTCAGAGATGAACCATGTGCCATCAGATCTTTTCCCTTCATTTACAAATTTTCAGGATGTATTTCCAAGCAGAACTGACCCAAGTGTTGAGACAACCACCTCTGGCCCCTATCAAAAAACCACAAGCGATAGCACGCAGGACGATGTGGAGAAGAGCACGCCGCTTTTACTTGCCAAGAGGTCTTTAGATTCCAGAAGCCAAGAAGGACCATCCAGTTCCTATGAAAAATTATCACAGAACTCAGTTACTACAACATCTGAGCCAGCATACAAAGAGATAAAGAGCACAGAGATAAAAAACAAGCCTTTCCAAATGCTTCAACTGAGTAAACACATTGTACCAGTCACAACCACAGTTCTGTCTTCTTTGAAAGCAGCTGCACATTCATCAGAAGGCCTGAGTGCCCTTGTTGAACAGCCAGGTCATTTAGACAGCCTTCCTGAAAATTTCCAAACACACACCCAAAGTCCGATGAGGGTGCCAAGGAATTTCATGACAACCATCCATGAGGCGAAGCTCAGCAAAGGTGAGGAAGTTGGATAGTAGCAGTGTTATTGTAGTATTATTTATGCACTATTTTAGTTTTTATTAATATTTTGAATTAGCATTTATTTCTTTATTTTCTATTTTCTTTTTAATTTTAGTAATGCTGTGTGCTGTCATTTTTTAATATTACTATATTAAATGTTTTTCATATAAAGTGTAGTAGACATTAAACATGTTTCTCGAGTAGAAGAACACATTCAAGGTTGCTTCAGTCATGTGTTATTAATTCTGTGATGATTCACCAAAGATGCCTTTGGTTTTCAAAGACAGCAGATCCCAGAAGGATAGGCAGGAGATGAAGGACCAAACTCATCCAGACAGAGAAACACAGAAGAACCCTGCCACAGAACAATCCAGCAGTACAATCATCTCTTTTGGCACCGTGCTCATAATTACATTAGGGTGTGGTGGACTTCTGCTCATAACTGTCCTGTTTTACAGACAGCAAAAAGTACGTGGCTCACAAGTCATTTTTACTCTGCTGAGAAGACCCACTTAGAATGGCATCAGTGCTGGTCTGGAAAGAAACATGCTGTGACCAGTAGCCAAAACATATGCTCGTGACTAGCTCTTGTGGTCTTTTCAGCAGGGTGTCCCATGTGATTTCGTTCAAACTGAAAAATCAACATTCTTTGATGTCTCCAATATGAGCTGATGGAGTTAATTATTTATTCCAAGCAAACAATAAATTGGGAGACAAGATCTCAGCAGGTTGCTTTTTCTCAACTAGGATATAGTACTAGAATGGGAAATTATTGATCTGGCAGACTGTCCATTGGAAAATATGAAAATATTTTAAGCATTCTTGCACAAACTAGATTTGACACATTTATCTTCTCTTTGCACATTTTGATTCGGCAAACTGACCATGAAATGTTGAATGGAAAAATATCAATAATTCGTAAAAAAGAGAAGAGAGTTCATTTTTCTTTCATATCAGTTTAAGATTGTACTCATCTTCAAACACAAATATATATGAAGTGTAAATAAATAAATGAATATATACTGTATATATACTGGATAAACATGGCAGGTTGAATGAAGCCCCATTCTAAGTGCCGTCTTAATGTCAGAAGCAAATAATTAATCTAATGATTTGCTTGGCTCATATTGTTAAAAGAAATCTAATAACAATATATTTTGTTCAGTACCAATAAAGAAATGAGTAAAACAGATGGGATGCTTTGTGGAACGCTTGAGAACAGTCAACCTGAACAATGTGTTTGTCATTAAAACTACCCATTTACAATAAAACAGTCTCTTGTTGGTTAGTTTGTTTTAATGTATATTTTTTTCACATCTCTGTCTTGACTCAGATCTGTGTTATTTTATTGCTTTCAAGTCACATGCTGCTTCTCTCATCAAACATATGACTTTAATAAAACAATAAATGTCAGGGCAGAAGTATTTGCAAAGAATTAGTTGACAAAAAAAAAAAAGAAAGAAAAAGAAAGAAAATACTTTTATTTACACACCCTCATGTTTTCAAACCATGTACCGTTGTAAGGACCGGTTTAATAATATTTTCATGGTGCTTTTGCATCCACATGTGGCCTAATTTTGTGAAAAAGAGCAACTAGGACGAGTTTTCTTTTGTGCTTCACAGAAGAAACTAAGTCATATGGGTTTTGATCAACATGAGGGTGAGTAAATGATGACAAACTTTAATTTTTGGTTGAACAATCCCTTTAAAAACACCTTTAGGCATTAAGGCATTTAAATGATGTGTCATGCTGGGACTGAAAACTAGAGAACACTTGCTATTTGAAGTTTTTACATGACCAATAGCGTGTCTGTTTGTGAGACCTCAGTTTGACATTTCCTTTTTACTGCCATCATTACTATACAAATGAGTAAGTAGTGTTTAAACTGAAATCCACCATAAAAGGTCTTAAACAGTGTGGTAAAAAGGCAAGAGAAGTTTATTGATGTAAGGTTTCAGTGGTTAAACTTTCATTGCACACAAGAAATTAAACACATTCCAGGTTTTTTTTTTTTTTTGAACACATTCCAGTTTTTTTTTTTTTTTTGAACATTAAGAGATTGTGATACTGTTTACATACTGAAGCCTTCAACATCAAACAGAGCTATTAAGATATTTTAGTGACAGCTCACAACATTTGATATATACCACTGTTCTTTGATTTTCCCTTTCTATCATCGGTTATTTAAGTTTTACAACCTAATTCGATTACACTGGCTTATTAGCTATGAATTGATAAGTAAACTTCTTTGTGCAAAGCTCGAGTTTAAATGTAAGAATCTGGAATTAACATTTGTATGGTACGGTTTATTTTAGGAGAATAGTTTTTTAGTGGGGATTCCTGAAAACAGAGTGCTGTTGTTTAACCAAACCACCAAATTTCACAGGCCAAACCTCTGTGGATGTGCCAAAAAATGATTGGAATCCTCCCTGTATCATTGCCTTACGTTGTGCAATAGTCAATCTCTTTTTACTGCCTGTGAAAAAAACACTTCTGTAATTAAATGTTTGATTATGTGACAATGGCGCTTTTTATATAGAGAAAAAGGTTTGGTTTCATAATGAATTTATTAAGAACAATCTATCTTGGAATAACAACATGATGTGCTCGCAGCTGAGTATTTCAAGAAACAGACAGATCAAAGGCCATTATTAGTCGGATGTGAGCATTGCAACAGCATTTCTTTCTTGCCCTGCCTCTAAAGATGGAAAACTCTTCAACTTCAGCATCTGTTATGAAATTAACTGTATTTCAAACTTAAACAGAACCACATGCAAGCGGTGTGTTTGTTGCAAAGCTTCTATGACACAAAATTTGCAAAAACATGCACTTTAAGTTCACCGAACTACAATTATTCCATTCTGGAAGTTAAATTTAAAGCAGTCTCTGTGCAGAGTGCATTTCTTGGAACTTGGATGTCTCCTCTAATTATTTAAACATCCGTGTCTCGTCAGAATAAAGAGGGTGACTTTTACAATCCTTTTGGGATATTTCAGAGTCTGTGGTGATCAGATATTGCTATGTGTGTTTAGGATTGGCCTTAAAATTAGAAGGATGATCTAACATTGAATTTGTTTCAGTGTGCTCTTGGCATTGGCACATGTTGAAATGTGCAACAGATAACATCGCAGCTTAACACAAAGTTCACATCCTAACAGGCTTTTCATAGTGTTTCCTACATCCACATATACGTAGTAACACATGCAGAGCTGCTTATTCCACCAAGTGGTGGGACACTGTCACTGCAAGTTGATGGGATCCACCATAATGTTGCCATTTGATGTGACATAAATATCAAATATTAAATCTGAAAATATCAAAAATGAAATGTGGTGGTACTGGGATAAATCTGTCATAAGTTATATTTTAAAATGGTCCTTTTATAACAATGTTCCTGAGAGATGGTGCATTACATCATATGAGATTTAAATGATTTCCTCGGCCCCTATATGAAAAATTATGCTTGGTGGTGGAAAAGCATAAAGTATCGATGCTGAAAAGGGGCATTTTTATTATCACAGTATAGCATTTGTTGACTGCACATTTGGAGTAGTTATTTATTACTTTCACAGATGCATGTCTGATTCCTTCTTGTCTGGCTGTGGTTTTATGATCAGAAAAATGCACTAAAATGCACGCCTGAAAATGCACTGGAAAAAATGCCTCACATTCCTTGTGTTTATGGGAACCATGTTTAAAATTGTATGTTTTAATTAGGAAAATATCAATATTTGTAAATTTATACATGCACATCTTCTAGATGTGAAAAAGAATATTAAATTGAAAATTCACCTAATCATCTACTGACCCTCATGTTGTTCCTAACTTGCATGACTAACTTAAAATAAGATTTTTCTATGTCTTTGTCTATACAATGAAATGCACATCAAATGTTATTTTGGACCCCACTGACTTTTTAATGGGCGAAAACATTCTTCAAAAGATTTTTTGTTCCACAGAAGGAAAGTCATACAGGTTTGGAACAACATGAGGTTGAGTATATGATGACATCATTTCCATTTCTGAGTAACTGATCCCTTGAAGCCCATTTTTATGAAGCTACTAATCACATCTTTTACTTCTCTGCCTTAGTAAAGACAACCTTGGAGTAATTCACAGCAGAATCACCACTGCTAAAACTTGTCGTACCGACAGCTCACTTGGCCTTTTCTTTTCACCTTTTTCTGTTGGGACTCTTTAAAATTCACATAGTCTATATCCGTTTTTTTAAAGTCCACTAGTCCAAGGGAAGCAGTTTCTGAAACATTTATGTAGTCAGAAGTCTTTCGACGGTCTTCAAGGCTTACGTAACGTTGAGAGCTAGTGGAAAGATCTGACAGCTGACATCCAAAAACACAAAAACAAAACCCCTTATGAAACAAAAAATGGCAATAAACAATTGTAACATTTTTTAAATGGTGCGTAACTCATCTGGAATATATAATGATGGCTTTCAGATGCGCGAGGAAGAAGTTAATGGTTTTCAAATGACTTACCGAGCCTTCCTGGGTCCCGGAACTTGTAGAGGATGTATTATCTGCACCTATTTGTTGACAAGACAAAAATTTTGTGTGAAAACCTCAGTGGACGAACAGTAGGACTTATTGTAAAATGTGTGTTTTTACCATCGCCTGAAGTAGGGGAAACACTTAATGCATTGCTGACACAAAGCGGTCGATTCTCTCGGGTCGCTGGTTGTGTGGATAGTGTTTCTTTTAATGGCTCAGTTCCAACAACAACAACAAAAAAATAATCACACACATACCGAAGCTACATCTTATGAATTAAAAAAACAAGACTAACAATCACTTGTCATTTACTATGATAATAAGGAATAAATTAAACATAGTACTGTAGTGCACTCACCGCTTTGCATCGAGATGAACATTTTAAACAGAAGTATCAGGAGAATAAGAACTACGGCAGCAAGGAAACAGATGATGCCGTACATCAACTGATGAAGATATTCACTAAAACAATGCAGAAATAAATGTTGATATGAATCATCACAAGATTAAATTACGTAGTAAGGAGAAGAACAGTTTCAAGACATTAAAACCAACTTGATCACTTCTCATGGAAGAAAATGCAAATACTATACAATGCAAAGGCTGAAAGTAAAAAGATTTTAAATATTACGTTGTGAATCTACCAAATACTTGTTGCATAGTTCACTCACAGAATTAGATATGATAAATCAAAGTGATATTTCAGTTAAAAAATAATACATTGAGAATTATGGAATTACCAAGCTGTGTTTCCTGCGTTTGTATTGTTGTTATCTGCAAAAAATCAAAATAAATAAATAAAAATAAATAAATAAATAATAATCAAAACATTTAATTTGCATTAAAACAAACTGATACAGGCGATTATCTATATAATATGTGCTTTTTTTTCTATATTCCGTTTCAATATTCCATATTAATTTTCAAAAACTATGTAACAAAGTTACAAATTTCATATCAAATTCATTTCAAGCATCATTTACATCAATATCTTGCATAGTATTTGTTCATAAATCATTCTCTGTCACATATTTTTTCACTCTTGATGCTATTTTTGGACATATTTGTGTTTGCCTCAATAAATAAATATCTAATTTATCTGTTTTATTATATTTCAAAATCTTACAAAAATCGGTTAACTGTTGTTATACACATTATATCTAAGAGTTTTTAATAATTTAAAATTATTTTTGTATTTTACACACTGCACATTTTCTTTAAGAATATTATTTTAAAATATATATTTAAAAATTAATTTATTTAAAATCTATGCCACGTGTCTTACTTGCCAGCACATCGAAGAGAAACATACAAAGAGTAAAAATAAACACAGGGTGTATAAGCCACATGATGCCTTCAGAAACTAACACAAATTTAGATTTTCAAATTACTTCTTATAATAATCTTTAATATTTTTTTTATCAAAGTGTTGATCAAGTCTCCCCTTAAAAGCACAACCATGGAAATGCTCAGTGATTATCTAGAGTCAGTGGAAAGTTGTGTTTGAACATCACCAGTCTTAAATAAGGTATAAGACTCAAGATACAGCACTGAAATATCCTGCTTTTGAAAGCGACGTTCTGAATGTTAAATTAAATTTCTACGTAAACACTATTTTTTAAAATCAATTTTAAAACAGAAGAATCTGTAATCTAAAATCACACAGTATATTTTGATGGTGAACAGTTCATTTTTGCTGTAAGTGCAAGAGTGTTTACCATGCTAAAAGGTCAATAAGCCTGAGAACAAATTTTTTTTTAAACAATGTTAGGTTTATCATCAGCAATTGTGAACAGGAAGTACACAACCAAGAAAAAACCCCATTAAATAACATTTTCACCTTCTGTTTTACATATCTAATAAAGTCTTTTTATTCAGGTTGTTTGACAAAACATTTTTATTAATTACTAGCTAAATGTGTCTTCACAGTTATCATTCCAGCATTTTATGAACTATTTATGAGCAGTTTATGAACTATTCCACTAATGCTATGTCTGCAGATCAATCCCATAGTACATTAACTTGAGTACATCAAAATGATTAAATGATCACAAAGAATACAAAGACATTTCTAATTCATATAAAACCTCAAAGAACAATATACATAATTTAAAAAGGCCCAGTGGACCTCACTTTACAGGCATGTTCTGTTCTCTCTTCCCATAGCGGAGACCGAAGGAATTGAGATTGTAGTACGCAACATTCTGCCTCCTTTTTGAGTAAGGCCTTTCTGGAGACCACCACCATGTGTTTCTCTGAGGACCTGCACCCATGGATAAAAGCATTGAGAACTTGGGAGAAGGAGATCCAGCTGTGGAACGAGTGTCAGTTCCCCTGAGATCTCGGAGTGATGTTACCTCAGGAGTTTCATCTAGACATACAACAAAAAGCTTATGAGACAAAGGCCTACAAGTGAAACTATGCTTTACAGTTATTGCAAGCTTATGATATATATTATATTGTCACTTTATAAACAACATTAAACTTTACAATGCATCCAGAATCTTAAATATCTATTTTTTTAAAGCCATTTGTTGCCTTAAGACTATTGTGTAATAACACTGTTTGGTATTGATCCTGTCTTTGTTAGAAGTTATTGCCAGTTAACAAAGAGAACCCTAAACCTACCTTCTAAATAGTACTGAAAATGTCCTGAAGGGTATGCGTCACCATTCGCCACTGACAACAGCAAAATGATCGTAAGTAGCATCATTTTTGATGTGTTTTGAACCAAAAATAAGTTTCTGTAAGAAAACAGTTAGCAATTAGAAACCAATACACGTTTTTTCTTTTTCTTTTCTGAATCATGGGTACTTTTTATGAGATCACACATTCATGATGACATTTGTGTATCTTTTCATGCTCAATTCATAAGCTCAAAGACACACAGATACACACTTCAAAGAGAATTCTAGTTATCAAAAGCATCAGAAATCAGCCTTTCACGTCTGCTCCTATGCTATGCCGTTCATAGATGTAAAAAATGAAATACAAAACTATAAAAATGAATAATAACAGAATAATATTATACTACAAATATTCTATAATGATTATTTAATTAAAAATTATGCAATTATAGTATATTTATAATATAATAAAATGTTTTAGAAAAAACAAAAACAAAATTAATATTAACTTTGTAACCAAAATGCTACTGATCTATCTAAGAAACAATAATAATATAGCAACATAAAGGATAATTAAGAATAACTTAAAGGCTGCCGAAATTGGCAGAATCAAAAGGTGCATAAAAAAAAAAAAAAAAAAAAAAAAAAAAAAAACTCTATAGGACTTCTTCATCAGATCAGATTCAGACCCTCTTGGTTTTTACATCAATGCACTGTAAATTGCTGTGATAAATTATCTGTCAAACATACATATATATATATATATATATATATATATATATATACACACACACACACACTTACACATTCATTGACTATTATGTAAATGAACAAATGAAAATGGCAATGGCAGTAAATGGCTTACCTTTACACTTGCAGGTATGGAGGTTGTGTCTGATTTATGCAACCTTCAGACACAATTTATCTTTCTCATACAACAATATTATCTGCGTCATAGCCTCCTCAGTGGGTCGCAGACCTCCACAACCCTCCCCTCTTTCCCTCTGATCTTGTCTTTTTGCCCTGGGGTGGGTCCACCACCCATCCCTTTCACAGGAACATTCCAGAACCACAAAGCCTTTATATATATTTGAACTCAATATCATTTTCTATTTGAGGGTAGTTCATTGAAGTTGGGGGGAGCAGACAGATGAAATAGAAACAGAGATGATTGGAAAAGCACTGCTCTAAAATATGTATTCATAACTTGAAGGGCTGAGAGCACATCAACAAGCTTTTAAAAATCATTGGATATTTCATTTTTGCTTGTGTTCACCTCAGGAGAGAAATCTACAAAAAATACAGACCTACGTACGTCTTGTGCGCTTCAAATCCTGAACCCCCCCTCCTCCCCCCTTTATAAATTTGTACAAATCTACACAAAATATTCTTGAGTAGAATACTGGGCATGTTTGGTGAGTTTATTCAACATATCATAAAGGTTAGCTACTGTAAATAGGCTAAAATAATAAAAATAAAATAAACTGACACAACTATCCATCATATACATTAAAAAAACAACAACAACAACTAAAATTTGAGCAGTTCACTGCAAAAGCACCTCCAGATTCCCAGCATCTGCTCTCACACCATTGAGGAACTACTTCCAGATAACTTGTTTAAAATCTGAGAGGGAGAGAATATAAACATCAGAGAACGTTTTAGCTCGAGTGATTAATTGCACAGGTTGCACTTAAATTTAATTGATAGTTAGATTTATGAAAGTTTTGATCCAAGCATTGTAAAACAGCTTTTGTTCCATACCGTAGTTAAAAAAGGAATGTTTAAGGCTGTTGCGAGAAATCCAAAAGCCATTGGAAAGAATGACCTAAAAACAATACAGAATTTTTTTTTTTTTGCTGGTTTAGGAGAGGAACGATCTAAAAATAATGCCAATTCAAGCAGAGAAAAAAGCATTTATAGGGTAATGAATAGTAAAATAAAGGCTCCACAATTAGTTTAGGCAAAATGCATCTTGGTTGGTTTGAAGTAGGAACATCTTGGAGGCGTCTACCTTACACATTAGGACAGGATATGACTTAACTATTTACTTACTTAAATAGAAGCACAAAGCCATAGGTCTCCACTAGCATGCCAATACGAGGCCATCTTAGTAGAACTAAAGCCACGCCTCCTAGAAAGAAGGCGGAGCTTCTGAGCTTCTGTCTCTGGAAAAAGAAATGGGCCGTCCTCCTCAAGCCAATGATGAAGGCCAGACCAGTCAAAAATAGAATCTGATAGCAGAAGAAAAATATTTGGAAAGTACATAATATATGCACACACACCTACCGTTCAAAAGATTTTTTGATGTTTGAAGAAAAAAAAAGAAAAAACAAGCAAAAAAAAAATACTTTTATGCTCACCAAGGCTGCATTTGTTTGAGTAAAAACTCAAATACCGTAAAATGTTATACAATAAAAATATAATATAAAAAAAAAAAAATATATATATATATATATATATATATATATATATATATATATAATAAAAATACTGATGATGATTTGCTGCTGAAGAAACACCCATAATTATCATCAATGTTGTGTTGATTAAGTTTGTGGAAACTATTTTTTTCATACGATTTTTTTTTCAAGTTCAAAATAACTGCATTTACTTATATATTTTTTTTAACAATGTAAATGTCTTTATTGTCACTTTTGATCAATGTAACTCATTCTTGCAGAGTAAAAACGTACACACAAAAAACAGAATCAAACTGTAATGTTGGGATTGTTCACCCAAAAAATTTAATTAAAAGTATTTCCAGTGAAAATGCCTTTCGCCCTTACTCTCAAAACTTAAAATATTTGATAAAAGTGACTTAAGATTGAACAGGATGACATAATTTTCAGTTTCTGGTGAACTATCCCTTTAAGAAACCTTTCCCATGACCAAAGATCTACATAGTTTCTTGCGTCATGTCTAAACAGCTCATTACAGCACTTACGTTTCCAAATGCCAACAGGACCGAGTCAAAGTACAGCAGTATTCCAAACAGCACAAAGAACACGCCGAATCCTGACAGACCCGCACCGATTTCTGGAATCCAAGTCAAAATAGATTACAGCTGTATTCTTTGTTAGTCAATAAAGCAGATATTTTCATGGTCATTTAAAAAAAAAAAAAAAAAAAAAAAAAAAAAAAAAAAGAAGAGAGTATCTTCTGAAAATCTTCTAACCACTGCAAACCAAAATGTCTAAAATACAGGCCAGTCTTCATGTACTGATTTACATAGTTTTCATTTAATTGAGCTGTAACAATTTACATTAAGTGTGAAAATGAACATAGCAGTTCTCTGAGCTGAGTAGTAACTGTACAGAACTGTAACTCATACAGTGCTTAATGTATATTCAAGTGAAAGAAAGACACTCACTCTGAAACTCTGTGATTGTGATCATGGTTTTCGCTCTGTTGTCCCTCTTGGCTCAGGTCTCCCGGTTTCAGTTCCTCGGTTTTTACTGATTTGTATCTTTCACACAAATGCTTGACTTTTGAACCCTACCGTAGTGTGAACATTAACCAAGCCTATTAGACTGATGAGAAAGAACGTTTTGCCTGATGATCACTTTATCTCATTCAGGGCCGGTTGTAGACATTTAGAGGCCCTAGGCAAAATTCATGTTGGAGGCCACCCACCCCCAATAAAAAGCACTTGAAACAAATGTGATCCCAAACCTTTTTATTTATACAACATTTCATTTTAAATTTGTATATTTTTACTTAGTAACAGTCAAAAGTTTGGACACATTACTATTTTTAATGTTTTCGAAAGAAGTCACTTATGATCATCAAGTCTGCATTTATTTGATCAGAAATACAGAAAGAACTATAATATTATGAAACTTTAAATAATGGTGTTCTATTTTTACCATACTTTAAAATATCTATAGCTATATCTATATATAATATCTATATCTATCTAAATATCATAGCTGAATTTTCAGCATCATTTTAACACATCCTTGTGAATAAAAGTATTAATTTCTTTAAAAAAAAAATACTGACCCATTGAATTGCCAACTTTTGAACGGTATTGTTACAAAGGATTTCTTTTTTAAATAAATGCTATAAATGCTACAATAAATGTTATTTATTTATTTATTTTCTTTTTTTACTTTTCTATTGCACAATATTATTGTTTTTTTTCTGCATTTTTGATCAAATACATGTATAGCTTGATAAGCATAAGAGACTTACTTCAAAAACATTAAAAACTGTAATGTGTCCAAACTTTTGACTGGTACTGTATGTACATATTAATCAAACTTTATCTAAGGTAATCTATTTTCTGTTTGCTGAGGATGTTATAGCCATGATAAAATTATGATTATTTTGCAATAATTTTTTCAGTAATTTATTCACAGTTCCTGAATACCATTTCAGTAAATGAACATCAGTGCTTGTATATATATATATATATATATATATATATATATATATATATATATATATATATATATATGTATGTATGTATGTATGTATGTATGTATGTATATATATATATATATATATATATATATATATATATATATATATATATATATATATATATATATATATATGCGCTCTTTTAAACTCGCAATAAATTGGTGAATCGGTCCAGAAAAGACGCTGATAGACAGAACAAGTTTATATTTAGAATACATTGCAATCACTCCAAAATAAATGATGACAACTCACACACCTGCATTAGGAGCCGTGCTTCTTTGCGTGCCTATTTAGCCTTTTGCTTGAGCACCTGAAGAATGCGTTCACTGCAGCAAACATTCAGAAGGTGGGACCCGCTTTGAAACGGCAACATTAACTGGTTTAATTGCAGGTGAGTGACAATTGAACAATATCCAATGAACAATGAGGCTAGTATTTTGCAGTGCATGGACTGCTGTATAGGGGATGTTACGGTTTGGAGGCCCCTCTTCAAAGTCCGAGGCCCTAGGCAATCGCCTGCTCTGCCTATAGCTAGCGCCGGCCCTGATCTCATCTACACTCTATCAACACCCTTTCACAACTTGTTAATATCCCCTGCCCTTTAATCACTTTAATGTAATAAGCATTAGCATGACAAATAATTGTAAACCGTGCAAAACAGCACACACACAAAAAAAAAAATAAATAAATAAAAGTTTACAATTTTGGTGATAAATTAAACAAAATTATTATTAAGGGGGGAAGGGGAAGTGGTGTGTGGCCAAGTATGGTGACCCATACTCGGAATTTGTGCTCTGCATTTAACCCATCCAAGTGCATACACACAGTAGTGAACATACACCTGGAGCAGTGGGCAGCCAATGCTGCGGCGCCCGGGGAGCAGTTGGGGGTTTTGGTGCCTTGCTCAAGGGTCTCACCTCAGTCGTGGTATTCCCTGCCGGACCCGAGACTCGAACCCACGACCTTCAGGTTACAAGCCCGACTCTCTATCCATTAGGCCAGGTCAAGAGCAGCATTCTAAGTTTGTTCCCATCACAGGATTAAAAAAATTTTAAAAAGATAATTGCGACATTTTTCTTACAATTGCAAGTTTATATATCACAATTCAGACGTTATTCTCAGAATTGAGAGTTTACATTTTGCAATTGTAATTGTAATTGCAACTTAGAATTACAAATTTGTAATTGCAAGTTTATAACTTACAATTCTTATTTTTTTACCCTCAGTTTACATTCTGAAGACTTTTTCTCAAAATTCTAAATTTAAATCCCACAATTCTGTTCTGCCACTCTCTCTCTGTCAGTCCTGTCTTCCTGTGTCTTGTCGTTCCCTTCCTCTCGTGCCCTTATTTGGTTAGTTCCTGTTTCTTGTCCTCCTTTGGTTTGATTATTGTTAATTTGTTCCCAGGTGTGTCTCCTTAGTTCCCTGTCCTTAAAAGCCCCAGTCCTTTCAGTCAGTGTCTGTCGGTCCTCTTATGTCATCCCATGTCTCCTGTGTTTGGATTTCCATTAAAAAGAAACCTGTGATTTGCTCAACTCCTCGCTCCTTGCTTCAGTGTTCGTGATAGAAGGACCGACCGAACACTGACACCTCCATGGAGGAGGCCGCCGTTCCAGGCCGCCGCCGTCTGCGGCTCGTCCACCACCCGCCGGAAGGATTTCAGCCTGTTTCGGCTGCCAAGCCCGCTGCCGTTCGCGGCTCGCTCCAGGCCGCCGCCCGGGGCTTTTCTTTGCCGTTTGCGGCTCTTCCTTGCCCGCCGCCTTCCGCGATACCCGCCAGCAGAGAGTATGGCAAGCAATCGGCTGTTAATATGGCAAGCCATTTGACTTTTAATGTGGCAAGCCATCCGGGCGTGCAAGCATCCGTGCTTCCAGAGCGCCCCCAAGTGTCCGTGCTCCCAGTGCCCGCACCTCGAACGCGCCTGCCTGAGCGCCCGCACATCGTACGCGCCTGCCTGAGCGCCCTCCAGTGCCCGCACCTCGAACGCGCCTGCCAGAGAGCCCTCCAGTGCCTGCACCTCGAACTCGCCTTCCAGAGCGCCCCCAAGTGTCCGCGCTTCCAGAGCGCTCTCAAATCTTTGTGCTTCCAGAGCGCCCCCCAGTGCCTGCGCCACGAAGGCGCCCCCCAAGTGTCCGTGCTTCCAGAGCGCCCCCCCAAGTGTCCGTGCTTCCAGAGCGCCCCCCCAAGTGTCCGTGCTTCCAGAGCGCCCCCCCAAGTGTCCGCGCTTCCAGAGCGCCCCCCAAGTGTCCGCGCTTCCAGAGCGCCCTCCAGTGCCTGCACCACGAAGGCGCCTTCCTGTCTCCGCGCTTCCAGAGTGCCCCCAAGTGTCTGTGCTTCCAGAGCGCCCTCCAGAACCCGCTCCTCGGCAGCTTCCTCCTGTGCCAGCCCCACGTAAGCGCACTTCCGTTCCCCAGTCGAGCCCAGGAGAGGCTCCAGCTCCCGAGTCGAGCCCAGGAGAGGCTCCTGATCCCAAGTCCTGCCCAATGAGGGCTCCTGATCCCCTGTTCAGCCCAGGACGGGCTCCAGATCCCCAGTCCCCGAGTTCAGGCCCAGAAGCTTCCCGGGGGGGTTGGCTGTAGCCGAAGAGATGGGGGCTGGGGCCACGGCTTCGAAGGCTGATCCGCCATGGCCTCCCGAGCTCCCTGATCCGCCATGGCCTCCCGAGCTCCCTGATCCGCCATGGCCTCCCGAGCTCCCTGCACCACCATGGCCTCCCGAGCTCCCTGCTCCGCCATGGGTCCCGGAACGGACGCCGCCCTTGAGGCCTCCAGAGCGTCCCTAGAGGTCCCTAGAGGCCTCCAGAGCGCCCACCCCCCCCTCGTAGATATCGGGGGAGGGACGGGGGGACTAAATGTCAGTCCTGTCTTGTCGTTCCCTTCCTCTCGTGCCCTTATTTGGTTAGTTCCTGTTTCTTGTCCTCGTTTGGTTTGATTATTGTTAATTCGTTCCCAGGTGTCTCTCCTTAGTTCCCTGTCCTTAAAAGCCCCAGTCCTTTCAGTCAGTGTCTGTCGGTCCTCTTATGTCATCCCATGTCTTCTGTGTTTCCGTGTTTGGATTTCCATTAAAAAGAAACCTGTGATTTGCTCAACTCCTCTTCTCCTTGCTTCAGTGTTCGTGGCACTCTCATAATCCCAATTTTATATCTTACAATTCTGACGTTGTTCTCTTTGTTTAGAGTTTACATCTTGCTTTTTTTTTTTTTTTTTTTTTTTTTGTGACTTTTTATCTCACAATTCATATTTTGTATCCTATTGGTATTCTTCAGAATTGCGAGATATAAACTCACAATAACGAGGTATAAACTCACAATTCCTGAGTTAATGTCTTACAATTCTTTTCTACAATTCAAGTTTATATCTCACAATGCTTTTTTTTTCCACAATGCTTCCACAGCATTCAGAGGTCAATATTTACTAATACTGTATTTACTAATACTGTATACTCTTTTGCCCATGGCAATGCCGTATATCAGTCTGAAACCAAATATATCTGTGTATTTGCCGCATATCAGTCTGAAACCAAAGCTGCATTCATGTCTTTTTGTATCACACCACAGATTCGCTCTTTCATTTCATGCAAACAAAACTGCTGTCATCTTGTGTCTCTGTTATCAAGTGTAGAGTCTTGAAGGACTTCAGTATTAATATTACTGTAATTATGTAATTATACTGTAATCATTGCGGTGTTATAAATATACAAATAAAAATCAATTTCTGTCCACAAATTTATTTATTTGATGAAGAGACCTTAAATGAGCATATAATGTAGCCCACAGTAATACCAACTTTTTTTTTTACCTCAACCACAGCCCATTCCTTTCCTGCTATCTATTAAAACAATCTCTTTATTTTCCATTACACAAATACTTTCACTCTATCCACTGATTCATTCTATCCGTTGTTTAACAAATGCAACAAAGTGAACTGTCTATAAACAACCAACTCTTCTTCACAACATAAAGTCTTAATACTTTCAGTTAGAGTGTGTATCAACACAAACATAAGTGTTAGATATTTTTAGCACCATACTGCTGACACATTTTCTTGGCTTTCACTTTGTGCTTTTGTTGTTATTGTCAAAATACACTGAATTTATAATCACTTTCCAGTAAAGTCTCATACCCAAATTAAATACAAATGTAAAATAAAGCAAATATTCAAAACAAAGCTAAACAATTGTGGTCATAAATATGTGGTTGGGATTTCTGTGAAAACGTGTTGGAATGTTGAATTGACTGACTTCTGGCTCAACACTATGGGTTTGATTTCGGCTTATTCCATTTCCAACAGCCAAAACAAGATTAAGGCTTCAAACTTCTGTAATAAATAGGCTTCATTTTTAGCTCTTACAGGCTTTTCTATTTAGCTCACAAGCTGTTGAAAAGAGCTTCTGTTGTAACTTATCTTGTAATACAGAGTAACCTTGTCTACCTCTGGGATCTGCATATTTTCAATGACGTCAATGAAAATTCTGTCTGTTTTAGGTGTCAAGTGTGTCTCATGTCTAAAGGTGTTCTCTGTTTAAGGTTGAAACATATTTCTTTTTAGACCCTGCAAGTAACACATTAATAACATTTGCATTGTAGATATTTTTCTTGTTTATCATTCACAGTACATTCACCTGACGTGAGTGAACACATTGTCGGAATACAATTCTGAATGTCCAAACTCTACTGAAGAAAAGTGATACGAACAAATGAAGAGTTTTAATTACAAAAGGAGGTTTTAAATACATTCACTTTATTGCATGAGGGTACTTCTAAAGCAAGCACATTAAGTATTATTTTGTTTGATTTGCATAGCTCAAGCAGTCTCATTTTTTTTTCCTTAAAATAGCATTAGCTACGATAAATATGAAGACATACAGTGTTTTGATTTAAAAATATTTACACAGACCAATGTGCTTATTTTGAATTACGGTAGTTAATCCCACTTTATATGCTACATGTTGTTTTTTTTTTATCAAATATTAGACATCTCTGCTTTGACTGTCCAACTGCAACTTTGACCATTTGTCCAATTACGTACAAAATAACACTTAAAAAGACTTTTAAACAAGGCCTTCAAAAGGATGCTGCAAAGTTTCGGTCAATAAATTAAAAATATATCAGCCTCGATCAGTTATCTCCATAATATATCAGATCAAAACTCTCTTTAATCATTTTACAAATGTAACCAATCAAACCTTATTTTATACATAGAAAAATATGCGTTGCATTGATCTGGTTTTTCTCTTTCTGAAAAATGATAAAAATAGATCTCTGTCTTCCCCTTCAGGGCTGTTTTTGCTTAAAAGTAATGATGGCTAATCTGCTTCTGTGGAACGTTATTCATTTTTCCAGATCTCATACTGTGTTTTAGCTTGTTTCAGGGGTACAACTTGATTTCCGTGACTTTTCTTGATGGGAGAAATAAATGACAGTTTCGTCAAAACAAATTCTCACAAAACAGATCATACACAAGCTGAAGCCAGTGTTTAGTCAAGAGTTTAACCAAAAACAGACTAATTTCACGTAAAAAAAAACAAGCAGAAAGCACAGTATGGGCTAACAACTTGCATGGCATTTTAGAAGTTTTGATATAGGGGAAAGATCCCCTCAAAGTACAAAACAGGAGATTTATATGGTTTGGCAAATTGTTCTTTACTTTACGATACATTATAATCAAGCTGCTTGATTACAGAGGTAATTACCAGTGATAGAAAAATAATCCAAAATATTGTTCCATTTAATTCCATGTCAAACTATATTTACACAAAAACTGTGCCACAGCAGAAAAGAAAGCCAAATGAATCTCCAAATGGCACATCGATCCACAAATAAGGGCTTTGATATTCTGTTGGGGCAACAGGTTACATAATTTAAAGTCAGTATATACAGGCTGTAATGCAAGTTGCTGGCCTCGCATGAACACGCATTGTTTCAACAAGCAGACTTACAACTCTAAGGACACTTCCAATGGTTCAGCTTTCTCTTCTTATTAATCTAACACACACGCTCACAAGTATTTAGGTACCATTATTTGGTAACTACTGTCCTAGCAGTAAAAGCACTATGATGAGTCCACATGGCTTTGATGCAAAGATTAGAGTAATAGTCATATCAATATATATGCGTTCTTTATAGATACACATGGTACTTAAAGGCCTGACAATGGTTTGAGAGACTGCAATGTTAATGGGAAGAGGGTACTCAATCCCTGTAGTGAAACTGGAGAGGACTGTGGGAAAAGAGAAGGCCAGGAGGAGTCACAGTGAGTCTGGCCTTAAAGATGATGGAGGGGAAGTGCCCAATGCCAAGTGTTCTCGCATCAACAACATCCTTTGGATCAAGACAACAACGGATTCATCAACAGTCTACGATTGTTCCAAGTTCCTCCTGAGTTCCGTTCGTAAATCCTCAGGGGTCGATTACGGCTTGTGTTCTGAACACAGATAATTATCATACCAGCGGTTCCGAATCTTTCTTTCTGATGAATTACAGATAAACTGAGCTTTGACAACTTTGCTGTAGTCCTTGGTCTGTTTTTTTTTTCAACTTCCTCAAGCATGGCTATTTTCCTCTGGTCGCATCTCGATCTCCGTCACGCTCTTTCCAGTCACAAACGTGCTTGTGTCTGCAGAATCCGCCCTGAGCAGCTGTACCCAGCATTTGTAGTATGAATCTGCTGTATGTACTCCAATAGAGTAGATATGAATCTGTAAACATCGTCCACTTCCTGGCTAGTTTGTAGCTTTTGTAATATGACTGCCATCCTCCGAAACCAAGTCAAAACAGATGATAAATTGAATTACGTAGTTCTGCCGTGGGTTACGCACTCCAAATGAGGATTGCGAGGAGATGTGGAGGCAGATAACCTCGCTCGTGAACAGCTCTCTGCACATATCCAAACATTTTGAAATATTTCTCTGCATGGTGTTGTGTAAGTAATCAAAAGAAATACAATGTTTGGTGGAGGCAAAACATATGTTCTTGGTGTTCAGTGGGGTTTTTTTCCATCTTTTCTTTGTCTGCTGGACACTCAGAAGGGTTCATCGTCAAATTTGACAGCTGCAAGAGCTTGAGCTGGGAAAATGGGAGAAGAAGAGAGAGAACAAAGAGGAGAACAAATGTATGGTCAGAGACTGTCGTATTCTTCTATTTCATAAAAATATCTTAATTTGTGTTCCGAAGATGAACGAAGGTCTTATAGGTTTGGAACGACATGAAGGTGAGTAATTAATGACAGAATCTTCAAAAATGTCACCATTTACATGACATGTCGCTCCAAACTTATATGAATTACTTTTTTCTGTGGAACACACAAAAAGATATTTTAAAGAAGGTTTCAACTCTTTTAGTCCAAATGAAGTGAATGAACATGTCTGAAACAATATTGAACCCGACGAACTTTCATTGTATTGATAATTTTATAAAAGTCATACAGGATCAGAGTCTCAAGAGGGTGAGTTATTGATTACAGCATGTTCATTTCTGGGTGAAGAAAATGCATAATGTATCAAACCGCAAGTGATACTGCAAAATGTGCCACCATCAAGGTGACGCTTTGTTAGACATGAGTGTGAATTCTTTTCTTATATGGAAAATTTTTCTGTCATAGAGAAGCAACAATTTGAAAAAAATGACTCTGTCCCAGATGGCACTCTCAGTCATGTGGTCTACACTTGGCCAGACAGACTTCTGGGTAGTGGTGCGCTGGGAAGTTCACATCGGTGTGGGTCTAGAAAAAGGGTGTATTAAGCATGCAAAGCATTCATAATTGCTACCCGCTTAAATATTTTAGACCTTGGAATAACTAGAAAAAAATGTATATTATAAAAATGCCCATGGAGCTATAGGATTTAAATAATTTACATGATTAAAAAAAGTTGTTTATGGTGTGAATTAAAATAATAAATAGCTTAATTTTTTGTAGTTTTAAGCCATCTTGAAGCCCGTCTTGGAAGTTTGCTGAGGCCCCCTTGTGGGCCCCAGACCCTTGGTTTAGAACTACTGAAATACATTAAACACACCATTTGTGATAGCGCCTATATAGTTAAAGATAACATGTTTATAAAAATTGCTACCTGAATAATACTATCTGGCTTAATGGCACACTTGATCTTTTTAACTGTGAGGTATGCTACCATCAGAAAAACTCAAGTTGAATACATTCAATATGGTGGCGCTTTTGCAATGCGAATGGCTAAACATTTACATCTGTGTTTGCATACTTGTGTCAAGTATGCTTCTGACCCAACAGTTAATAAGGTGAACCAATTTTACAAGTTATTGCCAAAATAGATGCATCTGGTTTCTGTGTGAAAATAGCAGGAGCAAATTGTCTTTAATGAACTGTTTATGAACCACAAGATAAATTTAGTGTTTATGAAGGTCCACTGTGATACAGTTAACATGATCCAAATGTGCAGTTTCTAATATCAGCATTGTCTTTTTAAAATTCTTGACACATGGTTTTGATCATGGCTGACTATTTTTTGCCATGAGCTGATAGCAGATGTTACATTTATGTTTATGTCTGTTTAGTCTCTTTGTTAAAACTTGATCACTGGAAATGATGCTAATTATACAGAATGAAAACCAGTCAGCACATTTGTAGGAGCTGTTTGTGGAATAACCACAAATATGCAGCTATTTAAGATCAAAAATTTGAATTTCCGCTGCAATGTTTTTTCCATATCTTCATATTTTTCTACCAAAACAGGGTGGTGTAAATGCCTCAATAATCTGTGTTATTATATTTCTTGCTCTACTGAAAGTAAAAGAAAGCAAGGGTAGTAATGAGCAGGACCAGAAAGAGAGTTTGTCTGAGGAACAGGAAGTGAAAGGAAGGGGCGGGGATTGTTGTGCAGTGGGTGGGACTCACCTTCACACCTTCATGATGTGGGAGGAGTCAGAGTAGTCAGCAGAAGGGGGAGGGACCAGGCTGGTTGGGGAGGCAGGGGGACTGGGGACGCACTGGGCTGCAATGCAGTGAAATTATGGGGGGGAAAACATAACATGAAGCAAAAGAAATAGGAATTGTGGGATAGAGAGGTAACTATACTGTCCTCTCACAGAGCCACAAGGCAAAATGAATCCTTGCTAATTGAATTTTTGACTATCAAAAATATGGAAAGAAATGAAAGAAAATTATGAAGGAAAGTCCAATGCATGATTTTAAAATTAGCATGATTTTTTGTTGTTGTTGCATTTTGGTTGTCCATAAATCTTAATCTAGAAACTGAGATCTAAGGCATGATGAATAAAAATATATATACTGTATTTTTTAAAATCTCTCTGTTTATACTGATGTTTGTCCTCTCCGCCTTTGTCAGTTAATATATGTTCTGATGTTTAAAATTTAGTGATGATAACAAACCTGAATATATTCATAATAATTAAACTGAGTAAAATCTCACTCTAGAGCAGTTCCCCAGTGAATCTAGATGGAACTAGACAGTGTGCTTCAGTACCGAGGTCACACATCTAAACATTATCTAAGAGCTTCATAAATGTGTTGTGAATTCTGAAACAGATTGTGATAATAAAAATAATTCATATAATCATTTATATTATCATTTTCTTCTGCAAATAACAAATCTAATAGTTTAACAAAGTCAAAAATGACTCTAATTAAAGTGCAACCTCAGCACTGAAGTGTGGTGAAGTGTGCATTGAGGAGCATGTGACATTGAAAGGGCATGAGGGTCAGACAGTGGTCAGACAGTTGGGGTCACAGCTCGCCCAGGCTCCTCAGGGCGGCAGGCTTCCTCACCGGAGAGCAGCCGGCTACGGCGGGAGGCCTCGGCAGCCAGAGCACAGGAAATCTCGATGCGTTTCTCCTGTTCCTGAAGCTGCATCTCCGGGTTACTGGGTCCCTCCAGTGGCCCGTCTAACACCGGCACCACATTTTGCAGGCTGGAGAAAAACAGATGGGATATTAATATTCAATAAAAAAGATCCATATCCTCAGGTGTATTTAGAGTCATTTCTTCAAGTGCTGATTTCACCTAAGAGGAAATTCTGCCAAAGTCTACTCAATGTTGTTCCAAACCAAACCTGTAACCTGTTTTCCAAAGAACGCAAAAGTGAACTTTTGGATTTTTATGGTGTTTTCTTATACTTGTATTTTGACAGCTTGACCTCATTTTAGAAGTCTGACAGTCCCTAAGTTGTTTGGCAAGTATGGTTCGGTTTATGGCATAAAAACAAAGGTTTTGGACAGACAGAACAAAAAACACAATAAAGTGTACTCAATGTGCAGTGGATGAGGGTATGATGTGCATCATACTTTGATTTGGCAATCAGTGTCTTGATTCTTTCAACTTTCTTCCGTTTCTCCCGCAGCTCCTCTGGGCTGAGTGGTGTACTGGGCTCAATGTCCAAGTATCGCTCAGGGATCAGGACTTTATCCGGCATGGACAACTAGAGAAACAATGACACAAATGTCCTTGCATATCTTTCACATCAGCCATTATTAAACAACTGAACAATGTACAACAAAAACGGCTGTTCATTGTGAAATGTGCAGTGCTGCTTTGTGACTTCTAGTCTCAGCCTCAGACGTCACGCCCACGGAACACTGACTGAACGTCTGATGCATATGGCACATTTATCTGGAAACACTTCAGGAGTTTCAAAGTCGTCATTGGATTGGTTGAATTATACAGGATTTCCGGGAGACGTGTGTGTCGTGTTCTTTAACGTTCCGCCTGGAAACAAAGATGCCGTGACGCCAAACCCCCTCGCGAAAGAAGAAAGCTGTCGTGTTTACAACTGATGACGAGCGCTTGTCAGGATCAACTAAACACTGAATTTTCAAAAGTATGTGAAAATTTTAAAGTTCGTGGCATACAATCTTTAAAATATGTCAGAGTTTTACACACCGGTCTGTTATTGTGGCGACATTTCCACGGCCCTAAACATGACGCGGAACACACCTGTCAGTCATATGGCCTCTTGGGCGGGCCTTGGCCATTCAAAGCAGCCAAAGTTTCCAGACCTTCAGCTGTCAGTCTGAAGGTCTGGCTACGTGAGATTATGTGACTTCTAACCTCTTTGTTGAGATCTAGGTCGTAGTGTTCCGGTTCCACCTGTTGTCGCAGACGAGCAATTTCCTGCCTGGGTGACTCCACACCTTCTCCCCTCACGGCTGCCTCAAGATCCTTAATATCCACCTCATCAGCTGTTACTCTCCTCCGCACCTGGATATCAGGATGAACAACTGGCTCAATGTTCAGCGTAACTTTTAATGCACTGCAAAATGGTTTCATAGAATATTTTTCATTTGTCTTACACCATTGATAAATTGTTTTTAATTGTTTTAAGCATATACTTGGCACGCAATATATTTATTAATTATTATATTTCAAATATATCAATAATATATTCTGCAGTCTTGCTACTTTTCATGTAAATTTCAAGTTTAGATATTTTTATAGGATTTTTTTTTTCCTGTGAAAAGTGAAGTGCCTTAATGATTTGACCCTTATAAATAGTAGGGATAAGAATTAAGGCAAGACACAACAGGTAAATTGGTAAAAGTTTTAACTTACAGATATCATCTGATTTTAACCAGTTGATTAATCACAGCATGTTAAGACTATTTTGTTAAGACTATTTTTATACTGTTAAGACTTTTTTGATAAAGCCAGGGTCAAAATTGCTGTTTCATTTTGTTGACGTATTAGAGTTAATGTTATATATGTTATACACGTTATATATTACTACGTTATATGCTCTAATATAAAATATCTAATTGAAATCTACAGAAGAAAATAAAGTGTAAAAAAATCAACACATAAGTGTGTATTCTGGATGTTTTCTTTTCACTAGTCTAAAGCAAAAATAGCACAAAATCTCATGGCACAGAATGTCAAGCACAAAATCTAAGTGGTTTTCCTAGTGTTTTGCCTGTAGTGTATCAAAACCATGAGCTACTGGTAATAATAAGGTGCACTGATAACCAGCCAGCCTTACAATAACAAGTCGCTCTTTCAGTACAGAGAAAAAAAAAGATGTTTAACAGTATGACACTAACCACTCTGTAGTTAGTAGAAGATTTGTTGCCATCAATGTTCTGACTGCTGGAGAGGTTGAGGCTGCGCCTCTTGTCTCTGACGGAGCTGCTCTGGTTTCTTCGTATCCTCTCGTTCTGTTCCTCCACACTCATTTTAGACTTTACCTCTGCGGGGAACACCGCACTCTTTGGCCTCTCCTGGGACACACATACAACACCATTACATGCTGCATTTATAAAAGATTACCTATAATGCCATCTAGTCCAATACATACTGAATCTGAACCCATAATTTGAATCTGTTACTCATTTATATTGATTAAAACTAATGGTACTGCTTATATTTTATAATTCTTCATATTTTCTTATAAATCGTGGAACTACAATTGGAAACCTAAACAATTTACTAGCACAGATTTAACTTACTCTGGAAATGTGACCGTTGGACACCTTCCCATTTCTTCGCTGGACACCATCGGACTTGTTCTTGCCTTGAGAAGGCGACTTGGTCCTGGGTGGAACAATTCCAACTGCAAGGAAAAAGTCAATTATAAACTACACTTTTTAGACTGGCACCATTGCAAGGCAATAAAATCGAGTTTTCTGGGTTCTGAGTTTTTCAGTTGTCCATACTATAACCATAATATTTCATAATATAATTAACTTCATATGCTCAGGAAAGGTCAAGAAAAACATGAGCCCTTTTTTTCTTCGTACCTTTATTCTGGTTGGATTCTGTATCAAAGTCGTTGATCTTTTCTCCTTGTGAGTTGTAGTTGTGCTGGAACAGAACATAACAAATGTAAACCCTAGTAAAAATATTCTAAAGGAATGTATAGGATTGCTAATGGAATTTCTGTTGTAATTAAAACCAGCCATCCCACCATGTCCTGACAGGATAAAAAAAAAAAAAAAATCAATATGAATCTTACTTGATTCTTAATCTGATTCCATTCTTACTGGTTTCATATTATTGTTTATTTATATTAAATGCCTTCAGCAATCCCATACCTACATTTTCAACTAGGAAACCATTTTTCAAATAATAATAATAATAATAATAATAAAATAAATAAAAAATAAATAAACAGTCAGCATGGGGCACAGTGGGGTCTTGTACAGGTTACTCAACAGCATGATGAATCACAGCCTGTAAATGCATGAGGTTGTTGAGGCAAATATGACTATAAATAAAAGCAATGCAAGCATTTTTACACATCACAGCGTGCTGTCACCAGCTTGAATAAACGCAACACTAGGACAGACAAAAGCAAGCATAAATAAAACAGGTACTAAGGACAGAGATGGGGCAACTACACAAGTGTGTATATGAAGAAACTTGATCTGTATACCACACACACACACACACACGTTGGAGGGAAAAATGGGAGCTGTTGGAAGACAAGCTACTCTATCTGATTTATTTATTCCAATATTTGCTATATCTTACAATAGATGTTATATTGTGATAGCGTTTAGTCTGAGATAAAGTAATATATGACAAAATCATAAATATGTAAAAGCAAACAGATGACATGAAGTGAAATAATGAAATGTAAAGAAAGGGAAGTAATGAAGTTAATAAGTCCAGGTGAAAGAAAGATGTTGTTGATGTTGTAGTAACTATTATGCCGTGAAAATGGACACAGTGGAAGTATGATTCCTCGTTCTCGTGGTGCGGCCGCCTCTCTGAGGTACCTTTCTGCTGTCGAATTCTTCGTCGTCCTTGTAGCCTTCCTGATGGATGCCTGAATGGGGGCCCATGCTGCGCAGCCAGGCATTGCTGTCTAAGGGCAGGGGAGGAACGGAGGGGGGAAAGGACTGGGAGGACTCCAGGGGCTGGTAAGATTTAGGAAGTGGAGGTCGTGGAGGACCAACCTCCTGTGGTAGGAAGTCAAGGGAAAAGAAAAAACAGGAAGTTGGGAAGAGAGAGTAAAATATATGGATAGGAACAGAAAGAAGGGCAGTGAGGAGGAGAGAAGAGAAGGGAAGGAGAAGCGGAGAGAGAGCTGTGCATCAGGAGCGACTAAGCCAAGTGGAGGGCGAAGAGAATCATGGGAAGCATACAGGCATGGATTCCTCACCACAACCACTAATAAACACTGACCTGCACACGACCCATACATGTACTTTGTGGTTTTGGCAAATCTCTGCTAGCAAAGGCAACTGTGAGCTGGGTTAAAAGGATTAGGCCATCTGTTTTAATACAGAAATTCTGGAAATGTGCAGTTCAGTCAGTAGCTGATTCTTTTAAATAAACAGCATGTGCTAGAACCTGCGTAAAACTCTGGGTATATTTTGGTAGTGCGTCACTGTGGGAGTGGGTCACCTATGAGTACTAACAAACACACACAACCAAGCATTTAAGAGTGACTACAACTAAGTAACAACAAAAAACAGAATCATACAGCCAGAAAACAGGTATTAGACACAGAAATCACAGAAATAATCTTTGAATCCCATTTCAGGTCATTCCAGTTAGATTTATTCAACTCCTGATTAAGCTTTATCTTATGCTAACAAGCTAATATAGTGCAACAGCAGCCAGCATTTTTCTAATTCATTTTGCCCATAGGGATTTTTAAAAAGTGTTTTTTTAGGAGTTATAAGCCACCAAACAAACCAAACAGCTACGAGGTGACTCAAAAGATTACAAACTTTGATTTGAAGGGGAAAAGAAATTGAAAATCAGACAAAAGACAAAGGTGCAAGTAGGGGTGTCCCAGAATAGTCGACGATTCGATGCTTCGATTCGAGGAACCTGATTCGACTCCCAATCTCACAGTCGAATATTCGCGGGGTGTTATGATCATGCCATTTTGGCTATATGGGGGTGCTCAGTGTCTGATTTCACATGGACATCACAGCCTATTATGATAATTCTGTAAATAAGAATCTTAAAAGAAAGAAGCTTTAAATAAATATTTTAACGTGCGTGAATAAATCCAACTTCCCCTATAGATTAAAGTTTCGCTTTCTAATCCGTCACCCACAGATTTTGGCGGCAGGGATTTATATCTTTAACAGCCTTAATGAGGGAAAGAACTACAGTCCCATGAAGCATTGTGAAGGATATAATCAAACTGAAAATGATGAAAATATATAAAACTACTGATTTAAATATTCTAATTATGTATATAGACACAGCATATTTTACATTTATTACAAAATATACAAATCATGCATACAAATATTTAAATAGTTTGAGAGTGTAGGGAGACAGACTCCCATTATTATATAATTTGCAGTGATTCATGGGAGTGTGCGGGTGCTTAGGCTGCAGGTTATTTGTTGCTACTCTCCAATTTCTCTGCAGAATCATGGGCAATGTAGTATTTCATCAAGAATTCCACTATTAAACATAATTATTTACAAAATAAGTTGAATTAATGCAGGCTGATGACTTAAAAGCATATAACATCAGTTAACATCCTTGCAGCTCATAGCAGATCTGTCGTTAAACTTATCATTCGAAATGCATTCCTTATGGAGAAAATGAATGGGATTTTTACTTCCATAACTGTTGCACTCTACTATGGCATCTTAACAAAATAAAAATCTTTTGAAGTTCTCACCACAACTCAGTGGCAGTAGACTATGGTTAGAGGTTTCTTTAAATGAGCATATACAGCAAATATAATTGATTTCGAATCGGGAACAAATCAGGCCAAACAAAAATAGCGTGTCCTATGATCAGACTTGATTTAATTAGGACAGACTTGATTTAATTAGGAGAAGCAGAACAATTCGATATCCCCTTCTGCATTTAAATGAAATGATCTGGTACAGTATATGCTGCTGTATTGTATTCTGTACACTGTAATGAGTAAGTGTTTCATTGAAGAATAATGCTGTGTGAAATACCTCTGTGGCCAGCTGTTTAGTGGGAGAGGCCTGAGAGCCAGGGACAGGAGAGAAGGGACTGAGAGGACTCGTCAGACTCACTGAACTCAAGGGACTTGCAGGACTGTTTGTGCTGAAAGAGCCGGATGCTCCACTGGCTACTGGAGATAGAGACAGATAATAGCGTTAAGGACCTATGTCATGACGTCAAAAGTAACCCAATATTCTTCCCTGTAATGTGCACTAATTTGCTGCAGTTGTATTTCAATAAAAAAATAATCAAATCATAGAAAAAATGACACTGCTCTCTGTTTCCCAATTACTAAGCATGTAATACATCTCACGCACGGCATGAAAGAGTTGCAGCAGCATAACAGGGAAACAACGTTCTCACAGTATTCTACATAAGAAAACTGCAGCTCTATACACATAAAATACGAGACAATCTTATGGCAAATCTTATATTTATATATTTACTTGTTTATGTAGACTAAATGATTGGAAAAGTCATTTAAGAGAAGCATATGTCATAAAAGAATCTGTCGTTCCACCGGACGATCCGGTTATGACATTTTGATTAAAAATTACGAGCCAGTTTTACAAATGAAACATATGCATAGAAGAATCACGCACAATAAGATCAAAAACATGCATGTAAAACATTTTATAACCAGAAACTGGTCAGAAAGAAGTTATTCTTCTGCTCTGCAGGACCACATTGCTGAGTGCCAAAATAAACAGAGATTATGCATGACTCCACTCAGTATCGGATCATCTGACCTCTGTGCTTGGCAGTGTCCGTGCCACGAGACGGGTTATTCTTGTGCAGCCCCTCCAAAACATCCTGAACCTTCCAGAACTCCTTCTGAATGTGCCTGTGTAGCAGCTCACTCTGGGAGGGAAGCGATTCATTGAAACAGAAAAGACACATGCATTATTAAAGCACTGTCAGGATCATTACAATAATGCATATTCATTCTTATTAATAATTAATGAGAGAATCACATGCCTTTCAATTACTGATTGCATAATTCATTTCCATTCAAAGGACTTCTTATTGCATTAAATAGATAATTGCTATGGATCTTAATTTAATATTCAAATTAATTCTGTATCATCAAGGTCACCTTTTTACTACGGTAATGCCCTCAAGGTAAATCAGTCATGTAAAATGATCATGACAGTGCTGAATGCAGTGGAGGTCATTCGCATGATGCAAACGGATAATTGCATGTGCTCATGAATAAATGGAAAGATGGCAGAAGTCATTAAGGGCTTGTGGTTTAAGAGTTGAAGTCAGTATACCACATACCTGCCCTCCAGTGTTCAGCTGCTCCCACAGGTCACCATGGATGCTGTTTACTTCATCCTCTAGTGCCTCAAACTCCATACGAGTGGTGGTCAGGGCCTGTGAAGTACAATTAACAAAAGAAACAGCAACATTTATTTAAATCAACAACACTAGCTTATATTGTGTTTTCATAACAGTGTAAAATGGCCAGGTTTCTTACACTGGAAGCCTGAGACAGCTCTCCTCTGATGTTAATCAACTTGTTTTGGAGACTCTCCTTCTTCAGTTGAAGTTTCTCCATGGCCAGCGGCTGGTTTCTGTACAGCTCCATCTCCTGATGTGTGGCCACAAGCACCCTCTCTAGACTGTCCTGGAAATTGCAGAAAATAGTCAAGTGAGTAAGGGCAGTATTTTTAGGAAAAATTAGGTGGTTTAAATTGATCATTTAAAATTAAATATTAAATTAATACTGTAATATTTGTGTAAATATTATAATAAAATATATTATAATAGCATTTCATATTATATTTGGTGTTGAGCTATTTGAGAGAACTCTTAAAAGCAACAAATGTACCTTTTCCATTCGCAAACGATGAACTACAGCCTCCTGTTCTTTCACAAGTCGATTCTGCTCACACAAGCGGCCCAGTAGTTTCTGTACGGAGACAAAATGAATTGTTCATGGGTCTGTTATTTGAATGACAATCATTTGTAAAGTTGTACATTTATGCATGTTTTTGATCAGATAAAGTGGCTTACACTAGTCTCAATCTCATTAAGTTTCAGCGTGGGATGTAGATCACCGTACACATCATGGAATGGAGGCACCTATAATCAAAGAGAATAGATAAAACGGAATTATTAGTGAAAATGAGCCTTTTTTAAATTTGATTTCGGACAACAGTAAAAAAGATTTAAAATAATAATAAAATGAACAATAAATAATGATACTAATAAAAATTACAATTGTTATTAATTTATTCATCAAAATTAAAATAAATAAATACAAAAACGTTTTAAATGAATAAATATTAGCCATTGCAATGTGCCGTTTGCATTATTCAGCAACAAAAACCATCCCAAATGCTGTGTCAATGATAAGCCCACCGTGTGAAGGCTATACACTGAAAATGGCTTTCTTGCTTGATGGTATGAGTGGATAAGACACATACTGTACACAGAGGACAACAGCAAGACAACACAACACACAATGACCACACAATGGAGGATGTGATATCGGGCAAACGAGCACTGGAAATGCCGGGATTCAGATAAGCAAAGTAAAGCAAAAAAAAAATCTTAAACCCAAAGAGAAACTGAAGATTGTGGCTCTCATAGCTGAAAGGTTAAGCCTTTAAAACTAAACCTAAGTTCACTTAAACCTAAAGCACTATCAAAACATCCAACATGCCACATCGACCAGGAAGCACAGAGAGAGGCAGGCTCCTCAGATTATTCCTCCAATCTCAGAACAGCCTCGTCTGAGCCTAACTTTGCCAGAAAGAGGCTGAACTGAGGTTCAGTAGTGCAGCAATAGCAGGTAGAACAGCAGCCTGCCTCTCTAGAGGAGTCTCGACTCTCTTACTTGTGAGAACAGTTTTGCTCGAGGAGAGGAACGCTCAACCATTCTGGTTACCATGCCGATTAGGTGATCACCATCTGTCATCTAGAGCAGAACACACCATCATTCACCTGACTATATGCCTGACCTCGAGTATGGCCGACTTTGATGGAATCTATACTTGCAATGTCCACAGCAGGTCGAGGATATAGGAGAGACGGGGGCAAGCTTTCACACTTTCTCACACTTTTTAACTTTTTATTTTTGAAAGTCATTTAGCTAAAAAAAGCTAAAAAGTTTAATGCGGTAAAAAATTTTTAATCTTTCTGAAACAAGGCTGCAATTACCTGTATTTGATGAAAAATACAGTAAAAACAGTAATATTGTGAAATGTTATTACAATTTAAAATAACTGTTTTTATATTCTAATATATTTTAAAATTTATTTTTTCCTGTGATATATTTTCTGAATTTTCATCAGCCATTACTCCAGTCTTCAGTCACATGATCCATCAGAAATACTTTTAATAACGAATCATTTCCAACGATCAATGTTTAAAACAGTTGTGCAGCTTCCTATTTTGTGTAAATTTACTTTAGATTCACTTTTTCTCAGATTCTTTCGTCTAAAGGAAGTTCAAAATAACAGCATTTATTTGAAATTGAAATCTTTTGGAATCTCCCTAGTAAAAAAGTAATACATTTAAAATACATTTATTTCATACTATGTACAGTTCAAATCTACTTGCTCGAGACTTACTGATATATATAAAAAAATATAATTAAACTTTATTTGGACTACTACTTGTGCACAATACACATTTCTTAATAAGCCTAAAATGTGTTTTAATGTCACTATTGATGAGGATTGTATGATCTTTGAATAATATCAGCCTTTAAATCCAAGATTCTTAAAGTGTACCTGAAGTGTACTTGCAATAGTTCCACTTTAGCACAATCAAATATACTTCAGTATATCTTTAGTTGGACTTCAACACTACTTCTGTACAATTAAAGTGCATTAAGTACAAAATCAGTTGTTTCAGTTTAGCAGACTTTAAGTAGATTTTAGTAGCTTTTAGTAGTTTGTTTTTTATTAAGCAGATAAATATGTAAATGCATTTGTAGTACACAGCATGAAATAAATGTATTTCAAATACATTTTAGTATCTTTATTTTTCACTAGGGCTGCCATCAAATATCCTATAACAGGCATATCCGAAAAATATAATCAGTAAAAATATGAAACAATAAACAGTTCATAAAACAGCAAAACTTGTAACACAGATAAATATCCAATTTTTGGCAGAAATTTGACAGAAATTGTGATGAAAATAATTACTGAAATTAATTTATAATTTAAAAAAAATACAAAACGTGACAATGTGCCCAGAACTGACTAAATTATAATTTAAGATTTTTTGATCAAGATTTCAAAACCAACATATAAAAAACACCGCTACAGAAAACACATATTTGTGTTACAGTTCCTGGGATATAACCCCTCGTGACAACTTCCCCATGTGACAACTACGAAGAAGCCATATATAGCAGCTGTTAACATGCAGCTGTTATAAAATTAGAAAACCCTTTCAAATCAGTGTGAGAACTGACATACAGAGGAGAAGACAGTGAGAACAGGAAAAATCTTTGAGAGAACCGTGACTACATAAATGACATGGTTGTTTATGTCTTGACGTGGGCAACCAAACAATGGTCAGTCTGTTCTCTATCGTCTCTTTAAAGTAAAGCCAACAATCAAAAGCTCTGTTCGAAAACTTAGTGAGCTGCTTCTGTCTACTGCCTGCTTTCTAAAGCAGCATCCTAACTAAAACGGAAATTCATTAATAATCTACATTTTCTAGATTTAATCATAATTAATATTCTTTTCATATCACTTAGTTGAGTAGCTCACTGGGTTTCAGACGAGAGCTAATATGTGCTGTCAGCATTGAATCTCAGTTGTGGTTGTTGGACCGAGCCTCCTACCTGCTGATCTAGGTACTCCAGGTTCCTCTGAAGCTGCACGTCTAAAATGTCCTCCTGATGTGTGCAGTGAGGCAGCAGCAAAGCCCAGTGTGTCAAACCCAGCAGCAGCATACAGCACGCAAAAGCATCAGATGGAGAGACGGAGAGGACACAGGTGAGGACAGACACATGCTGATCACGGCATCGCTAATCACAGCAAAGCGCAGTGCTTCACACTCATAACAACAGACAATTACACAGTCTCCATCATTCAATAGCCAGGCTAGTACACTTGATCTGTTGCACATACAAATGATCTGTCACATGATTGCGTGATTTGCTGGTTCTCTATTGACAAGGCTCCAAATGGTGTGTTTCATGCTAACCGCATTAACAAATGCTTTGAAGTGTTGACTTACCATTTTACTATGAAGCGAAGGGGATGCTGGATAGTTGTAGTGGTACATTCCTTGGCTGTAGGAGCGTCTATCTCCAGGGAAATCATACTAAAACACGAACAATTATGGTAATTTAAAGTCAGACACAAAGAAGGCAATATAATATAATACAATACAATATAATATAATATTCCTATATCAATCATACTAAACCACAAACAATTATAGTAATTTAAAGTCAGACACAAGAAAGGCAAGATCTGCCAGAATATATATATATATATATATATATATATATTTCTTGTTTGATAATATAATATATAATGCTGGGCAATGATTAATCACGATTAATCGCATCCGCATTTATATTTAGAAAATATTTACATGTATTTACATGTACATGTATATATAATATAATATAATATAATATAATATAATATAATATAATATAATATAATATCATCAATTATCAACGATATTAAATTATTGTAAATGTCATAAGTATGAATGAAAGACAAAGTTTAAGAAAAATATAGCAATCAAAATCTAAAATAATCTAGAAATAATCAATCAAATTAAATGCTCTGGTTAAGTGGTTAGTCCTAACTAAGGCAGAATAATTTGTAAATGTCATAAGTAATTTAATGGCAAACTCACGTTATGACTGAAAAAAAAAAGTTTAAGCAAGATATAGCAATAAAAATCTGAAATAATCTGGAAATAATCATTCAAATGAGATGCTCCTGTTATGGATACTTAGGCTGATGATACATGGGGCAAAATTTTGAGCAATTTTGCTGGGCAACTTTTTGTGAGCAGTGTTGCACAGGCACTTTCCCCACTGAGAATGGGTAACAATTTTCTATCTGGATACTTTAGATTGGTCGTGGGCCCCGTGCCTCACCTGGTTGCCTTCTGACGGCAACATTAACCAAAGTTGCCAGGCAACATTGCTCAAAAAGTTACCCTGTGTATCATCAACCTTAGTTGATTGACAGATGCTTTACCTTAGGTGAGCTCAGTGACCTGCGGAGCCCGTAGACTGAGGGGTCAGCATATATTCCCTCCTCTCTGAGTCGGCCAGGTCCCCGATCAAACCTGGTGCTGGGCGATCGGGCAGGTGAGGCGAAGCTGTGTGGGGAGTAGGGTCCTCCCGATGAAGAGGAGGGTGAACGAGGGACCGACCGCGAGCGGGGCTGTATGGAAAGCCGTCTCATAGAGTTCTGCGCTGAGTCCAACTGGGGATAATAGGCAGGACCCTGGGGTCCCATCATCCACTGAGGGTCACGAGGTTGACCATATAAGGGTCCGTCTCGCAATGACCGCCTTCTCTCTTCCATGGTCCAGCGAGGAGGCGGTCGGTTGTATGCAGCCGACATGGAGCAGATGCTCTCAGGTCGCACGCCAGGTGGGTAGAGGGGATAGTCATCTACATATGGAGGGCCGCCATACACACCGTAATAGTCTGCTGACATAGCACGGTTTACTGTGTAGTACCTGGATGGACTAAGAAGGAGAGGAATTGTCCTTAACAAAAAATTAAATGCAAATGTAAATAAAAATACACTACCATTTAAAAGCTTGGGGTCAGTAAGATTTTTTATGCTTTTGAAGAAATTAACGATTAAATTAAATCAGTTTAGTAACTGTACCTGTTTTATTTAGTTTAGTTTAACATCAATTAAGTACTAAAATACTGTAATGATACTAAAACTAAAATAAAAACCAAAACTGAAACTAAAACTAAAAACCACTGAAAATATTAAAACTAAACAAACTAATATTCACAGAGTGAAAAGGAAACCAAAATCATAAATTAAAAAAAATAAATAAAATAAAAACCAAACTATAATAACCCTGCAGATAAGACAAGGAAGAGGTTATGAAAGCACTCTAAACCTCACCTGCGGCCGTCGTCTTGAGGCACCATGGCCCGCCGCTGGTTGACCCACTGCTGCAGCTGCGTCATGGAGCTCTTCCTCTGGGCAAGTCTCTCCGGTGCCGTCCTGGGCACAAAGCCTCTCCGCATCACCAAATTCTCCTCATGTGGCTCACGCATATCCCTCACGTTCTCTTGGGACTGGTATCTCGAACCGTTGGGAAGACCATAGTTACCCCAGGCGTTGGGGTGATGGGGTGCCAGGCCTCCTTTCTCCCCCATTCTTCCCTCTATATTTGGGATAACTGGGGTCGCTGGGGTGCTGGGCGTGGTGTCTCTGGTTTCTACACCGTTAAGCTCATGTTTGACCGGCTCGTGGAGATCTGGCCTCTGGCCATTCTCTGCATGAGAGTTGGGCGCGAGGTGTTTGGCTACCATGTTGTTTTCGTCTGCTGCAGGGACAGGCTCAGATTTATTTCTGCAGAACAGCAGGAAAGAGAAAGACAAAACATATGTAAAACACTGTCATAAACAGTGTGATGCCTTTGATCTGTTTGATGGAATGTTGTTTTATAAGGAGTGCATATGACTGTTTGTTCCAAAGTATCAGGGTAGCAGCATTAATGGTATGCGCTTATGTTCCTTCTTTACTATTTTAGTTGTTGCTCTGTATAAATTTTCATCAGATCTGGCTGTTTGAAATTTGCTGCTCTCACTCTACAAGAATCACACTTTTAAAATGTTGTCCAAAACCATATGACATTTTTTTCTACTGTAAAACACGAAAGTGGAAATCCTGAAAAACTACTATTTGAACTCTATAAAAAAAATTCTATTGTACGGAATGAAGGCCCATTAAAGCACGAGAAAATTTTCATGGAAATAGTCACTATGACTCATGCACTTACATTTCAAGTAGTAGTGGACCAATATTCTGTCAAAACTGATATTTGGCATTTTTTTAGTTCTTTGAATTTGGCCAATAAGTTTTATTGTTTGGCCAACTTTTATTTTAAGAGCACTGAAAACATGGTGCCATAGTGTAAACACACAGAAAACATATGTAGGCGCATGAGCGAGCAACTTCAAAAAGCATGCTACATTATATCCAGTTGGACTATGTGGTCATATTATTAATGTCATATTCACTGTAGTACGTGTAAAATTAACATTGCCTAGTCTTTATTTAAAAAAATAAGATTCCCAGTGCACAAAGACTTTACACAGCAAGTTACTGGTACGTCCTGTTGGTTACAGTGTTTACTTCCTTTTTAGTGACATTTTTTTAACAATTTATTCATTTTTGAAGGCCATAATAAGAATAGAGAATCAAGCATTTGCTAACTAAAGTATAAATCTATTGATTTTAATCTACTTTTTTTTTCAGAGAAGAAGAATTATGCATTTTGGAACAACAAGAAGGTGGGTAAATGATGACAGAATTTTCATTTCTGAGTGAATTAAAATAGTTTTTCGCTCTGTCACGCTGGTTTTGAATGCAAGAGCAGATTGTGTGTGAATTAATGTGGATTATAGATGTGTGTGTACCTGGATGTGGCTTGGATGTGGACCCTGGCAGCCTCACTCATGACTTGGATCCACTCCTCCTGCTCCTTCTGGCTGTCTGCACTGAAGTAGTATGTACGAATTCCTGTGTGCTCAACCTGCAAACAGAACGCAATACTGCCCTTTAAATCCTCACTTTCCTCTTCCTCCTCCTCCTCCTCTTCGTTGCTTTCACACCACACCTGCAAGATAAAAAGAGAGAAAGAGAGAATATTATTGGACTGTCCTATAGCCACTCCTGTTGTGCAAGAGCATAACTGTAAACCTGATACCACAGGGACAACAGAGCATGCAAAACAGATCCAGCAGAACTCATGCAAAATAGTCCATTCAATTGTTCATATGTACATGAGCAAGTAAACAAAAGCCTGCGAATGAAAGACATGCTTAAAGACATAAGCATAAATGCAGCATTATTATTTGGAGTAATATTTTGCTTAAAAGAATAGTTCACCCAAAAATGAAACATTTCTGAAAATTTGCTCAAGCTCAGACCATACAAGGTGTAGATGAGTTTGTTGCTTCATCAGAACAGATTTTAGAGAATTTGTTCAGATGAAGAAACAAACCAATTACATTTTGGATGGCCTGAGCTTGAGTAAATTTCAGAGAAATTTGGGATTTACTGTTTAAAGAGCTGAACAGATGTTTGGTAGGTGAAGTTGCAGTGCATGCAAACAAAAATAGTCCATGCAATGACAATTTTTATGTAAAGTCAAGTTTGTTGCCATTTAATATGCAGCACAACATTGGAGAAAAATGTGGCTCGGACATGCAGGTCAGACTCACAAATATAGCAATTAAATGTTGAACATTAGCTGACAGGTGACTTAGGACTTTCAAAAAGTAATTTAGTCCAGTTTAATAATTCTATGTAATGATTGACATTCATTTTAGACTACTGCATATAGAAGTTTGAAGATACTTATTTACTTTTGTCAACATAATCATTACTGTCAGCTTGTTAGGAACGTAAGCAGATGAGTCTGATCTCGTCACTTGTCATGCAGGAGCAAAAAAGAGGTGCTCTGAAATACCTACTAAATGTGGCTCATCGACACATTGGAGAAAACTCACTCAGGGGTCCTCAGAGATGGGGGTATTGGGAACAGAGGAGAAAAGACTGCATAAGGATGACTAGATCAAATATAGAGGTCAACTTTAGGGGCAGGTTAGATGTGGGCTAGATGTGGTCAGGTTTATCATAATGAAGTGGACATGTGCATTAATATCCTGAAAGAATTGGCAGTTAATAAAAATGTGGCTTTGCTGTGTTATTACAAATACAAAATATCAGACAATGGATAACTTTTGTGTGGTCGTGCTACATTAAATAAGTAACACAATAGTTTACACACATGCATGCTTGTCAAAAACACTGTAGTACAGAACTTTACCACATGGGGGCAATACAGAATAATTTAGAGTTAACTGTGGACTACATTCTGTAGTCAGTCAAGTAACAAACAGCAAACAAAACAAAAGGAAAAATATATAGCAACGAACCTCAGAATCTACAAGCAAATTCTCCTGTTTGTGACTTTTTTATGACTAGTGTATCCTTTTTAGAAAATACATACAATACCAACTTTTACATTTAAAAGAGCTTTTTAAAGTCCATTTATGTCAAATACTAAGTCTACAGGGATATTTTTGTCCAAGCATTTTAAATATGGGGTCTTTTTGTTACTTTTGGTGGCAATTTTGGTCAATTTATAATGCAAAAAGTCCATTACACAACATCATATTTCTTTCTATAACAGACATGACAGGTTTTGAATGAAGAGGGTGTGCGACCACTGATTAAATGTGACACATCACTGGAAGTTACAATAATCTGACCATAACATTCAGTTGTATTTCAGGATCTCAACCAATGCCAATCCTCTCAATTAGTCTTGCATAAAACGACCTGCCCTTAGTCATCCGAGGGTGTGCCAAAATCAGTTTCATGCAATCTATTAGTTAACTGCTCCACAGGACACTTAGCTAACTGACACTACAGACCATTAAGAAACAAACTGTATTTTTGAATAGACAAAACCTGATGAACAAGATTTATTTTAAATACGCAAGTTATAATCATTCAAGTGTTCATATGTGACATGTCTAGTAAGGAGAAAAACCCTGAGAGTTTCATCATGCTGTCAAAACAACTTCAATTTACCAGAATAACAAACCCGGACTATAGTAATCAAGTAATTTATTTCCTGTTTATTCACTCAATAAGCTGCATGTTGTTTGCATGCTTAAAATTCTCTTGAAACTGAGACAGTCATCTGTGTCACAGGAAGTAGAGTGTCAAAACAAAAGTTTGCATTGCAGTGGTTGCTCAACTTACAGAAATCTGGCACAAAAACTAACCAGGCTATTGCAAGTCCTTCGTTTACCTTTGTACCTGCCAAAAGAACGCCTTGTTTCCTTTGATTGAACCTCTCCCAGAGGAAATGACTCTGAGCTGGCACTTTTAAATGTTTGTTTAACTTTAATATAGCTAGTCTTCATTTAAACCCTCTTTACCATGTGTTCAACCTTCTAGCACATCTTTATTTAAGGAAATAAATTGTAGGAGGAAGAGGTGTTTTGCAATTTGTAAGTAGGCAAAAGGTATTTGACATTGCTTTGTGAGGATGCATGACAAATGAACAATGTTAAGCTGAAGTGACATGATTTATCTGGAACTAATTTGTCATGTTGTTGCTAATATAATGATTCAAAATGTAATATTATAATGTGAAGAGGTCAGATGAAATTCATGAGTTTCCCAGATGAGCGGTCAGTTATAATATGGTGTTTCCATTGGGAAACGTTATTATTCAGAGATATTTGACTGCTCAAGAATTTGGGAAAGAAGTATCATAAACCATAAGCTTCAACTGCGTCCCAAAAAAAACAAAAAAACAACTCCCTTTAGGGGATGGTTCACTCAAAAATGAAAAATCTTCATTATTTATTCACCACATGCCATTCTGTATGACATTTTCTTGTCTGTGAAACAATTTTATTTTTTTTCCTCGAAGGGGTTCAGTGTTGTTTTGGACACCATTGACTTTCACTGTAAATAAAACACTTAAATATTAGTTAAATGTCTTATTGTTAAATGCTAAATGTATTATAAAATAAAATAACCTTCAGTGCTTATAAATCACTTCCTCAAAGGTCGTTTTAAATAGTCACCTGATTCCAAGTGCATCCTGAAGACATACAGTATTTATAGTCTATAGGAGATTTTTGTGTTTGCAGAGGCGTCTCATGTCAGACTGATCTATCTTTACAGACCTACTCTTAACTACCAGGTACCCTTCTATCCAAACAAGCACAAGTACCTCCTTCTCTTCTTTACAAATCAGAAAGAAGAACTGACTTTGTCACATAGTATGTCAGTGCAGGACTATATTTAGTCAAACCTTAATTATGGCCTAATTGAAAATGTCTGTCATCTTTAGTGTGTGGAGATAAATATCTTGCATAGTTCTCTTATGAATGTGAGAGCTCAATATCGTCCTCAGGAATATCACAGGCTCGGTCAGACCATAGAAAAAAACCAACGCAAGATCACTTTTATTGTTGCTAGCCTGGGGATGCAAGCCTACACATGTGAAAACCGGAAAGCATGTATTAGAATCTCACACTGTGTAGGATCTCATATTATAATGACGCCCACTTTTTGTGCATTCACTGATGCAAGTGATGGTAACACACCAGACTAGCAAATGATCTGATAAGACTGACATTCATTTCACCCTTTTATTACACATAAAAGAAGGTCAAGCTACATAGTCTTGTCGTAATCGGAGTGTGTTTTGTTTTCTCTCTCTGTGCCAAGAGCTCTCTGTCTCCTATAGCACTGGCACAGAGGTGCGGCCCAGGACACATTAGCTTCAAAGATCTATTACATAGTGGTGGAAAAGAACCATGTTTACACTGTAGACGTAATCGAATGTCCAAGAGGGCCAATTTATTGTTAATGTTGGATCATATATTTCAACAGGCCACAATGAAAGTCACTGTAGGTTATTTCCTTTGAGTATAATATCCACTGACATACTTTCCAATCTCAGCTCTGACACAAGGCTGAGCCATTCCAACTTGGCTTTTCACACGACAACACAATATGTTGCGATGTTTTAGATGGGATTTCTTTACCATTTTCTTCTAGTAAATCCCTCAATGGCCTCTGAAATTCTCTCAAAGCAAAGCAAAGCAAAAAAAAAAAAAAAAAAAACACAAATCAAAACAAAACACCAAATCAAACCAAATTTCTGATGGGATTTCTTTTAACAATTTTCTTCTGGTAAATCCCTCAATAGCCTCTGAAATCCTCTCAAAGCAAAACAAAGCAAAGCAAAACAAAACAAAACAAAACAAAACAAAACAAAACACAAAACAAAACAAAAAACAAAAAACAAAACAAAACAAAACAAAACAAAACAAAACAAAAAAAAACAGTTTTAGGGAGAATACAAAGTTTTTGTTGTTGGTTTATTTATTTATTATTTTTTTCCCTTATTTTGTCTCTTTTAACTGTTAGGCAAAGTTATACATGTGGTATTTCACTTTGTCTTATTCACTAAAAACCCAGTATAGAGATTAACTTGTCAATAAGTGTACTGAAATCTGTAAGGATTTAAAGTAAATGTCATTATTTTTACACATTGACATTTTTATAGTTATAAATAGCAATTCTTTATTAGTGAATTCCCCCTGTATTCCCCATATAATCCTCAATTTCAAACAAAATTATCACAACTTGAGATTCATCTCAAAGCTCAGAGAGTGTGCAGTTCACCTGTCTACACTCATTACATCAGATAGTAGTCAATCTGATCGTAAGACAGTGTGGGGCACTGACGCTGGACAGCAGGTACCAATGCCCAAAGCAGCTCGAAGTAAAAAAAGAAGGAACAGAGCAATTCCCTGCCTTGCTTTTTGGAGTGCCAGATGGAAGAGGAAGCAGATAGTCAAGCCTCAGCAGATATTGAAACGACAGATCTGCCTCCTTGCCTCTGTCATTCTGTCTGTCTCTCACTATTTCTAAGCCTCTGACAGGTAGTTGTATACTCTCAGTCATGCGGAGCTAGTAAACTGAACTCTCTTGCTTTTTATCCATGTTTGCTGATCCTGGAGTCCAGGGGGCAGGGATGTGAGATGTGCTTGTGGAGATAAAATAGCTTTCAGAAAAGCATGATACCAAATGGGGTTGTCAAAATACCAAATATGTGCCAAAAATGCCAAATACCAAAAATTATTTTTAGACTTATATTTATATATACACAAAATATATCTCAAACTATTATTATAATTAAATGAATGTAAATTAAATTGAAAGGCTACGTGCATGATTTATTACAAATATTTATAATATAAATATTTTAGAAACATTCCTTCAAGTTCTTTATAACTTATTTTATTGTTGTTATTATTGTTATAAATTCACTGCAAATTTTATTTAGAATTACACAAACCAAACGCAATATTTATTTTTAATACAAATATTTTATACACATCACTTCAACTTTCTTTCTTTTTAATGTATTTATTTATTTATTTATTTGTTTATACTACAATGTAAATACTTGAAATACTTGAACGACTACACATATAATAAAAAAAATACTATATATAATAATATAAATATTAACTATTTTGTTTTTGATTCACATTATTATTATTTTTATATAAAAGCTCCTATTCCCAGCTGTCCAACCTGCAACACAGCTGGGTGAAGGCAAACAGCTGGAAATACACACATTCAACATAGCAGAAAGGTTACAGCCACAGCTGTAATCTGATGCTCTCCAACATGTTGACAAAGCAGTTAACAGCACAAGCTCAAACAACAGCAAAAATATGGGGGAGAGCTGCAAAATGAATGATTGCAGCAACCTTTAATGACTAGGCGTCATACAGGGCTGGACAGCTTCTTGCGTGTGTTTTCTGTCTCCCACCGTATTTCACAAACACACACGCGCACACTCTCTCTGCTCTGTCTGTTCTAAATGCTCTGATGTGTACTTCATACACAGCAAACAGACAGTCCACATGTCTGATAAGAGAGACACCTCAGCCCCGGATGCTAGGACAAGGTAACCAGCCAGGGCTGCTGAGAAGAACAAAGTGAACTCAGGACAGACAACAGCGACTGCAGAGCCAGGTGAGAATGGGAGGTTTGATCCAAATTGCCATCAACAGCTCCTCCAGATTGGCTCCCGTTTTCATGGCCTGCCCTACCATAGGGAAATATGTCTATCATGAATCCATTACAAACTATATGAAGGCTGTCTGGCCATATCTGTGCCTCCCACATGCAGGTTCTGCTAGTGGTTCAGCTGCTGGAAAGGATTTTGATGGCATGAGTCTCAGACTCACCTCCTGATCTTTCATGTTTCTGCCGTTCATTCCTCAGAGAAAACACAAATCTTAGGCTGAAAGTGTTCCAACCACACAGCAGTTACACAACCAGTACTAATTAATAATGCAGCAGCTCTATACTGGGACATAGGAACAAGAGAGAGGGAGTACAAGAAAAATAACCAAAGAGGACATAAAGTAACAACCACACACATATAAATGTTTACCCTAGCTATCTAAAATAAGTTGGGCTGTCAACAATTAAAGATTGCAATTACTGTTTTTACAATTTTACGGTTTTAATTGTTTGACAGCCCAACATATTTTAGATAGCTAGGTAAAAGTTTATATTGTGTGTGTGAGTGTGTTACCAAGTTCACTTTGGTGACTTAGATTAGAGTAGATTTCTTAATCACAAAATAGTTGCATATTTCAAAATCTGCAAATAAATATATTGGAAAAAATAAATAAATAAAATAAAATAAATAGACAATGGCATTAGAAGCCAATACAAAGTCGGGGAAAACACTTTGAAAACAAATGCTTTGCATTTGCCATATTTGAAATGAATAAATTGCTAAAATTATGGATGGATCAGATAGCATGAATATTTAATGTGTTCATTTCACATTAATTGTTTTATCACATTTTGCTTTGTTTTTATATAAAGTCAATTACAATTACTGCAGACTAAAAGGTTGTTCACAATAAGGATGCTAACTTTTATAAATTTCGCTGACGATTATATATTTTAAACAATTTCTAATTCTAATTCTATGAGAATAGCAAAGTCCACATCACAGTTATGAAAATAATGACAGAAGAACAATACTGTTGGATTTTTTTTTCCCCTAGGTGATGAACGATAAAACACTGACAGAATGTCCAACTTTAGAATCCACCCAACTTAAAAGAGCTCAAGCATTTAAAGCAACTGACGACATAACCAAATCATGTTAATAATAAACAGAACGCTATTGTCCATTGGTATGGAAGCTAATGTATTTATCGTTATAGTAATCGTTCTTGATGTAAACGGGTTTAAATCCAGAGTTATGTCATGAAACTCTGGAAGGCACAGTTCGAGCTCAATCTGACATAATGCCATCATTATTCAAATGGTGCAGGTGATTGGTTTCTTTTTGCATCAACAGCCAATGAGCTTGCAGCTCAACATTCAAATACTCAGCAAGTGCTCACTGTAGCAGTTGAAGCATGTTTCAGAAACCCCCCACCTTCCCCAGCTCCACCTGTACAGATCTGCTATAGGGTGATTTCATGCATGATATATACAGGGGTTATTTCATTTATGTTATATGTGCAGCAGCAGTATTTCTTACATGCTCACAGCAGCATTTCTGCCTATGTTTGCCAGTAGCAAGTCTCGCTACTTGCTCTGCCGCAACAGCAGAGTAGCAGATCTATTCTGCCAAGACCAAACAAATTAACATGTACATGACCATTTTGTCATGACAAATTTCCAATTTTACATTTAAAAGAGAGCCTTCCAGGGGATGATTTTGTCAGACTTACTGTTCTTCTGGAGATGGTTTTGTCCCTAAAGTGTATCTAAGTATCCACACACACACACACACACACACACACACACACACACACACACAGAGATATAAGGCCTGAAGCAATGCAAAGCCAGACTCCACAATGTGAAACCGGAGAATATCCCGCACCTGGAGGCCAAACACCAGTTTTGATCCTTACACACTGGAGAAGGACTTCATAAAAGAATTGGCAACACTTCCAGGAGAAAAGTCTGAATAAAAAGGCCCAGGGCAAGATGCACTGCGTCAGCCGTGTTTCGGGTTCTTTTGTGAAGGCAACACGATACATGTAACTGTTCACTGTCACAGAGCACAATGAAGAACGGCTGACTAAACACACCTTTCTATCTCCTCACACACACAACAAACACGTCTCAGTATTTCCTGGTTAATTATTAACACCATGCTAGGTAATAAGTTCAGAACATGCACACAGGTATTTTTTAGAGATACAGTGTGACACATATGATGGTGGCATGATTTTTATTACGGCAGCCATAAAAACGACACTGATCTGCACTGACGTGGTTCCACACCGAAACTGCACCATAGGGGTCTGTGATATGAAAAAGACACACTGCACACCTTTTGCCTTAGGGTGCAGATGTAAGAAGCTACTGGATACTTGTGACTGATAGTTTGCTTTGTTCTGAAAATATATCTCTGGTGTATAAAATAGTCTCTCTTTTGTAGGAGACTGAACAGCTTTGGATTATGTTTTCAAAAACACGTGGATAGGCAGACATGGGTTTTAGTGAAGCTGTAATGGTGCTGTCTCCAAACCTGCCATTTCCACAGGGGATGAACATTAGAAGTAAATGTGTGATGTATAAACCATAGTAAAAATACAAAAAGAGAACTTTGAGAATATACACTTATAAAACGGTTAGTTCCATTCCTCAATTCTGATTGGTCACCAGCTGTGTTTTATTCACGATACAGCACGGCTATGATCACTTCACCCAACGGTTCTATGTATCACTCCGCTTCACGTCGTGTCTAACAACGCCCTGCAGCCGTGACTTATTCACGATACAGCACGGCCTCTCGCACCTTATTGCTTACATAAAGAATGTTTTGAAGTACATATAATAATAATATATAATAATAATAAGTCAAATAACTGAAAGGATAAACCACCTCATTCTTGAAAAATCAATATTAGTTAATGAACAACAACAGTAAGACTGTATCATTCAAAAGTTTGGGATTAGTACAATTTTCTAAAAATAAATTAAAATTAAAAAATAAATTACTGTATTTAACAAGGATGCAGTAAATGAATCAAAAGTGACAGTAAAGACTTTTATATTGTTACCAAAAAAAAAAAGAAAAAAAAGAGAGAAAAAGCTATTCTTTTGAAATTTCTATTCATCGGTGTTTCCTGAGAAAAAAATTAAATAAAATAAAAAATATCACGGTTTGCATACAAATACTAAGCACTGTTTTCAAAAGTAGAAAACAGTTAAGTTATTTAAATTAATAAAATTAAATTAACATTATTCACAATATTAGCGTTTTACTGTATTTTTGTTCAAATAAATTTAGCCTTGTTGAGTGTAAGAGACTTCTTTTCAAAATCATTAAATAAATCATATTGACCCTAAACTGTAGCGTATGTAAGCAAAATTAATTCAATAAGTCAAATAAGCAAAAAAATAAATAAATAAATTATATATATATATATATATATATATATATATATATATATATATATATATAGTCTAAAATATAAGTATATTTAAAAAGTATATATAAAATACAAAATAGTAAATTACAAAATGTATATATGAGTACACCTGAATATTCAAAATGATTATCTTAAATATTCTAAATATAAACAAATTGCAAATAAGTAAATTCTAAGTCATATTTTATGCATAAAGAATAACCTAAATAACAAAATATTCAGAAAGCTTAAATCACAGTTCTGACAGAAGCAAGGCTTATTCCTCCTGTTGTTTTTTAAAGGTAGTGTCAAAGGTCATCAACGTCTCAGCTGTGCATCGTCGTACATACTTCTTTCCTATTGGTCAGTTTAAAAGCCAGGTGCCATAAAAAAAGCAGTTTTACTCGAAACCTAACAAGACCTGCAGAGACATGACCTCAGATTCTTGAGCATCTCCAGCCCAGCCCTTAGGCACCCCACGGAGCCAGAGGCAAGAGACATAAACACAGTTACCAAACATATAACGGTCTCACATTCTCCACAAGTGGAACAAGCACACCTACAGTACAGCTGTATATTTTAACTATAAACACAGTTCAAAACATCCTCAGATGCTACCCAGCACGCACCCTGTTTAATCTAATAGAGCTTCACAAACAGGCAAAGCATAATCTTATTTTCTAAATTATGATAACTCACCACAACAACATTCTCTCAATGCGCAACCAGGGGCGTATCTACTCAAAAATCACAGCATACAGTGACCTCTCATATAGCTCGAAAGGTCTATGTACTCAAACCCGGATCCTGATGAAAATATAATCTTACATTATGTTTGTCCTTCTGGCAAATAGTGTGCAAACACACTCGGGAACGCATGCAAAGATGCAAAGTCCACTGCATGTGTGGGTGAGGGTAAATACAGATTCAGTGGTTTTGACTAAAAACAGATACACGGTCATTGAATCATGATTAATTCAGACACAGTTTAAAGTTTCCTATGATGACATGACCTACACTGACACAGAATACTATGTTTACCTGTCACCCCTCCCATCCCTTGTCCCGACAGCATTCAAAACAGTTACTAAAAATGCACAAAGATCACCAACCTTAAACGCAAACTTGCGGCTGATGTTATCCGATGCCTGGACTGCTCCAATCTTGAAGCTGAGAAGAGGAAGGCTGCCCAAGACTACTTCTTCCTTCTCGTCTGAATGGAATAAAAGAACATTGAAAAAGGAAAAGAAATAAGCATTAATACTAAAGAAAAATTAAAATACAACAAAATATAAAAATAAAAAAACATCTGTATTCCAACCTAGATTTTAAAAAGCTGATTATAAAATTAGGTGATGATTCTGTCCCAAAATCAGAAAAGTCCAACTTCCTGTTGTGTGCCGCTACACTGGTGATGACAGGCAGTGGTAATGGAAAAGCAGGTAAACTGCAGGTGAATCCCATAATAGATATCCATTTTTATCTCAGCGTAACGCTAATGACACTTAAGCGAGCAGCAGCACGCAGCCTAGGAGAGAAGTGCTCAGGCTGGTTAAATAATGGAGTACATCGTTAAATTTTCAGCACGAGCAGAAGTGAGGAGGACAACGGAGATCCAGCGTTCACGTTCTCGATCTCCTGTACTGAGAGCTGCTGCCGTGGAAATGCAGTGAACCCACCCGCGCGTGTGTTCTGACAGCCCTCTGTGTGTGTGTGTGTGTTTGTGTGTGAATGAGAGACAGGGAGGGGTGGAAAGAAAGGAGGGGTGGAGCAGGTTGTGTTTGTGCTGTATAGAAGTGGGTAGAGCGAGAGAGAGAGAGAGAGAGAGAGAGAGAGAGAGAGAGAGAGAGAGAGAGAAAAGATAGCTATCATCCCTCAGTGACTCAGTGCTGCAGGAATTCTGGCTCTCGATCAGCTGTACCTGCACTGAACAACCAATCAGAGCCTATTATTCTGTCAACAAAAGCCTAGGCAAAAACAATCCTGTATAAAAAACATATATTGACATGGAAACCTATTTCTATTTTCCCCACAACAAAATATGCTTGAAAACACAATGAAATGAACATCGCATAAAGGAAGGTAATAAAAAGCACAATGTAAACCTGTGTGTCAGGGCTGTAATCAGTACAGACATTGACAAAGAATGTTGCTCCCAATATTCAGATTTGTGGTCGACAGATATGTGTTTTAAATGGCTGATTCTTAATCTAATATGGTTAGTCACCCAATCCTTGAAATGTGGTTACAGACTAGCCGTCTGCATAAAATCTAACCTTACTATGCTTATTCATTCTCGATACCGCTCAAATGTAGCATTTTTATCTTAATTTCCAGTAAAAATTTAAGAACACTTTTAAAAGAAGATAAATTTACCTGACTTGTAAAATTGCATAAGATGATTAGACATGCTTTTAGATATATATCTAGAATTAACTTTATTTATTTATTTTTACATATCTTGTTGGTTTTCTCTTGTTTTAATCATAACATTTAAAAAAAAATCTATTTTTAATTTATCTGTTTTAAGTAATCTGCAAAGGGATTGTCTTCACTGGAAACACGGTAAAAATACCAATTTTTTTTCTTACTCAATCTGAACTGTGCCCAAGCTTTTACATATTTTCTTCGATGGGTCATTTTACAGAAGAACTGTTGCACAAAATACGGGCTGACAAATCAATCACACGCACAATCACTCACTCCATAATAACAGGTACATATCAATACAAAAGCTGAGGCAATTCTAAACAGCACACAGAAGAACCTTATTTTATAATGTAATTATTTTATATTTTATTATTTTGTAATGTAACCCTTGACAAAAGTTGAGGACACATTTGCCACTCTTCATTAGCTTTTTGTATGCAAAATCCAGTCATTTTAATAGGAATCCCCACTATCTTGCAGATTTTGCAATGGGTTCAAGTTGGCAAAATTTCATTAAGATTTCATTAATGTGACTGCACCCTAAGACTGGTTTTAGAGGGAAACTAGATCTGTTACTGAGAAACTTATTTATGTCAGCATACACTGCTTATCATAACCCAGAATCTATTTTCACATTTAACAATCATTTCATCTCAGTTTCTTTTTTTTTCCTGTTAACCTCTCTTCCTCGTACTTGGCATACGGCTCTGATATCTGCAGCGACGACAACAGCGGGCCATTTTTCATCGTCTCCCTGTGTTCAGAATACCAATTGAGGCATTAAATTGCTCTGTCACACATTCTCAAACTCTTTTGCACAGCACAGTTGGGTAGATGGATCTGGGGTGATAAGAGGATGTAGGGTGTTGTGTCTCCAAACACAGCGCCGTCGCCAAGATATAAAGGGCAGCTGTGGAGACGTATGGGATACAGCCAGCCGTGGAGTGTTGCTGATTGTCATTTTTAAATAAATGACCCTCTCATCCCAGTGAGCCATTCAATCGAGGAAGGAAAGAAACTTCCTGGTGTTCCTGGAGTGTGTTTGTTATGCCACTAACAGTGACTCCTATTAATATTGTAATGTTTTTCAGCTGTATGCAGTTACATTTTTGAATGTACAATGATCTTTGTGTACAGTAGTTGCAAAATGTATTACAATACAAATGGGATGACATTACGTTTGTTGGGATACTCAAACCTGTACATCACTTTGACTTGTTAGCACTTTCTCTGATTTAAACAGCATTGAAGTAAAAAAACAGGAATAGTTCTATTCTATAAATAGTTCTAAGTTCTATAAATTGAAACCAATGCATTTCATTGCTCACTATATAGGCAAGGAAGAAATACTTGTAAAATTGATTTTAATAGTCTGTTTTTAGCACGTTGCTAAGCTAACATGACACTAATAAGCATTACAATTACAATAAAGAATTACATTCTTTATACATTTGGGTATTAATAAGTATTCATAATCGGCGCTATTATTATTTTATCTCAGCTCATCCACCGTCTTGGATTATTTTTTTCAGGAAATTGAGGGCATTTGGAGTTTGACATTTGCATGTTGTCAAACTAAAAACACAATATTTAGAATAGCACAAATGACAAAATAGACACTAATATTTGGTAAAATATAAACTTTACTGTTCAAAAGTTTGGGGTCTAAACTTGCAATTATTTGATCAAGTAAAAACAGCAATATTACAAAAATATTAGTACACTTTAAAATACCTTTCTATTTTAATACATTTCAAAATGTAATTTATTTTTCTTATGGTCAAGCTGAATTTTCGGCAGCCATTACTCCAATCTTCAGTGTCACATGATCTTTCAGAAATCATGCTAATATGATGATTTGATGCTCAAAAAAAGTTTTATTAATATCATTTTCAAAAGCCGTTTTGACGATTCATATTTTTGTGCAATCAGTGACATTTTCTTTTATGAATCGGAGGTTCAAACGAATAGTATTTTTTAATAGAAATAGCAAAAAAATTATATATATTTTTTATAGATACTTTACAGTACTGAAAATTTATTATCATTTTCTGTTGCTTTGTCTGCCACCTTGGATTTACTGCTTTTCATTAGGTGCCACAATGCATTTTGGACAATTTTCTCTGTGAAGGATGTCAGGAGTGTTCCTATAAAGCCTTAAAATGCTCCCTCCGCAAGAAGCTCACTAGGCTTTGGAACTGAGCATGTGTTTTGATGTTGCCTTCAGAATATGAGCGTAATGGAGAAGCAGTGTGAAGTAATTAGCTAGAAAGACGTGGAAAAAGTCAACAGGGTTGAATCATGCAGCCGTAGCCCCACAGGCCTTGCTTGCTGCACTCACCGATATAATTAAACCTGCTTTGTTGCACACAAAAAGCTTGATCCAGCCAAGAACCATTACTGTAGACCTCCTCCTCAGGGTAGACACATGCACAGATGTTCTTCAAGTTTATGATTAAATTGCAGCCCGAGCTGGGAACATTTTATGATTTAATAAGGTAAGGTAATGGAGCTCTAATGGCTCTCAAATTTACACAACAAATAAGCATTAATGAGACCAATGAGAAAGGAGGATTTGCTCACATGATCAATCCTCAAACACACACTCATAACTGTGCAGTATCCACATACACATGTGTTGACAGCTTTACCCTCCATATGCTTTGTGGAAGAAAACAACAGCCTTTACACCTTTTTTTTCTAAACTCAAACAAACCCCATGACACACATATCTGAGAAGAGCCGGGAGTACGTCTACACTCCCTTCAGAAAAACTAAGATCAAATGTATGGGAGTCCCGCCAAAGGGAGAAGCTTGTGTGAAGGCAGTAAGGTAATAGTTCAACGAACGAAGCACCATGGCCTGTAACACAGGCCTGGAAGACTCCACATGGGAATGAGGAGGTCTTCAAGGAAAGGAGTGATCTTCAAAGCATTTTTTTTTTGGTTAAAGATGTTTTAAAAACATCTTCAGTAGTGCAAGACGTGTTGGTCTAGTGGTACAGTTTTTGTTTGGCATATAACTGGTTCAAAGAAATTAAAGTTCATCCAAAAATGATAATTAGGGCACAATTTACTCACCATCATGTTGTTCCAAACGTATTGGACTTACTTTCTTTGTAGACCACAAAAGAAGATATTTTGTACAGACAGATGACAGAATGAAAGTGAATAGAGTGCAAAACAACAATGGACTGAAATGACTAACATCGTTTGGACAAAATTTATGAAAACATCTTTTGTGTTACATGTGACATAAGAGTGAGCAAATTATGAATTTTCATTGTTGGGTGAACAATCTCATACACACAGACACAAGTAAAATGCACAAAACAACCAAGCAAATTGCACAAAAATGTGCCAATCATGATGCATTTTCTTTGTATGGTAAATTTGAAAACTATTTTTGTATTCTACTGGAAAGCAAAAACTTTTTTGGCAACAACAAACATGCAACATATTAACATTTAAACAAGTTGTATTTAAAATTCATTTGGGCCCATAATCTATTTGGCATGTGCTTTGTTACTTTCAACTGGCATGATGCTTCTGAGCAAACACGAAGTGCTCAAAAACCATGACAACCTCACTGTTTTTACATGGGTGATTGGCAGTCACAATCTCACAAAACAAGTTTGTGTCTGATACGGCATGCAAAGAGAACAGGTACACAGGAACAAGAATCCCATCTCTGAAAACAGAGAACACACTAAAAACAACACCGATAGCAAGTGAAGAGTGAGTCTTACAGTCTGACATATTTGGAGACACTGAGAACATAGTTTCTCATATTCGGATTACCTCAGAGAGTATCACTGTCAACTATGGTCAGGTGCACACACAAAAATACAGTCCAAAACTACATGACTGAATAGTAGTGCCATCAATGTTGTTTGTTTTTTAAACAATGCACAACGAATCACTGACAAGAGTATTGTCATAAGATTACACAATAAAACGAAAAAAAAAAAAAAACATAACTTGATATCTTTTGATTTACAGTTTTCTAAATGATAGACTAGCTACACCTTCTTCAGCAAATATAAGATAAGGAAATGCAGAACAGAAAAGAGTGCAGTACAAAGAGAAAGTACAGTGTTCCTTTTTAGTAAAGAGGGACAGAGGCAAATATATGCAGAAAGAAAGAAAGAAAGAAAGAAAGAAAGAAAGAAAGAAAGAAAGAAAGAAGAGAGGAAGAGGGGCGTGCCCTATAACATTTTTCCCGTTGATAAATTTACAAACAAAATTTCAATAATACCTATAGAATAAGGAATAATTTACTCAAACATTTAAATTCTGTCATTTAATCATCCTCATTCCTTTCCAAAGACAGAACATAATTTTACAAAATTTTTAAAACTTGTGAGGTTTGTGGATTTTGTGCTTTAAAAAAACTACAGTATTTTAAAAATATACCAAATTCAAGAAATATTCTCAGAAAATGAGCTCTGTTGTTCAAAAAAGCTCACAATTTTGTTTAAATGTATATAAGCCAATTACATATAAAAAAAAAGATTTTACCTGAAAACAACACAAAAATACTAAAAGATAGTTATTAAAGATTTTTTTCTAGTAATTTTTTTTAGAGTGTGGAAGGAAGAAATTCATGATAATCAAGCTTGAAATAAGAAGGGTGGAAAGGAATACCCTGAGAGCCAGTGAACTAGTGTGTTGCTGTTGATCCTGACTGCGGCTTCAGAGAAGGGGGCAGGACATATGCTGGACATGCATCATCCACACCTGCGGGGCAACCTCTCATATGCTGACATGCCCAGTCTCATCTCTGAGAGCATGCTATCTGCCTATGGAGTCTAAATTTATCCACGAAAGTGTAGGCGGGGCTTGGGTGACAGAGAGGTTTGAAGTGTTTCAGTATCTTGCAAACCCAAAATAGAACATTTGTCATTCTTGTCAAGGAATTCATCTTCTGTGGGAATTATTAGTAGGGTGATGTCTAACAATAACATTCTGAACACCTTGCATTGACCATTTTCACCTTCCCATCAGGGTATTTCCTGATGGCATTAACCATTACGGACCCTGCATCTTTTCAAATAAACAAAATTATAAATATAAAAAATGGTCATAAATATATTTTTGTTTGCTCATTATATTTTAGCATTTAAAGTAGAAATAAAGCATGGACATAATGTTGGTGTCTCTGAAATATAAACCAGGTCTGAAAGGGTTGAACCCCTCATCTGTGATTGAGAAGAACATGAAGGAACATCTGGACAAAGCTGCATACCAACTATCTTAACACCCTCCTCTATCCCACCATGCCTCTGGATGATGATTCTCCATGCATGAGCTGTGACTGACCTTCACGGCTAGTCTAAAGGAGACGGTCATATATTCCCGTCACGCAGATCACAGACGCCGGTTTCTGAGAGCATGTGATGGATGTGTTTGGATATTGTTTGAACAATTCACTACTAATTTGCTTCACACTTAAAGGCTTCCACACCAAACTTAATTGCAAAAAATAAAAATGTCTTTCATTGGCCAGACAAACAGATAAACAGCGGGAAATTCCATCCAAAACTTACATGACAGGTTGAGCAAATGTTGCTATGTCAAATCAGGGATACCTAAACAAGCTGAATAACATTAAAGGGGTCATATGACGTTGCTAAAAAGAACATTATTTTTTGTATTTGGTGTAATGCAATGTGTTTACGCGGTTTAAGGTTAAAAAAAAAACAACATTATTTTCCACATACTGTACATTATTGTTGCTCCTCTATGCTCCGCCTTTCTGAAACATGCCGATTTTTACAAAGCTCATCGTTCTGAGAAGCGAGGTGTGCTCTGATTGGCCAGCTATCCAGTGCATTGTGATTGGCTGAATACCTCAAGCGTGTAACGGAAATGTTATGCCCCTTGCTATATTGTGATGCCGTGTCCCAGCGCGACGAGACAAAAACAATATAAATGAGGCATTTGTTGCATCCAGTGGGGACATAACTGTCGCGTTGCATCGTGCCACGTAAACATTACCATGTCTGCAATTGTGATCGGAGAAACGACAAACAACAAGCACTACTCTACACTGCTCAAAACTCGCGTTTGAATAGTCAGTGGCAAATTCTTTAAATATGAAAACATACAGGCTGTGAGTCAGAAGCGCCAGACTGTCCTGAATTGCTCCACTTTATAGAAACAGCCTTTGAGCACAGCTGCCATTGTAGGCTACTCTCCCAGGTTCAGGAAATAGTCCTTTGTAAAATGCGCTGCACACACTCGAATATTTGGGTTGAACTGTTCTGGAACAGTGTGGTAAAAACAAATTAACCACTGATTTCTAGTTGTGTCCTCTTTTGGAAGCCCAAACAAAGTACTTTCACTTTCACAACGAAACACAGCATCTCCAGGACATGGCGCAGGTGGCAGCAACAAAAATACAGCGAGAATAAAAATCATGCCCTCTTTCTTTGCGTATACATTTGGGTGGTGTTATGCAAATCTTCCCACACAGTGATGTAGACATGTGGGGGCGTGTTTGAATGAGCCGTTTTAGGAGGGCGTGGACGAGTCTTAACTTTCATAAAGAATATCTCTTTGGGTTTGAGACTTTAGTCTTTGCAACTTTAGGGATCTTATCTATGCATGAACAGCTTGTAATACTCCAAAGAGAAAGGAAAACTTGACATCGCATCATATGACCCCTTTAACAGAGCTATGTTTTACCATTTTCAGGGAATTCAGGGTTTATTAGTACTTACACTATACCTCAAATACATACAATTTTATGTAAACATTTAAAATACAGTGGTGTGAAAAATTGTTTGCCCCCTTCCTGATTTCTTATTTTTTTGCATGTTTGTCACACTTTAACGTTTCAGATCATCAAACAAATTTAAAAATTAATCAAATATAACACAAGTAAACACAACGTGCAGTTTTTAAATGAAGGTTTTTTTTATGAAGGGAAAGCAAAATCCAAAACCACATGGCCCTGTGTGAAAAAGTGTTTGCCCCTCAACAACATAACTGTGGTTTATCACACCTGAGTTCAGTTTCTCTAGCCACACACAGGCCTGATTACTGCCACACCTGTTCGCAATCAAGAAATCACTTAAATAGGACCTGCCTGACAAAGTGAAGTTGACCAAAAGATCCTCAAAAGCTACACATCATGTTGAGATCCAAAGAAATTCAGGAACAAATGACAAAGAAAGTAATTGAGATCTATCAGTCTGGAAAAGGTTATAAAGCCATTTCTAAAGCTTTGGGACTCCAGCGAACCACAGTGAAAGCCATTATCCACAAATGGCGAAAATATGGAATAGTGGTGAACCTTCCCAGGAGTGGCCGGTCGACCAAAATTACCCCAAGAGCGCAGCGACAACTCATCCAAGAGGTCACAAAAGACTCCAGAACAACATCCAAAGAACTCACTTGCCTCAGTTAAGGTCAGTGTTCATGACTCCACCATAAGAAAGAGACTGGGCAAAAATGGCCTGCATGGCAGAGTTCCAAGATGAAAACTGCTGTTGAGCAAAAAGAACATAAAGGCTCGTCTCAGTTTTGCCAGAGAACTTCTTGATGATACCTAAAACTTTTAGGAAAATACTCTGTGGACTGACGAGACAAAAGTTGAACTTTTTGGAAGGTGTGTGTCCCATTACATCTGGCGTAAAAGTAACACAGCATTTCAGAAAAAGAACATCATACCAACAGTAAAATATGGTGGTGGTAGTGTGATGGTCTGGGGCTGTTTTACTGCTTCAGGACCTGGAAGACTTGCTGTGATAAATGGAACCATGAATTCTGCTGTCTACCAAAAAATCCTGAAGGACAATGTCCGGCCATCTGTTCGTGACCTCAAGCTGAAGCAAACTTGGGTTCTGGAGTAGGACAATGATCCAAAACACATCAGCAAGTCCACCTCTGAATGGCTGAAGAAAAACAAAATGAAGACTTTGGAGTGGCCTAGTCAAAGTCCTGACCTGAATCCTATTGAGATGCTGTGACATGACCTTAAAAAGGCGGTTCACGCTCGAAAACCCTCCAATGTGGCTGAATTACAACAATTCTGCAAAAATGAGTGGGCCAAAATTCCTCCACAGCGCTGTAACAGACTCATTGCAAGTTATCGCAAACGCTTGATTGCAGTTGTTGCTGCTAAGGGTGGCCCAACCAGTTATTAGGTTTAGGGGCAAGCACTTTTTCACACAGGGCCATGTGGGTTTGGATTTTGTTTTCCCTTCATAATAAAAAACTTCATTTAAAAACTGCATGTTGTTTTTACTTGTGTTATCTTTGATTAATATTTAAATTTGTTTGATGATCTGAAACATTAAAGCATGACAAACATGCAAAAAAATAAAAAACCAGGAAGGGGGCAAACAATTTTTCACACCACTCTAATTTTAATCTTAACATAATTTATTTTCTTAGATCTCCAACATTACACACTCCTTGGGAATCCAGCTACGTTTCATTTAATTTTTTCCAATAACAAGCTGAATACATATGCAAACTGAAATGTCATGTAAAAACGTAATTATTCCAAAGCAAATCAAATGTAATTACTAATGTCTTGTCTATGCCTCGGGTGGAAGGGAGCCACAAGTTAGATGCTTCAGGTTTATGTACTGTAAAACTCTTCAGCCTGTGCGGCTGTCAAGACAACATCACTGAGTTCATGAGAATCAACAGACATGACAAAGCAAACATGTCTAAACATGAAATCCTCTATTTTCAGCACTGAAAATAAACTACTAATGTGCAACGTAACCCTTACAAAAAAAAAAAAAAAAAAAAAGTTCAGTGGCTGTATCACGGTGCTTTCTAAGTATTCATATATACAGTATAGTACACTACATTCAAAAGTATGAATTATATTTTATGCTCACAAAGGCTACATTGTTTTTTATTTATAAAAACATTAATATTGTGAAATATTATTACAAATTCAAATAACTGTTTTCTATTTCAGTGAATTTTAAAATGTAGTTTATTCCTGTGATGGCAAAGCTGAATTTCAGGTTCACATGATCCTTCAGAAATCATTGTAATATGTTGATTTGCTGCTAAAGAAACACTTACTATTTATTACTAATGTTAAAAACCATTGTGCTACTTAATATTTCTGTAGAACCATACATATTAGAAATCTATATCTTTTGTAACATTAGCTATGTTTCTGTCATGAATCTGGTCCATGGACTTACATCTGCTTGCCACCAGAGGTCACTCTTCCGTTACATTGATTCTCTCACTACACAGACTGTTACATGTCACTCCAGACTACATTTCCCAGCAGCCATTTCACTAATCACACGCTCACACCTGAGACCCATCACACAATCACACACCCTACATAAGTCTTGGACTTCCTCGTTCTAATCGCCGAGTATTGTTCTGCGTTTATCGCTCTCCTAGTGATAGCTGCGATACGGAGCCATTCCGTGTTTCCTTAGTCTTAGTCTAGTTTATCCTGGTTATTACCTGAGTCATTCGTGTTCTGATCCTAGCCTGTGTATCTCGTTTCTTGTCTGTTCTCTGCCTGCCCTGAAGTTTATAGCCTGCCTTGGATATATATCTCTCTCGTCTCGTTGTTTGGACTCTGTTTGCCCCCGCCTGGACCATTGCTCGTGTACCTGGATTACCCCTCTTGTCAAGCCCTCTGGATATTGTTCGCCGATCGAAGACCACGCCCGTTTACTTGAGTACTCATCTGTCTTGCCCTCAAGATACCTGTTTGCCATTTGTTCGACCCTGCCTGTGTTTTGACCATGTCTATTAATAAAAGCTTGCATATGGATCCGCACGTCTCTCGTCTTGTTCGCCCTGTTACAGTTTCCATCCAAAGATGCAAATTTAACTCATGCGCAAAACTGGAATATCGCATAAAACATTTGCGAATAAAGCACCATTTCAATCCAACGAGTCAAAGAGAACAAAATAGTCACTTCCTGATAAACTGGCACTAAATATCACTAAGAATTAATAATATAATAATTTTCATATATGATAAATTACTTGCGCCTCAGAGCAAGCAGATGAAACACAATAAATGCTGTCATTGCTTTCGGAGGTGGATGCATGCTGTTTGGAAACGCAGTCGTGTAAGACAATTATACAGACTTACTTTGATGATAGATTTTGCTCAGGCATTTCAGAACGACCAAAAAACATTTCAGATGCTGTGCAACGAGATCGGTCCGCTGGTTAGTCAAGTTATCCTGTCCCATCGTGCAAAGTCACATGACTTTTTTTGATGAGCATGGTGGTTTATTTATGATTTATTCGGTACATGTGTTTCCATCATAGTTTATGCGAATTATTTCTAAAAGGATAAAAAAGTTTATCCTACTCAATTGTGCCCATAATTTTTATGCACATTTTTAGAATTTATGCGCATCTTGGTGTTTCCATCCAGCGTTTTTTTATGCGATATTCCAAAATGTGCATAAAAATAGGTGGATGGAAACACAGCTAATGTCTTTACTCTCACTTTAAATCAATTTAATGTGTCCTTGCAAAATAAAAGTATATTGATCCCAAACTTTTGAACGGTATTGTAGTATAACACATGGTTCTTCAAAACAAGTGCTTCATCATACCACAGTACATTTTTCGTTGACACAGCACAGATAATAGTTTCATAAGGGCTTCATAGAGGTTGTGTGTTTGTGCTAGACTGTCATTATAGAGCTACTTTTATACTTCTCTTCTCCGCTATTGGCAGCACACAGCCTGTGCGCTGAAGTAATGCCATGGGGTAAATTCAAATGTTTTACAGAACAAACTGTTTTGGAAAAAATACATTAAAAAAAAAACTTTTGAGCTCTGGGGTTCTTACTAAATGTTTAACCAAATTCATGACTTCCGCACAAACCAGTATTTACAGATACAACCTACCTTTATAGTAGAAAAGACATCGATCTGTCAGCACGAACCAGCGCTTGTTCCACTGTTTCATACCACTGCTTGCCTACATTACAGAAAATGAGAAGAAGAATAAAAATAAAAGCCTTGAAACTACATCTAAGTGCCTAGACATTTCTGAAAGAGAGTGGCTTAAGTGCGGATTATGGAGTTATGGCTTTGGGCCTTGTGAGTGTTTTTGTTTGCGTGGATGATGGTGAGGTTTAACGATGAGCAATAGTACCTGTTTGTGAAGCCAACCCTGCCGGGCCACCTCAGCATTGGGGTTGCGCCGCATGGAGTTGGAGCGCTTCCCAAAGGTGGCGGATCTCTTGGGTGTGCGCGTGCCCTGGTGGGAGAGTCATGGAGGAGTGTTTACATAATAACACTAACAGTAAACACACACACACACATTCTGGGTAACAGATGACAAAAGGACTGAATTACAGAGGACAGACATCCACCACAGCAAGACCAGTGTTGTTATTGTTAACTAAAGCAATTTTTAATAGTTTTAGTTTTTAATAATTAAAATCCAGCTGACATAAAATAAAATTAGAAATGTTAGATGTTATTTCGAATTTAAAAATTAGAAATGTTGCTTTGGTAACTAACTGAAAAAGAATAAGTGTAAGTATCACTAAAACTGAAATAAAAATATTAAAGATAATATAGAAATAGGTATATAATATAATATAATATAATATAATATAAAAATTATAAAACAGGCCCATTAAATAATATTAACATACACAAGAAAAATATTTTATTTTAAAATTCAGATTTAATAATAATTATAATAAAATAATAAACATTTAAATATTACAGTTTTTATTTGTTAAAGTTAGTTTACAAAAATACAGCTGCTCATTGTTAGTTGATGTTAGCTGAGGTCCATTAAATAATAATAATGAATACAGGAGAAATATTTTATTTAAAAATGCATATTTAATAGTAATAAAAATATTATTAATAACTATATTATTATTAACCGTTTTTATTACTACTATGACTACTACTACTACTACTACTACTACTACTACTACTACTACTACTAATAGCAATAACAAAATTAAAAATGAATAATAAATAATGTCTATTTCTAGAAGCGAGTTCATCTACAGCAGCTGTACTGACCCGTGTGTAGTTCTGGGAGTCCGGGGGCATCTCAGAAACCATGCTGAGATTGTTGGCATTGCTGTTTGCTTCACTGACTTTGTTCACGGGCCCCCTGCCACCCGCCTTGCCATTCATTTCCGAATCAGATCTCCTGTGAGCACACAAACAAAGCCACTGAGCCATCCCAGCTTCTGATACCGTAACAAACTTCTCATCTGCCTGCGTTCAACGCACCAAAGCAGAGAAATCATTTTCAAACCAATACACTGAGCTCAAACTGGTGAAAAACTGAGGGATTATGGAAAGGAAGCACACAGGCATTCGGGGCACAGCTATTTTTATTCCCAACTGGCACCGTCGCAAGGCCGCACCCCTGAGGTTGCAGTTTAAAAACAGGCCGATGGTTCACAAAGAATGTGATTGGAGTGGCGAAGAGAGAAGGAAAGAGAAAGAGTTTGTTGGTGAATGCAAGCCTGCATTCCCAGCTCAATCATATTGATCTCCTTACTGGGACACCCAGGCCCTCTCCAACAACCTTCGATCCACCGACCAGCAAGACAGATGAATTAACAATCCCCTAGAGAAGCCCAGTGGCTAAAGCTTCCATCTTGGAATGCTTGCTACCATACGCAAGTCATTATGAGTATCTGAAGCAAAGAGCATCACATAAACACATATGGAACAGAGCAAGAACGCACAGATCAAATGAGGACATAAAAACACACACAATCATTAGCGCAAAGTGGGAACACTCACATGACAATAACAATTACTACATTAGGACATGATACCCACACTAGAAACGTCTCTGTGCTAATTATCTATTCTTTATTTAGCCATCGCTGTAAACAGCGGGTATGTTTCAGCAGCTTCCTGCGTTGTATCAGGAAATTAATAAAATTAAATCCTGGAAGGATCTCGGTTTAATGGCATTGCCCCTTATTAATGTGCTATAGGCTCTCGACTCAATATTATATTGATCTGGAGGAGAGTGGGGTCTTAAGAGAAGTACTGTAAGTGCATTTTCTTTGTCCAGGAGGAATGTTTTAGCAAATTTATAGAGGAAATCAAGGAAATCCTGAAATGTTTATCCTCCACATGTTATATGATGTAGTTCAAGACTAATTAATAAAATGCTTTCAGTGTAATTTATCCTGACAGTGCTGTTTGTTTGTATATATTTACGTTTTCACAAGTGTACAATTACTGTATAGTGGCAGACAAAACAGGGCTGGTCTGACAGGTAACTGTTTTTCTGTCTCCTCATGGGCGTTCACACTGACATTTGCAGCAACAAAGAGACGGAAGTCAGTTGATGATTTCCACCGACATGAATGACAGTGACCGTTGGGAACACCACGTTTTTAGCGGCAAGTAAACTAATTCCTTGTGCAAATAAAATTACGTTTCATGCTGAATTCTCAGCAGCCATTACTCCAGTCTTCAGAATCACACGATCTTTCAGAAATTATTCTAATATGCTGATTTGTTGCTCAAGAAACTTTTTTTTTTTTTAAATCAATGTAGAAGACAGTTGTGCTTAATGTTTTTGTGGAAACTGTTATTTTTTTTCTTCAGGATTTTTCTGTTGAATATAAAGTTCAAAAGAACCGCTTTTATTAGAAACTGAATTTTTCTGTAACAAATGTAAAAGTCTTGTATTTTTCAGTGACTTTTGAGCAATTTAATATGTCACTGCTAAATTGAACTATTAATTTATTACACTTGCAAATCTCTCGTCTTAAAACTGGGGATGGCACTGCAGTGTGTTAAAAAAAAAAATCACATACACTGACTAAAATGATTACAGTTCATGAACCCTTTGGACTAAAGGCATACACTCTTAAAAATAAAGGAAGTTTTTGCAGTGATGCCATAGAAGAACCATTTGAGGTTTCTCAAATAACATTTCAGTCAGCGGTTCATTAAAGAACGTTTTTTTCTTAGTGTGAAAAACATTTTAGAATCTGAATAACGCTTTTCCACTATAAATAACCTTTTGTGGAATGAAAAGCTTTCAATTATGTTAAAGGTTCTTCATGGAACCATCAATGCCTGAAAAGAACATTAATTACATTAATTTTTATGAGTATAATTGTAGTCAATTTTGAAGACCCTTGGTAAGCTTGTTTTCAGAAATAAGCATGTATCCAGGCTGAAATGCTTTTTATGATAAGCTCTTATTCAACATGTCGCAGATTTAGCAAAGGCAGTATAAAGCTAGCAGCATTTACAAAAGAATAAACAAAAGATCACTCACAGCAAGGGTTTCAAAGGTCCGTTCTCTTCCAGGTGGGTCTGGATCACTTGCTGGTGTCCAGCTGTTCCGTTAGGGTCATTTTGACTGAAAATAAAATAAAAGACACTTAGGATTTCACTGACAAACACATTTCAATACAGCCACAACAGTCTTTTTTTTTTTAACTGTCTGGAAGAATATCAAGCCAACAGCAGCTGGAACTGACTCCATTTGTTTAAGATGCTCCACAACTCGTTCTTCGTGGCTTCAAACCTGTTTCACAGCGGACACATCCCTTCTTTATTAATAATTCAGCATTACAACATCAGATCCGATCAATACATGGCCACTTTCTTTGTAAGCCCATATGAAACAACTGCTCTGGAAATGAATGACTGTCAGCCCTTGTGAAAGAGAGTGTTAAGTGTGGACAGCTTTGCGCTCAATGCCAAAATATCAACAAGAACTGTTCAACAAGAACATGTTAGAGTTCATATACACCTATTATATTTCAGAGAAAACATATCTTTTGTCCATATACAACGCCTGAAGCCTGGAGTTCAACTTCCTGTCACACTTTCTCTGACCTCGGCTGGTGTGTACTCCCTGTTGAAGTACACTTGTAACTCATCTCTCTGGTGTAAATCCTACAAGTGTTTTCATTGCTGCGTGTCACTTTCCTGGCTATTGATTTTACAAGAGACGAGCAAGCAAATACATTTTCTCTGTTTTCTGTGAGGGTTTGGTTAACCTGTTTAACCCAGAGATCTATGGATGCACAAACATCAAAACTAGCATTTAGAGGAGATCCAGCCCATAAGATATAATTTTAGTCATTTTACAGTTAGAGTAAAGTGAAATTTAGACTTGTTTTGCTTCAGGAAGCAGATTTTGCTTTGGACTAGTGCAGTGTTAGTGCCAATGAAGATTTTGCTTTTGACTAGTGCAGTGTTAGTGCTAATGTGAACTAAAACTAAACTATTAAAATAGTTTTTGTTAATTGAAATAAAGCTGAAATAAAATACAATTTAAATATGAGATGAACAAAAGAAATATAAAGAAGCTGGAAAGTTATAAACAAACTAACTGAAAATAAAATAAGCTTATGTTGTAAAGTACAAAAATGACTAACACTAAAACTGAAATGAAAATAAAGTTAAATAGTAATATTTAAAAATGAATGAACTTTTGAATTAAAAAAATGAATTACAAAAACTTAAACCAAAATGAAAATATACAAATTAAAGCTAATTCAACGTATTAATAAAAAAAATAAAAAAATACTATAACAGCATATAAATAGTATCAAAATAGCAAATGGTGTCCCAACACAGCACTAAAAATATTTGAGAATGAGAACGTCATGCAACCTATCCATACTAACCTTGCACACCGACATCAATTTATACAGTAAATGTTTTCTTCTTCCTTATAAAAGTTTATAAGCCTATTTATTATGCCACTCTAATGATGCAGAAATATAGTATAATTCTAACTGCATTTTATTATTTGTATAATTTAGCAATTATTTTCCCCTGTTGTCTTCAAGTCAAGGTAAATTTAAATAAGTGAAGACAATAAATATAATGCATTGTGAAATGTGAAATGAAATGTTCACATGACAATAATAATAATCAACCAACTACAGTTAAATCCATATTTAAACCAAATATGATTGCTAAGCTAACATGACCCAATGACCTCTATAAGGCTTTTCAGACTATGTTTATCCTGGGGTTAAAACTTTAGTTCTAACTTGATTCAAAGTTCTAAATGTCTACATTTACACAACTGGGGGATGTTTTTTGTCATTAACTACATTTTATCAGTTTTTGCAGTTGCTAGCTACCATTTGAACTACATGTCTATACTGTCAAGGTGCTAGCATGTTCCAGTAATTAGTTAACAACCAACAACCAATCTTAAACTAAACAATTCTTCCTGCATGAAATATTCATGTACAGTTGCATAAACATTCATGCTCTGTTTACTTTCATTAACAGAGAAAAGGTTAAAAACCTAGCCAACAGTACTAGCAAATTTATGAGGCGAAAATTCCACATGTGTACAAGTCACATACTTCACTTGTCCTTTTAAATATGCAAGTAAGAAACTTAACCCCTATGTTTACACATTTGAAATCTCAAATCCTGACGACCCCAAATCAATGTTACCCAAAGGCTAAAAATGACCCTTGGTTAACCATTTCTTGGATCTCCTGTAAAGACACTAGACTTGAGGCCCTTATATTCATCTTGCTCACTTCAGTTTATTGTTATTCCTGCATACAGCAGACTCACCTCTTCAGTGTATAAGTGGGCCATAGAAGTGCACGCAAGCAACATGCCAAATTCTTGGCATCAACCACTTAAGGACAACACAAACAGAACTCAAAGTCTGTGTAGTCTCTGTATACACAGACACACAACACACACATGCGGCCTGATAGGTCGGGGACAAGAAACACAAGCCAAGAATACACTCATGCTGAAGGCATCTACCTCTTGACACCAAAAAGGTACACATAACAGAGCCAAGCGCTCCATAAAACACTAGAGGATAAATCTAGCACAACAGCCTAGCCACCGAAATCAGGTTGAGGTGTGTGAGCGCACGTGTGCACGCTCCGATGTGGTCTTGCAACTGATCGCGCTCGCTCGTGTGTAACCTATAAACCTACATAGAGGCACACAACATTCATCTGCTCATAAACGTCGCTAATATGACCAATAATCAATGCTGGAGTCCTTAGCGAGCAAGAAATGATTTAACAGCATCAGAAATGAGAGCATATAAAGGCGTCCACACTGGAATCCAGGAAGGACACACATGAGGCAACGTGAATAAACCTCAATATCTCATAAAGATAGTCCATGGGAAAGCCAGCACTGCATTGCAGTCCTGCCTGACCTCCAGCTCAGAGTTTCCCTTCACACCGCTGTCTGACTCGCTCCCAACATCCCGCCTTACCTACCTCACTCGCCGGTCCGCGCGGAACTTCAGCATTTTCCCCCGGATCAATCATATAAGTCAGTGGGATGAGGCCAGGTGGAGAGAAGAGCAGGTTTGTGACGCCGACAGCAGCAGGAGCTGTAGGGTGTTGGATAGAATAATTGCTGTCCTCTTTTCTCTCCTTGAGCATGTGTGCTGTTGCCAGCCAGCTTCACACACTCTCTCTCTTTCTCCCTCACTGGCTCAACCTCTATATCTCATTCTGGCTCTCTTGCCTTCTAGATCTGCTCGGCTCAGCTTATTTGGTTACTGGTTTCGTCCGACTCTCTCTCTCTCTTCCTCACACACACGTGGGGCCTCCTATCACAGATCAGACTGAGATGTAGATGCTACCCCTCAAAGCCTAACCGAGGAGGAGTCATGACCAGAACTCCCCTGGGACGTCCATGACAGCTTTGGCTGTGGTGAAAGGGAGTGGCTGAGGCAAAAAAACAAAAGACGTTACCCACTCAGGTATACGGCTTTGCATCTGCACCAGCCCCTTGTCAAACCTTACCCAGAGACGCACACATCACGCTCACACAGAAATAATTAGATCTGTATCTCACACAGAGACAAGCTCAGCATTAAAAGCACTAAGTCAGAGTCAGGCGTCTTAAAATGTCACTCTGTCATATATATTCATGTCAGATCGACTTTAATTATGTCTATGGACATATATCCGGCCATTTTCCCCCACTGTAATGACTCAGTCGTTTATCTTTGAGTAAGGGGTAACTGCAGAAAAACTATTTAATTGGAAATAAGGCAAGTCGCAATATTAATGTGAGAGACCCATAACCCCAAGCACTGAACTTTGGCTTGTAACTCGTCAAAAATGATACTTACACTCTCAATGCCAACAAAAAAACAAAACAAAACAAAACATTCGAAACAATAAATTTACGGTGAGGGTGGGATTTGTGTCATATCATGTAGAGACCAGAAAAATTCCACCTATTTTAACTTACCCTAGTAAGCAATCACCTAGCAACCATACAAAACACCCCAGAAGCCACCTATCAACCACCCAGCAGCCCCCAAGAACATCCTAGCAACCCCCTGGAGACCTACCAATCACCCAAAACACACTATCTGCCAGCTAGCAACCCCCAAGAACACTCTGGCAACCCCTTGCAGTCACCCAGAACACCCTGAGAACCCCCTATTAACCACCCAGCATTCATCCAAAACACCCTAGCATACACCTAGCAACCACACAGAACATCCTATCAATCACCAGAATCCATTAACAACCACCCAGCAACTCACATTTGAACACCCTGGCAACCACCAGGAGACTCTAGACATCAACCACGTAGCAACCCCATCACATTCCCATGGATAACCTGGCAACCACTAACACCCTAGTGAGCACTTTGCACCCTAGCAACCTTCCAAAACATCCTACCAGGCATCTAGCAACTACCCATCACCCTAGCAACCACCAAAAACACACTAGCAACCACTTTCCACCCTAGTGAGCACTTTGCACCCTAGCAACCATCCAAAACATCCTAGCAGGCATCTAGCTACTATTCATCACCCTAGCAACCACCTAGAGCAACCTAAGGACCACTTTGCACCATAGCAACCATCTACAACATCCTAACAGGCATCTAGCACCTACCCATCACCCTAGCAACCACCTAGAACAACCTAGAAACCACTTTGCGCCCTAGCAACCATCCAAAACTTCCTAGCAGGCATCTAGCTTCTATTCATCACCCTAGCAACCACCTTGAGGAACCTTATGACCACTTTCCATCCTAGCAACCATCAAAAACATCCTAGCAGACATCTAGCTACTATCCCTCACCCTAGCAAACACTCAGAACCCCATCAACCATTAGTCAACTACGTAGCAACCCCATCACATTCCCCTGGATACCCTAGCAACCACTAAGGACACCCTAGAGACCACTTTACACAGTGGCAACCGTCCACAGCACTCTAGTAGTGTGGCAGTCAGTTTTATACAGTCAAGCACCACTTGAATAGTTATGTCATAGTTTTGAAGTTAACTGTTTCTGTGCAGAGTGATTAGCTGAGATAAACAGAGGCCTTAGTGACTGTGGAAAGATTATTATTTAATATCTCACCCACAGTGTACATCAAATGTGAACTAGATCAATAAGAAATTAGTGGCATCTGCTGAGGTCAGTCTTATACTTTGTCTCAGTGAGGTGTTTCAGAGCTGTCAAATACACTGAAAACACACGGCAGTCATCTCAGTTCTTCTATCCGTGGTCCTCAATTATAAGTGTTCTCACCAGATGGTCTCGGTACAGTGTCCCCCACTGTGGAGGGATATGACAGTGACACAAACAAATAGTATGAAGCAGATTACCTGCCCCTCTGAGGAGATTACTTACATATTGATACCCCATCCTCACCCTGGATTTCAAACCTTCATATTTATCTCTTGCTTTATTTAAACCATGAGTTATGAATATTTCAACTGAACTCTTGAATATCTGAACTAACCTTATAGACCTCACAGTAATCATTTGTATTCCTGCTAATCCGTATTGTGTCGTGAAAGACGCCATCATTCGTTCCTCAGCCATTATCCCTTCTTAAACCTTGAAGAGCATGCATTCATTCAACAGTAAGACAAAGAGCTGGTATATAATGTACCATATAAGCCTGTAATTTGTCTTTTTCTTTACAGAGCGACACGTGGCATGGCGAGTCTAAACAGCACTTCCATTTGCTAACAATTTACCTGCTGCGTTTGTGCTGTTAAAAACATCCTCCTATGCCGCGCTTAGTATCGAGAGCTGCACACTCAAATTAAAAGCGTCCTTGCGGTGAAGGAGTGAAGGTCAGCCAAAGAGCCAGTTTGTCATCTGTGCTTGCAGGACTCAAATGGTTCGTATGTCTCCATGAAAAGCACCCACTCAGAGATCATGTGGGAGCACCACAGACAATATGCGGTTTAGGTTTTGTGCAGGGGTGGGGTTGGGATTACGGTTATGAATTATAGTGTCGTTTAGACTGGCAAGATGGAAATCTAACTGAATGTTATTTTTGTGAATTATAAGTCATAAAATAATCTTCGCTGTCAAAACTAGAATTTGAAAATGGAAAGGAAGGCAATACTGTGGGGTGAGATCCACTTTAAAACAAAGGATTTAAAATCCTTTATTTTTTATTTATAAATCCCAAATTAAATGAAGAATCATTAAAAATGTGGAAACATTCTTACATAAAGAATTTTAAAAAATATGTCAATATTAATATTATTTGAAAATACTCAAAATATGGGATTTAAAATGAAATTTAAAAAAAAATTAAAAGAAAGAATAGTTAAAATACAGAATTAAAAAAAATATATATTAACATTATTTGAAATGTAACATTTACAATTAAAGTGAAAAAAGGTTTTTCTAAAATACATTTTTTAAAAGAAATACTTAAAAATATTTTAAACAAAAATACACAAAATATGGGATTTCAATTTTGATTTAAGGTTTAAAATTTAAAAAGTTTTTTCTTAATTTTTACTTTATTATTATTATTATTATTATTAACAAAAATAATAATATAAAATAATATTTAATTATATTCAAGATTCAATACTATTGCTTGGTCACAAATCAAATTTGTGACATTGACTATGTAAACTCTTTTGACAGTCTTATTTTTCTTGCTTCTATTGAAGCACAAGATGCTCTTTGGAACATCTTAAATCATGCAGGTTTTACACAAAAGTTTATGCAGCTCACATTCTGCTGTCATTAAAGCAAAATAAATAAATAAATAAAGAACTTAAAAGAAACCCTAAAATGAACATACACTTTAAATTAATAATTTCTTTAAGAACTTTTCACTGAAATTGTCAGGCTGAGAATAAAATTTTTGTAATGAAATTCATTGCATTAAAAGACAAAAATGCAACACAGAATGATCTCAGTCATTCAGACCTTACTGTATTTCAACTGTGTATGTCAGATTTGAGTATTTATTACAGATTTGTGTGCTTAAGACATTTAAAACACACCCAGCTACACGTTTGACAAGCTAACCCTGAACATCACCGCTGGTATTTCATGATGTCAGATCTACAGTGCTCCTGTAAAAGGACCTAGCGTGTTCTGGCTGCTGGTGTTCAGCTCACTGACAGGTTTTCAGGTTTCAGCTAAGAATAAAATCCAGCATTAGACCTGACAGTCTCTCGCTCCCCTGCCACAGAGAGAGAAACAAGATTCATGGCACAGCGCTCTTAAGCTTCTCATCTCCCTGTCATATCATCAGACAGGTCTGGAAAAGCATTATTTACAGCAAAAAGGGAGAGCAGGGAACTTCCTAGAATCACATTGGCTCATGGACCTTCATTAAACCATAAAGGGAGGAGCAATTATGCATCTGTGATGACATTCTCCAGCACGTTGTTAAAAAGATGCTAATTAGATGGAGGACTATGATGAATGGGATGCATGTACGTGCCTGTGCATATAAAAGATATGCATGCGTGTGTTTTCATTCCCTCTGTCATTGCTACGAGATGATGCAATCGTAAGCCCCTCCTCTGACCTCAGTACAGCCAAGATGGTGGCGGCGAGCAACCATCACAATTGCCACATCACAGCGACCACATCCTCACCACCAGCACGCTTGCCAGAGGATGAGTGGGAAGAAAGATGAGAGGGGGTTGGAGGGATGATGGGAGGGAGAGAAGGAGGGAGGCATGGGGGATGAATAATTAGACTTGAGCGCTGCCTCCAATGAGCTTGCAGTGGCAGTATCGCACAGCGAACCACAAAGCGATGCGCTGAAACTTGATCATTGGCTGTTTTAAGATGCTCACAACAGCAACATTTCCACGATAAAGATGGAGCGAATGGCTCCCTAATGTTTGTCTATAGACACAGAATATGTACATATACACAAACAGATATAATGCATGACTTCATAGAGAAAATGAATTATAATAATGATATGGCATTGCTTTAAGTCACTCGTGGTCATTTTAAACCGTATTTGTTTTCTTGGAGATGTGAGAAAGAGAAATCTGGTGTTTCAGCTGTTTTCCTAGCAACAGCAATCCTGAGATCACACACGCATGTTCACACTCACATGCAATGACTCATCCCGCATTGAGAACGTCAGAGCCATTAATAGAGGTTTAAATACACACAGAAAAATACACCATCTTTGATATATGTATGATGAAAGAACATTTTTCACATGATTGAATAAGGTTGGATAAAGTGCAAAAATATACATTATTTAACTTTGTAAATGTTATTGTTTTAATTAATATTTCTGTTTTCAAGTAACAATTGACATTTCAAGATAATTTAAGCAAAACATTACGAAAACAAAAATACTAGAGAATATATTGTGAATTAAAATAATTTTCTTAATCCCACTGGCATTTTTTTCTTGTTATAAACATGCACTAACGATCAAAAGCTTGGGATTGGTAAGATTTTTTAAATGCTTTTGAAAGTCTTTTATACTTACCAAGTTTATTTGCATAAAATACAGTAAAAAATTTAATAGTGTGAAATATATTGTATTAAAATTTAATTGAACTAAAAATGTAATTCAGAACATTCTCTTCAAAATAGCTCTTATATAAGTTGAAAGGAGCACGTTTTCAAGGTTGGGATATTAAAGCTTGGGGATTTAGACAAAGAAAAAAAAAAAAGGATGGGAAACTTAACCAACTTTGTTCTAAGAGAGTTCCGATATTTCTAAAGGAAAACACAACAAATATTGTGTTTTCTGCACTGAAAAAAGTGTGGGTGATCCAAGAGCTGCTTATGAATTTGCTGTGAGTTGCTGTCCTCAGGGGGAGGCATCATGGGAACTGATACACGGAGTTTCCCACTACTCCCCTTCATGTTCTTCAAAGCTAAGGTTACATTTTCGAAATGCCAAGAGCTGCCTAGGGCTACCCATCTTCACCGAGTGTGATCTCATAGCACAGAGAAAGAGGAGAGAGCAAGAGAGAGGAAAGCAGCAGTAATAAAATAAAAGAGCAGAGGTGGGGAAATTTACCTGTTTCTAATTAATGATGGAGTCTGCGGTGAGTATTGATTGTTAAGACTCACCCAAATGGATCAATGCACACTGGTGGAAAAGGGGTGCTGACAAAGCTCTCTCAGGACTATCCTATTGAGTATTGTGCTCAGTGTGGCATGAGAGCGTCCATTAAAATGCTTTTCCCCTAATGTAACAGCATTTAATACCTGATGTTAAAGGAACAGTTCACCCAAACAGGAAAGTCAGTCATCATTTACTCACCCTCATGTCGTGACAACCTGCATGCAATTTGTTTTCTGTGGAAAACGAAAGTAAAACATTTTGAATTATCTTTATGGAACTCTTTCCAAAATGATCATGACTCCAAAAAAAGACAAAGCATATATGTGACCCTGGACCACAAAACCAGTCATAAGTAGCATGGGTATATTTGCTTGGGTCAAAATGATCAATTTTTCTTTTATGCCAAAAATCATTAGGATATTAAGTAAAGATCATGTTCCATGAAGATATTTAGTAAATTTCCTATCATAAATATATCAAAACTTAATTTTTGATTAGCAATACGCATTGCTAAGAACTTCATTTAGACAACTTTAAAGGCGATTTTCTCAATATTTAGATTTTTTTGCACCTTCAGATTCCAGATTTTCAAATAGTTGCATCTCGGCCAAATATTGTCCTGTCCTAACAAACCATACATCAATGGAAAGCTTATTTATTCAACTCAATTTAAAAAAAAAACTGACCCTTATGACTGGTTTTGGGGCCCAGGGTCACATATTATATATAGATTATATCTATTTATTTTGTTTTGTTTCTCACTTCTAAAGACCATCATTAGTGGCTTCTATTCCACTTTTTTAATCAAGTAAAAAAAAAATAGCATAAAAGTTTGGAACAATATGAAGGTAAATAAATAATGACCTTAATTTTTAGGTGAACCGTCCCTTTAATGCTCAGTCAGTCCCCTTGGAATGAAAAGGTTTATGCTGCAAGCTATGAAATAATTAAACACTAAAGCTATAAAATTTCCAATAAGCTCATCACTCAGACTTTATCACCACTACTGTCATTAATTTGATTGTTAGTAGTTTTACACAAGCCTGCCACAGACTCAATAAATCATAAAATATTAAATATGCACACATAAATGACGAACAAATCCCATGGGTGAAACTGAACCCGGAGGCCACGAAAACACAAAGCTTACATGACAATTGGGTAAAACGATTCACAGATCGGTCTTCCCTCCTGCAGCCCAGCAGACGGTAAATCTGTCAGACACACCCTGATGACATCACCGCGGTGGAGAGTGATTAGTGCCCACTATCAGGTTTGCTGGCCGAAGCTCAAATCCATCTACCTCCCCCTCTTCCACTTACTCTCTCTCTCCTTTTCTATTGGAAATGTACACAAACAGGCACTGCACTCTCCCTGACCAAGTCAAACAATACCTTCCAGAACATTGCTGAGCTATGCTTTCTTTTGTAACTGTGAGATTCATTGCTCAACAGTGCTTACGATCTTTCTGTAATTTCAGGTGCAACTGTGTATGTTTTCTTACGAAGAGACCTGGCAAAGGTTCAGAGTCTACGCTGATATGTGCGTTTATGAATCCAATAAAACAAGTTGCTTTATGATATCACTAATCATTATGTCATTTATGATTTTAGTCAGATAACTGCACCACATCCCGGTGCTTCATTTAAACAAACAATAGGTGCCTCATTACAAAAGGAGGATCATAAAAAGACAAACAGGCTCAAAAAGGTCTGTGATTACAGCTAAAGAGTTGTCAGAATGAATAAAGCGGGCCTTCGCCGCCCTTTCTGAAGTAGAAATCAGTCAAGTGTCGATGGAAGTGCAGGTGCTACAGTAAAATCAGATCAAGGGGAGATATGGGTAATCCTTCTGCTGGCAAAAATTCAACTCAGCTTTTATAGCTGCTTTACAAGAGAATACTAGTGTGTGTAGATTTATGTCCATATATACTGTACCGTTCTAAAGTGTGAGGTTGGTAAGAATTTGTAATGTTTTTAAAAGAACACAAAAACAGTAATATTGTGAAATATTACAATTTAAAATAGCTGTTTTCTATTTCAATATATCTTAAAATGTCATTTATTCCTGTGTCAAGGGCAAATTTTAAACAGCCTTTAGTGTCACATGATCCTTCAGAAATCATTCTGATATGCTGATTTGGTTCAAGAAAGATTTCTTATTACTATTATTATTATAAATTTTAGAAACAGTGCAGTTGTTATTTTATCAGGATGGATAGAAAGTTCAAAAGAACAGGATTATTTCAAATAGAAATATTTTGTCACATTATAAATGTTTTTACAGTTACTTCTGATCAATTTATGTGTCTTTGCATAGCTGAATATTAAGATGTTTAGGCTAAAACAATGATATTGAATACCATACCTGAAAGTAAAACTTGTATATAAGTGTTCCTGTCTGTATTTATTTACCTTTACATTGTTGTCTATTTACAATAATACCTTCATAAAATAATTTACAATATTATCCTATTAAATCAAAGCAAGTTTAACATTATTGTTGGTGATTCAACTAATGTCAAACACATTTGGACACAAGCAACATTTGAACACCATACTGCAATCAAACAATCAATAAATAGATAATAATATGTTGTATTGTTTTTGCAATAATGTCCAATGGCATTTTAAAACGTCCAAACTATATATGTAACATTCTCAAAATAGATAAAAATAATAATAACAAAAACTTCTGGAAAAAATAAAAATAGGATAAGATTAGAGGGAAAAGTTTAGGACATTAGGGTTAAGCTAAAATGTAACAGATTTGTTTTGGTAAAATGTTCTCATTAGTCCTCTTGTAACCTTTTGTGAGTTGCAGGATCCTTCAACTTAACTAGGGTCCATCAAGGACCTTGTATACTCTTGAGACAAGAGATTAAGAAGGAGGCAATATCCTTTTAGGAACACAAGAGAGTTAGCAAATCCCCAACCACAAGACATGGCTTAAGACTGAGACTGGGGTTAAGGCAAAGAATGTAAGCACATATACGCCACCACAACTTCATACAAGGAATGAGTCCTTTGACCTGCATCTCAGACAGACAAACACAATTACAACTTCAGAGGAATCCAGATTTCAAAATCACAAAACAACAGTGACATTGAATGGGGTGTCCGGAGTGCACATAAAGAACTCAACAAGCTAGTTAATACTGGGTTTAAATTAGATTTGCAAACCTGAAACAAAGGCAAACAATCAATAAAACCAATTCAGTTTGATCAAACAATATTGTTAGGTTCCTGTTCCCAAAGGTGACAGCTATGTGGTTGAGTGCAGTTTTTAAAATGCATTTGGGACCAAATGTAGTAAAGCAATGGTTCATTGGGTTCATAAAAAGTCCCATTCCTTCCAAATTCGATTGCAAGTAACTGTCCACATTTGTTTTTAGAAAAACCCATTTCATCTACCAGTGTGATGCTTGTAGTCAGTACTTGTTCGGTACTAATGCAGTATATTTTCATTTCTCCATCATTAACAATACAATATCTCTTAATATCATAGATAGATTAAATATTAAACATTTATTAAATGTGTTTACTATTAAACACATAGGTTAGAAAATAATTTTTTAATAATTTTACTTTGTTTTGAAGATCTTTGGTGTCATTTTTGGTACACGAACTATGCACTAAATGCTAATATTAAAAACTTGTGATTTATTCAGAAATAATCAATTTTGAATACTAGAATACTAGAAGAAATAATAGTTATGCTTCATTTTTTCAGATCCAAATCTCACACGCATATATGTTTCTATAATAATTCTATAATCTATAATAATTCACAGATAAGAACAGAAAATGTGCTGTGGTATTCGGTTAAAAAGGATTCAAATACACCCACGGCCTTGATAATTATTTCACATAATTTATTCCTTGTGCTAACACAAAGCATTATCTCTCTAGAGCTGAGGCTAAATAGAAACTGCTGATAACACAAGGAAAATTCATTTGAATGTGAAGAAACTTAAATAGATTACATGCAGTTCAACAGCACAAATTAACCCGAGTCAATACTAGAAATAGTAATGTTCCAGGTTAACTAGGGCTCATAAGAATTTGTTTGAGAAAATAAATAAATAAATAACCTAAGATCAACGAATCCTGTGACTACAAGCACATAAGACATTCCTCACAATATATTTAACATGGTAGCTGTTAAAATCCTGTAGTTTACTAATGTTATTGTTACTAGTAGTAACAATAATATTAGTAAACCACAGGATTTTGACAATGCATTAAAATAGAATCTCCTTCAAATTGTGTACAAAGCTTTCTGATACTTTCATTTTAAGTAGCTAATAATAAGAAGTTATCACAGTTTAATAACTACACGATTCTGAGTGAAACTATAGTTACCATGGTACATTTTGGTATGCAAGTTAGAGTGCGGTAAGTGATTTGCAGAAACATAGCACCAGATTCTATTTACACACTAATGTTCAAAACTAATGTTCCCTTGGTGATGATATCTATATCAAACTGAGCAAATTCTGGAAACAAGTGCTAATTAAAAGTTTCCATTCCCAAAGCATGAATAAATTGACACACATAGATGTATTTTTAGTTTGAACAAACTTTTTCATTAAATTACTTGCAGTTCTGGACACAGTATTATGCTTGCAATTCTGGATGCAGTGTTAAGTAATTAACATGCTCCCGGTGTATAGCACAAACCAAATGTTGACAAAACAAGAATTCAATCAACTATCAGAGGGAGTCTGATGGGATCTGCATGAAATATGACAGAGGTGAAGTTGCTTTATTGAGGAAACTGTAATGAAAACTCATTTAAAAGTTGTGCAAAAACAACTAGTTGGTGGGCTGCCTGAATGACTAGTCACCTAAGGAATCCCTGTATAATTAGGATGGTTTCAGGTTCACTTTACCCTGAACAGACAAGTTTCTCAGGGGACATTAACAAAAGATTAAAGATTCCATCTTAAAGGGGTCATGAACTGAGAATTTGAAATTCCCTTGATCTTCTGATCAAGGGAATTTCTGATCATTGTGCTATAAAAACATTCTACATTCTAAGTTTCAGAACTCAAAACTTTCTCGTTAGTCTAAAAACAGCTTATATTGAAGCCAATCTGCCAAAATGACAGGTTTTGGAATGTGCCTCTTTATGACATAATAGTGTGGCTAAACACCGCCTCCGCAGAAGAAGATCAACACCTGCTTCTACATCACTGCCAGTTTAGCCCCGCCCACCAATTCACGCACGTAGCAGGTAAATGACGAGAGCGCCAAACGCAGGTCTAATGATAAATTTTATTTGATTAACTTTATTTTTAATGAAGCGCCAGACCACGTCAGTAAGAACCTGGTCCTTTATTCACTTCATTTAACTATGGATTCGTTTACAAACAAAGCACAATTCGATGCAGGATTTTCAGAAAGACTGAAACTAAAAGACGGTGCTGTGCTGATTGGATATGATGTCGCACCACATAAGTGTGAGTAACTGTTTTCATTACATGCTCACTATTGCTTTGTCTGTTATTACAGACTGTTTGATATATACCGAGTATTTATGCATTTTTAACCTAAATCACAACAGTGTCTGTCTATGATGGATGTAGCCTGTCAAACATGCACAACTGTCAGCCAATCATAGCAGTGGGTGTTTACTTCCCAGTCTACAATCCACCACGCCTATTCAAACGGAGCGTTCTGATGAGAGGGGTTAAAAACAGGACAAAATAGCCTGTTACTTCTAAATTATTGTTTTTTGATGTAAAAATCTTGATAACATTATAAGTGGACCTCAGAGAACAGTATAAAAAAAACAAAAACAAAGGCAGTTCATGATCCCTTTAAAAACATGTTCATTGTGGCATGGTCAGAAAACAGAATGAGAAGCAACAAAATGGCTAAAGATGTCAGTCTGTTAGTGCATGGATGTAGCAGAAATGTTTTAAAGGGGACAACTTTAAATTGATAAATTTATGATTTCATGCAGATTTGAGATCAGTACTGTCATGTCATTACACAGTAGAAGGGACTTAGAACTCAAAGAGGAAAGCTGGAAAAGGTCAAACTGCTCCACAGGCAAATGACATTGCAGCCTAGATCACTCGCAAGCCAATCAGATTGGTCTTGGGCCATACAGCAGAAGTCCTATTTGCGCATCTGTTCCTGTGTCACGTCAGAGAAGAACTAGGCCAAGCTACAGTACAACAAAGACAACAGATGCCACTTCTAGATAACCCACTAAAGTAAGACTGCAGTGGAACATGAGAGATGATGACACACCTGAACTCAAACAGGCATTACTTTTTGTTTTATACTGGGTAAGGACGTGCATGTCCAAATTTCACATGAGATATGTTGATGAGACTGCAATGTGTGTCACGCACCTTGTGGGTGATGGCATTTAGACAAATACGATACATTGAAACTATATGTTCCTGACACTCCTGAAGCCTCAAGCAGCATTTCAAACCACTTGAATTTTTCATTTTTTTCCACTGACAAACCCCTATTGAAGGCTGAGACATAGTCGCTTGCACACACTCACACGAGAGGGGTGTTCCCGGAACATTCCTGAGCATAATACCACCTCCAATAGGCAAAACACACTTTTTTCTCTCGCATATGTCCTCTTGGGTAAGGGCTTTGCTGCAATCTTACAACAAATAGTCTTGTGCTAACACTAGACCGTTTCAAATCAAAATAAATTCCCAACAATACCTCTTAAGTCTTGCTGACCGCTGAGCTTCAGGGAATGCTGGTCTTTCCACCCTTACAAACACTGTCAGCACACGTTTACTTAGGTGTAAGAGAACTGGCCACCTGTGTAGTTGTCAAGGGATGCATTCCTCTCGTGGCATGATAGGACAAACAAAAGTAGTCCTATAGCACAGGGGTGTCCAATCCTATTCCTGCAGGTCCACTATCCTGCAGAGTTTAGCTCCAATCCTAATCAAACACACCTGAGTCAGCAAATCAAGGTCTTTGGGATTACTAGAATCTCCTAGGCAAGTGTGTTTTGGGCAGATTGAAGTTAAACTCTGCAAGGCATTGACCCTCTAGGAACAGGATTGGTCACTTCTAGTAAAGCATTCTGAACCTATCTAGTTGTTGAACTTTGATTTCTGGAGTTCTTCTCAAGTCGGAGACAAAATGTCCTGCATGGCACACAGGCTGTTTAGAAACACAGAGTCTTTGTACTAGACTTTATTTCTGCACCACTAGCATTATTTGTTCCACACTGCAAGTTGTTGCTCTTGCCTGACAGCACTTTCACGCTTTTAACTTTACTGTGTTTAAGTGAGGAAAATTCTTCCAGTCAAAACACCCCAGCCTGCCCTGTGTTTCCCAAGAGTAATCAGGACTTGGAGGTTCTTGTTCACGTCTGCAAAACTCTCCCTTTACACAATTTCCCCATCTGGGAACAATGAGGTAAATCTCCATTTCCACTAAACATAGAGGTGAGCCATTATTGATAATGTTTTACAAGCAGGTGAAGGGTTAGGGATAGGAGGGGGCTCTTAAACCTGATAACCTTCTTGGCATCAAACACTAGAAACTCATTGTGAGTGTGCAACCTTCCACCAGGTTCAAGAAGACACAACTTAAGCTGGTATTTGTGTTTTGAAGCATGTTAGTTGGTCCAGGCTGGTTATTAGCTGGTTTTGGCTGGTCGACCAGCCACCAAGACACCTTAAGGCTGATGATACACGGGGCAAGTTTTTGAGCAATTTTGCCAGGCAACTTTTTTTGAGCAGTGTCGCTTGGGCACTTTCACACTGAGAATGGGTAACAAATTTCTATCTAGATACTTTAGATCAGTCGTGGGCCCGTGTCTCATCTGGTTGCCTGTTAACGGCAACATTAACTAAAGTTGCCTAGTAACATTGCTCATCAGCCTAAGGTGGCATGATGAGCTGGTCTGTTCCTGGTCCAAGATGGTCTATCAGCTAATGACCATTTTACATCAGTTACTCCATTTCAAAACATAGCTACCAGTTTAAAATGGATTTTCCAGCAGGGACTACTGAAGGGAGTGTCCATGCAACAAAAATAATCTCAGGTGATCACAGTAAAAGAAAAGCTATTTAAAGAAAGCTATTCAAGGATAAAACGCTTCAGCTAACATACAAAACACAAAACGCTGAGAAAATATATTATACTGGTATGGGACACATTCAGAATCCAACTGGTTATCCACTAACATCAAAAGTGACCAATGCTAAGTTTATGCATGAATGAAATGTAAAGGAAGTCTTGGAAGTAAAGCTCAAACTTCACATAAGCTTTAAAGTAAATACCATGCACCCTCATGCTGTAAAATCGTAAGATATTTGTTGTGGTCCTATATTCCAGGCTTCTGGATCCTGCAGAAACCCCACGCCCCCATTTTTAATCTATCCACACACATACACAAACACATGGTCTCCCTCTTGCTTCCAAACCAGACATAGTCCAAACAGCCTAGCACAAAGTACAACCTCTGCACCACTGGCATTAAATAGAAAACAAAACCAAAACTTAAGATGACCTACCTCACTACGCCTTTCTCCGGCGTGCCCTCTTTCATTCTTCTATCGAGTCCCTAATCGGTATATTGTTCTCTACTGCTCCTTTCGCCTTTGTTTTTATCCTCTCCAACTTTCTCTCAACTCTCACTTTGTCCTTCTCCACACTATACCTCTCTTTTTGTGTCGGCTGTTGAACCAGAGCCAGGGTCCAGGGGCCAGAATGAGTGGAATTTAAACAAGAAAAGCAGAAACAATCGCTTCTTTGCGGGTAATATCTTTTCTTTTTCCTGCAGCTGAACTCGCGCTCACATATGGATTACATTCCCAGGGAGGCAGCCAGCTGGATTGAAGCACAGTGGCTTTCTCTCTCTCCTTCACTCTCACTCCCTCTCTCACTCTCCTCTACAAATCCCCCCACAGCACAGCTCCTGCATGCTCGCTCATTTCTGCAGTTCTGTTTCTACTCTAATTATTAACTCTGATTGGAGTGGCGGTCCGTCCTTTAACCCTTTCGGTGGCCTCCTGACACTTATTCCTCATGGGTTAACAAAACAAAGACTGTTCTTACTCCTGGATTGCTTTGTACCATCAACCCGATGGTGGAAGTGAACACGAGGGCCACGGATTCAGTGCTAATGGGCTGCAGAATGTTATATAACATGGTGAAGTAGGGCAATTCATCTGAGGTTTGGACGGACTATGCCGTGCTAGGGCTTCCCAGCAATCCATTGTCATAGGTTTGCGGGAGCGTAATCATGTCCTGTCCAAACTCTTCATGCTCAGACTGTCCGCTAAAGCTTGAAGGGAACAGGTGATAAGACGCGCGTTTGCCAGTTTTGATGTTAAAGTTGAGATATAATGGGGTGAATATCATCACTTTAGCAGTATTTCAGCACAAAAACCTGGGTCTTATGTACTAAATGTTCAGAAACAGTACAGTGTGTATTATGTAAATTAAGTAATTCCCATTATTTTAGCTTAAATATGCCTTCTAGGAAAAATATTCAAGTTGTTGAGAACATCTTATTCTCAAAACTCAGCACTATTTGCATGGTGCAGTTAGCAGTGTACTGAACAGCAGTAAACAACACTATTTGCTTGGTGACGGTAAACAAATTAGAGCCGCACTAAACTGCAATAAACTCATTGCTACTTGCCTGGTGCCATTAACACTGCACTAAATGACAGTAAACTACATTTCATTTAAAAGCAGCACTATCTAGCTTCTGCAATTAACAATGCACTAAACTACAGTAATCACAACACTATTTGCCTAATAAAAATGACGACATGCTAAATGCTGTTTAACATTATTAAAAAAAAAAAAAAAAACTTTTTGCTTAGTGCATTTAATGTCACATTAAACAAAAGTAAATGCAATGCTAGTTACCTGGTGAAACTTTTCAGCTATGTTTGAACCATTATTTACCCAGCCCTAGTTAAAGGGATAGTAAAAAATAGCAAAAAGATGTCAATATCAACTCACTCTATGGTCGTTCCAAGCCTGGATGACTTTTTCTTCTGTGGAACACACAAAAGTAGAATGTTCTTTTTTGCAGAATGTTCTTTTCCATACAATGAATGTGAACTGTGACCAGGAGCTGTCTAGTACCTAAAATGACAAAAAAGAACAAAAGGCATAAAAGTAGTCCAAATGATGAACACTACATTGCAAAACTGCATTCAGCATTAATTTTGGCCTTGTTTGCTCCTTTGCTCCAGATTTGCATAATTCCTTTAGTGAATCAGGCACTAAAACTACATACAGATCATGCAAATAAATTCTTAGCCATTCTTGGTTATTTTCCCTTAATTTTACTTAGGTCTCAGTTGCTTAACGGCAGCTTTTAGCTTCTATAATTGCATTGTCTTTTTCAATGAGATTTTTGTAGTCATAATAGAAGGTCAGTGATAATGAAAGAAAAAAAAATATTTGAATGACACCCCTAGGGATTATTAGTAATGTATATTATTAGTATTATTAGGGATTATTAGTATATTATATTATATTATATTATATTATAATGTATAGTTATAATCATACAGTGGTTATTTCATTCATTTGTAATCATTGGATCAGAATGGGCTGACTTGTGCTTAACAGGATGTAATGTTTCTAAGGATTGCTCCATAACTACAAGCCAGTACTAGCTACAGTTTATAAGATAATGAGTTTTGGCAACAAGTATTCTGGCCTTTCAAGCATTCCAAGGTCAAAGCACAATTTATTTACAACTGTGCAGATTGCTACATTAATGGATGTTACCATTTTATCAGTCTTCTATTGGTTTATCAGCTGTGAACGACAGTGAGAACTAGCTCTACAAAGTTTCTTTTTACTCCCTTACTCCTCACATACTCAGTCCTATTTAAAGGAAAAATTCTCAGAAAAATTAATTTTCATCATGTACTCATTTACTGTTTTTAGTTACTTTTTGCTCCTGGTCACTATTTACTCTCATTATATGGAAAAGAGAATCATGAACATCTTGTTTAATACGTAATATGACAAAAATCAATCGGATTTGGAAAATCATGAGGATGAGTAAATGATGACAAAAGTTTCTTTTTTTTCTTTTCTTTTTGTTGGCAGAACTTTAAGTCCATCTCTGATTCCTAGAAGTGGTTGCAATTTTCACATACAAGGCCTCTGTCCCAGCACTTCATTTCCAAAACAAACTTCTAATGAAGACTGTCCTCATAACTCATCCTGGCGTCTGATAGCCATGCATGTCCTATTAGTGCTTGCAATGTGGCCACTTGTTTTCCAAAATGCTCAAGCTGATATACAGACAATGCTGTCACAGTGTCCATGCCGTATCATTTCACATTCCTCAATGACACTCCATCCATCATATCAGACACTGCACGTCCTGATTCTGCCGAGTTCTACGCGTTCCGGGGTCAACAAGGGAGGTGCTTAGAGTAAAATTCATCAACCAATCAGATTAATCACGTGACATAATCCAGATGCGGCGCCGCTTTTTGATTTTCTGCCGTCAACGTCGTCTTCATCTCTCACAAAGCAGGTAAGTGCATTTTATTTAAAATGTGCATTTCAGATGTGTTCGTCCCTGCTCAGCATAATGTAATAATTTCCATTTCACGGTGGATTCATAACTAACGCTAACATTAGCTAAACTGGTCATAAATGGCGCAAATCGCCGAACAGGAAGGCGCCCGCGGTCGTTTCGCAGCCCGACCCGCTGTGGAGCTTCCCCCGATGCAGTGATCCCGTCGTTGGATCGTTTCGTCTCATGATTTATGACGCTTTTTTCACTTTTATTCGACGCGTATAGCCTATGAATACTTTTGCAAATGAGAAGCAAAACACTTTCGTGAATGGACTTGGACCAATAACGCGGTAAATAATAAACAAATAATGTTTGTTTTCCAACCGGAGACATAATTACTTATAAATCATCTAATATAAGACAAATATTAAATAATATGAAATATCTTGAGTTGACCCAGGGACTTCATTCCTTCATCTAATATGAGACAAACAGTAATCAATCGCTTTATTTTAATAATGTTATTGATAATAACAATAATAATAATGAAATATCTTGTGTTGACCCAGGGACATAATATTCTTATGTTGACCCAGGGACTTCATTCCTTCATCTAATATAATACAAACATTAATGAATCGCTGTATTTTAATAATGTTAATAATAATAATTAAATATCTTGAGTTGATCCAGGGACTTCATTCCTTCATCTAATATAAGACTGCATCGCTTTATTTTAATAATGTTAATAATAATAATAATAACAATAATAATGAAATATCTTGAGTTGACCCAGGGACATAATATTCTTATGTTGACCCAGGGACTTCATTCCTTTATCTAATATAAGACAAACTATAATCAATCACTTTATTTTAATAATGTTAATAATAATAATAATAATGATGATAATAATAATAATTATTATTAATAATAATAATGAAATATCTTGAGTTGACCCAGGGACATAATATTCTTATGTTGACCCAGGGACTTCATTCCTTTATCTAATATAAGACAAAATGTAATCAATCGCTTTATTTTAATAATGTTATTGATAATAACAATAATAATAATGAAATATCTTGTGTTGACCCAGGGACATAATATTCTTATGTTGACCCAGGGACTTCATTCCTTCATCTAATATAATACAAACATTAATGAATCGCTGTATTTTAATAATGTTAATAATAATAATTAAATATCTTGAGTTGATCCAGGGACTTCATTCCTTCATCTAATATAAGACTGCATCGCTTTATTTTATTAATGTTAATAATAATAATAATAGTAATAACAATAATAACAAAATAACTTGTGTTGACCCAGGGACATAATATTCTTATGTTGACCCAGGGACTTCATTCCTTCATCTAATATAAGACAAGCTGTAATCAATCGCTTTATTTTAATAATGTTAATGATAATAATAATAATTATTATTAATAATAATAATGAAATATCTTGAGTTGACCCTGGGGCATAATATTCTTATGTTGACCCAGGGACTTCATTCCTTCATCTAATATAAGACAAACTGTAATCAATCGCTTTATTTTAATAATGTTAATAATAATAATGATAATAATAATAATTATTATTAATAATAATAATGAAATATCTTGAGTTGACCCAGGGACATAATATTCTTATGTTGACCCAGGGACTTCATTCCTTTATCTAATATAAGAAACTGTAATCAATCGCTTTATTTTAATAATGTTATTAATAATAATAATAATAATAATAATAATAATATCTTGAGTTGACCCAGGGACATAATATTCTTATGTTGACCCAGGGACTTCATTCCTTTATCTAATATAAGAAACTGTAATCAATCGCTTTATTTTAATAATGTTAATAATGTTGTTATTAATAATAATAATAATAATAATAATAATAATAATAATAATATCTTGTTGACCCAGGGACATAATATTCTTATGTTGACCCAGGCACTTCATTCCTTTATCTAATATAAGACAAACTGTAATCAATCGCTTTATTTGAATAATGTTAATAATGTTATTAATAATAATAATAATAATAATAATAATATCTTGAGTTGACCCAGGGAGATAATATTATTATGTTGACCCAGGCACTTCATTCCTCATAGTTCATAAGACAAACGGTAATCAATCGCTTTATTTTAATAATGTTAATGTTAATAATAATAATAATAATGAAATATCTTGAGTTGACCCAGGGACTTCATTCCTTCATCTAATATAAGACAAACTATAATCAATCGCTTTATTTTAATAATGTTAATGTTAATAATAATAATAATAATAATAATAATAATAATGAAATATCTTGAGTTGACCCAGGGACTTCATTCCTTCATCTAATATAATACAAACATTAATCAATCGCTTTATTTTAATAATGTTAATAATAATAATAATTAAATATCTTGAGTTGACCCAGGGACTTCATTCCTTCATCTAATATAAGACTGCATCACTTTATTTTATTAATGTTAATAATAATAATAATGAAATATCTTATGTTGACCCAGGGACTTCATTCCTTCATCTAATATAAGACAAACTATAATCAATCGCTTTATTTTAATAATAATAATAATAATAATAATATCTTGAGTTGACCCAGGGACATAATATTATTATGTTGACCCAGGCACTTCATTCGTCATAGTTCATAAGACAAACGGTAATCAATCGCTTTATTTTAATAATGTTAATAATAATAATAATAATAATAATAATAATAATAATAATGAAATATCTTGAGTTGACCCAGGGACATAATATTCTTATGTTGACCCAGGGACTTCATTCCTCATAGTTCATCTAATATAAGACAAACAGTATTGCTTTGTTTTATTAATAATAATAATAATAATAATAATAATAATGAAATATCTTGAGTTGACCCAGGGACATAATATTCTTATGTTGACCCAGGGACTTCATTCCTCATAGTTAATCTAATATAAGACAAACAGCATTGCTTTGTTTTAATAATAATAATAATAATAATAATAATAATAATGAAATATGTTGAGTTGACCCAGGGACATAATATTCTTATGTTGACCCAGGGACCTCATTCCTTTATCTAATATAAGACAAACTGTAATCAATCGCTTTATTTTAATAATGTTAATAATAATAATAATAATAATAATTAAATATCTTGAGTTGACCCAGGGACATAATATTGTAATGTTGACCCAGGGACTTCATTCCTTCATCTAATATAAGACAAACTATAATCAATCGCTTCATTTTAATAATGTTAATAATAATAATAATAATAATAATAATGAAATATCTTGAGTTGACCCAGGGGCATAATATTCTTATGTTGACCCAGGGACTTCATTCCTTCATCTAATATAAGACAAACTATAATCAATCACTTTATTTTAATAATGTTAATAATAATAATAATGATAATAATAATAATTATTAATAATAATAATAATGAAATATCTTGAGTTGACCCAGGGACATAATATTGTAATGGTGACCCAGGGACTTCATTCCTTCATCTAATATAAGACAAACTATAATCAATCGCTTTATTTTAATAATGTTAATGATAATAATAATAATTATTATTAATAATAATAATAATGAAATATCTTGAGTTGACCCAGGGACATAATATTGTAATGTTGACCCAGGGACTTCATTCCTCATAGTTCATCTAATATAAGACAAACTGTAATCAGTCGCTTTATTTTAATAATTTGAATAATAATAATAATAATAATGATAATGAAATATCTTGAGTTGACCTAGGGACTTCAGTCTTTGTAGTTCGTCTAATATAAGACAAAACGTAATCTATCACTGTATTTTAACAACAACAAATTAATAATAATAATAATTATTATTGTTGTTGTTATTATTAAATTTCTTGTGCTGACCAGGGCCTTCGTTCCTGATAGCTCATTCAATAAGTTGATTTTATTTTTTCTCTCATTTGAAGATGATCACTGGTTGAAACCACTTGAAATATCGTAATCTTAACATTAATTTTCCTCTTTGTACAGATAGCGCTTATCTATGGAGAAAGATAAAGGGTAAATATTCATTAAAATATTGTCTGTATATACAAGGAATTTCACTCATTGTAACATTTATACAAAAATGTGTTTTTGTATTTCCTTTGAGGTCCTCCTGTGTGCCTTTTTTGACAAAGGAGTCACTTGCTACTCTAGACGATGGAATGTGGCTTGATGACATTGTCATGGACATTGTATTGAGGTAATTCATTTGAAGCATCATAAAACTGCAAATCATAATATTCTTAGCAATAATTTTCTACTAAATCTTTCTAGGTCTGTGCATGATGAATTAGGACGTCATAAAAGAAGAAAATCTCTGATCTACCCAGTGCATTTTTATACAAAATTACAAAACAGGTAGGAGTTGCTGATATGTTAAGAAAGCTCAATAAATTCATTTGACTTCATCTCTTTCTATATTTGCAATTCTATGCAGTTCCAGTGGATTTTCAGGTGTCATCGACTGGACGAAAAACGAGGACATTTTCCGAAAGGACTACCTTTTGATAGTTGAGAATTATCTTGGGTGAGAACGTTACATTATTTTATTACTGGTTGTTACTTATTACACATCTCTCTGGAAACCTCAAATATGACTGGTCAGTCTTAACTTCTAGCAGACTGTTGATTATGCAATTACCAATGTAATGTACTTTTCATATTACATATTAGATGTTTATAATAAAGTAAGTGATTGTGTCCCTTGAAAAATAGCATAGTGTATGGAACACATTCAATTATCAGAACATATCTTACTTATATTGTCTGTTAATGATTTTTTTTTTTCAGAAACCACTGGAGACTCCTGATTGTATGCTTCCCTGGAAACGAAGAAGGAGAACACATTAAAAGGGGGCGAAAACTGGTGCAAAGAAGGAGGTAGATATGCATATTGCATTAGGGTAATTAAATTTGGGTAATTATATTTGGTGATGTTGCCCCTACAGTGAAATAATGCTGCTACTTTTAGTCCCTTACCAAACATTTATATTATTAGATTTATAAGATTTTTCTTTTTAATCAGTTTTTTTTTTTATTTAGGCCTTGCATTTTAATGCTAGACTCCCGGTCCCAGCAACTGAGTGACAGCATGGATGTTTTCCAGAACATTCGAAGGTTGGTTCTGTTGTATATTGGCCCACATTTTACTTAAATACTGCACAAAATTCCCAAAATTAATTTATTTTAATCATTCATGACTGTCTTCTATGGAACACAAAGGAGGACATTGAAATGTTTACCTGGAATTAGTCATTACCATACAGTGAGAAATATAAGTATACTGGCTTTTGAACTCCATGTAGCATGTAAAAAACCACAGGATAAGTTGTGATGAAAAGTTGCAAACTAAGTAGCTGTCATTACCCATGTATTATATTCCAAGCCTTCTTAAACCATGCATCAAGTATGTAACAGAATGAGAGTAAAATTAACATTTAATTTGACATCAGCAAGCTTGAAAAATCGATAACAATCAGTGAATAATCTTAGTTTCCTAGCTGTCCTGTTAATGTTATAAAGTAACAGCTGTCCTGTTAAAGTGATAAAACTATTTCCTTCTGTTTGGCTAAACAAAGAATTAGTCTGTAGTCCATAGATACTTTTATTAGTCTAGGGCAGTTACAGAGATTCATTTAAGGACTGTTCATTCTCCATTGAAAATAATTAAGCTTTATAGTGACAGTTGTTATTGGCTGTAATCTGAAAAGGACGATCTTCAAAGATGACAATGTTCTCATATTGTGTTTATAGATTAATAGATCAATCATAGGTTTTTTGTTTTAGGGCAAACTACCCCTTTTAAATATGAGTAAGTGTAATGTTGCAAAACTAGGACAAGATATGCTTTAACAAAAAGTTCAATAAAATGTGGTAGTAATAGAAATTAACATTTAATAAGTTTTTTTTTTTTTTTTTTTTCTTTCAGTTACTTGACAGAAATGTGGAAACACACAAGAAAAACACCCCGGATATTTTCTGCAGAGTCCATGCCAGCCCTGAACCTGAAGGTACCTGGACAGCAAGCAAACATGTCAGAGTGTGGCATATTTGTGTTACTCTATGCTGAGCACTTTCTGAAGGTAAGTTCTGAAATTAAGTAAAATGTATTTTTGCATGTGTTTGCACTAAAAGAAAACAAATCATTTATGTTTCAATTCCTTCCTGTAGGATCCTCCCAAAGAACTAAGTGATGAGGTTGACTGTACATCCTGGTTTACACTGGCTGATGCATTTTCCAGGCGTGCGCAGATCAGGGACAACATGCGTAGTAGTTTAGAAGGTGTATTTGTTTATTTTTTAATGAACATTAAACAATCCTGATGAAATTAATTCAGTTAAAATATCTAAAATAATGTCACTATTTTCTTAAATTTTAGGAAGTTATTTTAAATACAGCATAGGGTGCACAAGCATAACTTTCTGTTGTTTTGATATGGCAGATGATATGTATTTAACTTGTGCTACATTAATCTTGCAATACTGGTGATTGACTATGAGTTTTGCTTATGCAGCACAGGGAAGTGAAGCAGAAGAAAGAGAAAGTGAAGAAGAGAAAAAGGTTGTTGAGATAGGGCAGGAGGAAAACATAGCCAAGAAAAGAAAAATAGAAGGCATAGAGGAAGACAACATACCTGAGGAAAGAGAAGATGGCAAAACAGCTCAGGGAAGAAACTATACAGTTCTGGGAAGGCTGTCAGTGCCAGGCACCAAAAGAAAATACACAGTCACTCAAGATGAACTAAAGAGAAGGATCATGGCAGAAAACATGTCAAACAATATGTTAAGAAGCCTGATTAGGGTTTGTATATGCTATGTGTAAAACATTTAGCTGTTTGCTTTACTTTTAATTGAGAAGAAAATATTTATAACTGTAACATATTGGTTTTACCCAAAGGTTCGTAAAGAAGATCTCCCCAAGGAGCTCAGAGAACAACGACCGATAAAAGCCAAGACAAAAATAAGCATGTTCTCTGCTCTCAGTGAAGGGGAGGCCACAGATTTAGCCTGGGAGCTGGGAGCCATGCTTGGGCGGCATGTGCACCTAGGCACAACTGCAAGTGTTTCCAGTGCTGAGGCAGACATTGCAAAGTAAGTTGCTTTCTGCATATGTTTTCTTTTTTAAAACTTGCACTGAAAAAAGTTACACTTTTTCACACCAAGTTACATAATAATAATAATAATTTTTACAGCCAATTTTCTTTTTTCTTTGCCACAAATTATATTTACAATTTAAGATTGTAAATTTAATTAGAGACAAACTAAACAATTTGGCTGTAACAAATTAGAGTAATTGCTTTGTTAATCCAACTATCATGTTTTCAGTGTGCTTCTTGCTTACAAGTCTGTTCATTTATATTTACAGGAATGCACTCTGCACTCTCCAGTGTTTACTGAGGGAGAAACTGGGAAAGGAATCACATTTTAGTCTGTTCACTCATACATTTGGCCCACAAATTTTAGAAATTGTCATCTCATTTTTAATCAATCAGTTTAAGTAGTGGTACCCTCAGCCAGAGCACAAAGAGAAATGAATGTTAAACTGTAACAAAAATTGCAATTTCTGTTAAGCAATGTTACACTGAATTGATTTAATTATTACACATATCACTGTTAGCGAACACAGACAGCAGAGTGATGTTAAACATTCATGGTTTACTTAGCTTAATGTACAATAGAAGATGGAATTATTTTTTTTTCTGTTTTGTTTTAATACAGTACATGTAAAAATTTATATAGTGAAATAAAAACAAACAAATAAACAAAAACAACAACAGCCTCTTTCACTTAATTTCTTATATGCACACATACTTGTAGCATGATAATTTTAAATGTATATTACATTACATTATTACAGTGCCTTAGCCTTGTTTGTTTTGTCATATCTACATTCATTTTTAGAATTTGGTTAGTCGTCTTTTGCAATTCTTTCTATACTTTCGTTTCATGTTTTTTGCTCTGTGTGGAAACAATGGTCTTATCTTTCTTTTCAAATCTGTAGTTACTGCTATAAATGCTGTTCCAGTCATGCTGGCATTTGTTACACTGTCATGCAGGTTTTCAATTAGTTGGCTAATGTGCTGAGGAATATTCTGCAATTTCTGCACAGTCTCCAGTATTTCATTTAACATCTGCACTTCAGTTTTTGAGTGGTTTGCTGTAGTGTTGACATTTAACTGCATCAATGTGTCTTCTTGTGACAGAGTAGGTACATCTCTTGCTAATATGACATCAAATAATTCACATGCCAGTAGAAGGCAAGCACATTTCTCCATGTAAGAATATGTACAACAGGTACACTGAAATGTCGTAGCAGAAGTGTGGTAAATCCTCTCATTACATAAACTTTGTACATCTACCTCTTTTGTGTCAAAGCACAGAATGGAGTAAAGCTTCTTTTGCTTAATTACACTAGCATGTGCGTTAAGTTGGTAATCCAAAGCAGGAAACTTCTGAAAATCACGTTCACTCAGCAAATCAGTAAGTACAAGGTGTTTACAGCGATGTCCTCTGATTCCTATTGGGCAGCTACAAAAACTTTCAGATGGACAAACTTTGTAGGATAGACCAGGGGTTTGTTCTGATGGAACTTCATAAAGGTACGTGTCATGGGATATAAGATTAATGCTATCTTGCCAACCTTTTTCCACCAATCTTGAGGCTGACTTAAGTATTTCTCCTGACTTCAAAGAGGCATTTTTCATTCTTCCAACTGCCTGTAAATCTTGGATGACCTGGAAGTATCCGTCTGTCTTCCTGATGAGAATGCTGATAAGATCGTCCAGTCTACGGTTCCTAATGCCACCCAAAAACTGATATTTTAGGCGATGGAAAAATCTAATTGGACAAGCAAAGAAAAAAAAAAAAGATTTTAAAGTGATTGTGTTTGATTTTTTTAAATGATAATTGCAAATGCTTGTGATTGCATTATATTAATTTACGTTAACTCATAATCAAGTTGCATAAGTTTAATTTCAAATATTACCTTTCAACAAGATTGTTTGTATCAGAATCAGCATGGTTGTAGCAACGTCCAAAGTCAGACCACGTATGTCCTATTTCCAGCCAGTGATCCTTGAAGTATGAGCAAAGAGCTGGGAAATCTTCAAACCTCTTGAGGAACTGCTCAGCAGTTGACTTAAAATCTTGATGCTATTTTAACAAAATGAAAAAAAGAATTAATGACTTAATATTACATTAAAATGATCGGATATTTGCTTTAAAATTATTCAATAATAGTAAAAGTACAATTAAGAAAGCAAAACTGAATTGTTAATTTTACGCACTGTTGCACAAAGCTTCATCTTTCTGATGAAGGAAATTATTTCTGTTCTAACATCAGTATTTGATGGTCCACTAACTCCAGAGTCTGTCTTTGAAAGCCAACGAACAACCGCCTGATAACAGAGACATCAAATAATTTTGGTACATTTTTAAAATGTTAACAATATGAAAATTGCATATATACACATACCTGCATAACATGATACCAGCACAGCAAGATATCTGACTCTGGGAAGACTTTCCGCAAAGCATTTATCTCACACATATCCTTGTCCACCATGAAGCACCTAGAGGAAACAACATAGCATACCAGAAAATGAAAATACACACACCATTTCAAAAGTTTGGAATCAGTAAGATTTTAAATATTTTTAAAAGGTGTCTCTTATGCTCTCCAAGACTCCATTTATTTGATTAAACATAGGAAGAAAAAAAAAATCTTGTAAGTGATAATGAAATATTACAATTACAATTTAAAACAACTATTTTCTATTTGAATATATTTTAAAATGTAATTTATTCCTGTGTTGGCAAAGCTGAATGTCCAGCATTATTACTCCAATCTTCAGTGTCTTATGATCCTTCAGACTTCATTTTAATATGATGATTATAAAATGATTAGTTCCAGTCAAACACAGCTGACCACTTCATCCAGTGGTTCTGTGTATCACTGCACAACACCTTAAGTTGTCACTGATACTGTTCACTGAAGCTTATATTTCCTGCATTTATATAGCATTTTTCTTCAAGTTAGTCCTGTTTATAATAAAACTAATAATAATAAAAACTGCTTAAATATATGCTGCAATATCTTTCTGTTGCTGTTCCTGGTCAGGGACTGTTTTTTTTTTTTTTTTTACAGTGGAAGGAAGGTGGCTTATTGCTTTAAATTAACAGTTTTACAATTAGATATATTCAAATAGAAAATAGTCTCTGGTATCTGGGGCCAGACCAATGATTCTACTACAAGTATGTCAGTTTAAACAAACCAAAAATAAATAAAAATATACATACCTTGGGGCAGAAGGACACACTCTCCTTAATTGCTGTAAAGCTATCTCTAGAGTTGCCTCTTTCTCACTGCTTGTTACTATAAAAGCGACTGGAACTCCATGGCCATAGTCATCTCTTATAGCCAGGGTATAAAGTGGAAAATTATACTGGTTTACACAATGAGTGGCATCCAAAAATATAACATTCTTTCCATGTCTGTGTAGATTCTCTCTCATGTTGGGAGTCTGAAGGATAATTATGAGATCCTTCTCATGGGAAAAAGGCTGAAAAAAAACAACATTGTCCTTCAGGTGACCGGTCAATAATTTGGCTGAACTAACAGCATCATCTTTATCCAGATGGCTTTTGCGTACTAAGCATGTGTGTATATTCTCAATGTCCTTTGGAGTGACAAAGTACTGACGGTTGTTCAAGTCTGTGTGTCCGCAAGATCTGGACCATTTGTGGGCTTCCAGTAGAATGATATCTGGCTTGACACCCAATGAGATCCATTCTTCAATTTGTTTGACTAAATCAGGACACACTGTTTGAAAGTGTCCTTCTTGTTCAACAGTTGCATTGTGCCCATTGTGCTCTTTGCTGGTGCGTTGTACAATGACTTTGTGGCTCAGCCAATCATTCTTAACCTTAAATGATGTGTAAGCCATACATCCTGAGAGCTTGTAACTTCCATCAACGGGGTTCCCTGACCGGATGCAGTAGAAAAGGTAGTATTCTTTATCCTTGTCCTTTTGACTTGCAGAATTTGTGTTTCTAAAGTTTGTCAATGTTTTAAGTTTTTCTTGAATGAACATCTCATGATTTTCTTCTTTATTCAGGACATGCACATCAACTGTAATATTTTTGTTTTTTCCTCTTTGTCTTTCTTCCCGCAACACTGTTTTCTTAATACAATCCTCCATTTCTCTTTACATTCTGGGGAGAAAAAGATATTGTTACCTTAGGTAACAAGCTCTTAGTAATAACAAGCTCTTAATAATAATAATAAATATTAACAAGCATTATGTTCTTAAGATGTAACCATTATTATTACATTTAATACAAACTTATGATGTTCCCAGGCCAACATTAGACTGAAAATGCTCTACATAATATTCAAATTTCATTCATAAGACACTGGGTCAGCACAAGATATTTCATTATTATTATTGTTATTGCTATTATTATTATTATTAAAATAAAGCGATTGATTATAGTTTGTCTTATATTAGATGAAGGAATGAAGTCCCTGGGTCAACATAAGAATATTATGTCCCTGGGTCAACACAAGATATTTCATTATTATTATTATTATTATTATTATTAAAATAAAGCGATTGATTACAGTTTGTCTTATATTAGATGAAGGAATGAAGTCCCTGGGTCAACATAAGCATATTATGTCCCTTGGTCAACTCAAGATATTTCATTATTATTGTTATTATTATTATTATTATTAACATTATTAAAATAAAGCGATTGATTACAGTTTGTCTTATATTAGATAAAGGAATGAAGTCCCTGGGTCAACATAAGAATATTATGTCCCTGGGTCAACTCAAGATATTATTATTATTATTATTATTATTATTATTAATAACATTATTAAAATAAAGCGATTGATTACAGTTTGTCTTATAGTAGATGAAGGAATGAAGTCCCTGGGTCAACATAAGAATATTATGTCCCTGGGTCAACACAAGATATTTCATTATTATTATTATTATTATTATTATTATTATTATTATTATTATTAACATTAATAAAATAAAGTGATGCAGTCTTATAGTAGATGAAGGAATGAAGTCCCTGGGTCAACATAAGAATATTATGTCCCTGGGTCAACACAAGATATTTCATTATTATTATTATTGTTATTATCAATAACATTATTAAAATAAAGCGATTGATTACAGTTTCTTATATTAGATAAAGGAATGAAGTCCCTGGGTCAACATAAGAATATTATGTCCCTGGGTCAACTCAAGATATTTCGTTATTATTGTTATTATTATTATTATTATTAACATTATTAAAATAAAGCGATTGATTACTGTTTGTCTTATATTAGATGAAGGAATGAAGTCCCTGGGTCAACATAAGAATATTATGTCCCTGGGTCAACTCAAGATATTATTATTATTATTATTATTATTATTATTATTATTAATAATAATAATATTATTAACATTATTAAAATAAAGCGATTGATTACAGTTTGTCTTATATTAGATAAAGGAATGAAGTCCCTGGGTCAACATAAGAATATTATGTCCCTGGGTCAACTCAAGATATTTCATTATTATTATTAATAATAATAATTATTATTATTATTATTATTATAATTATTATTATTAACATTATTAAAATAAAGTGATTGATTATAGTTTGTCTTATATTAGATGAAGGAATGAAGTCCCTGGGTCAACATAAGAATATTATGCCCCAGGGTCAACTCAAGATATTTCATTATTATTATTAATAATTATTATTATTATCATTAACATTATTAAAATAAAGCGATTGATTACAGCTTGTCTTATATTAGATGAAGGAATGAAGTCCCTGGGTCAACATAAGAATATTATGTCCCTGGGTCAACACAAGTTATTTTGTTATTATTGTTATTACTATTATTATTATTATTAACATTAATAAAATAAAGCGATGCAGTCTTATATTAGATGAAGGAATGAAGTCCCTGGATCAACTCAAGATATTTAATTATTATTATTAACATTATTAAAATACAGCGATTCATTAATGTTTGTATTATATTAGATGAAGGAATGAAGTCCCTGGGTCAACATAAGAATATTATGTCCCTGGGTCAACTCAAGATATTTCATTATTATTATTAATAATAATTATTATTATTATCATTATTATTATTATTATTATTATTATTATTAACATTATTAAAATAAAGTGATTGATTATAGTTTGTCTTATATTAGATAAAGGAATGAAGTCCCTGGGTCAACATAAGAATATTATGTCCCTGGGTCAACTCAAGATATTTCATTATTATTATTATTATTATTATTATTATTATTATTATTATTAACATTATTAAAATAAAGCGATTGATTACTGTTTGTCTTATATTAGATGAAGGAATGAAGTCCCTGGGTCAACATAAGAATATTATGTCCCTGGGTCATTTCAAGATATTTCATTATTATTGTTATTATTATTATTATTAACATTATTAAAATAAAGCGATTGATTACAGTTTGTCTTATATTAGATGAAGGAATGAAGTCCCTGGGTCAACATAAGAATATTATGTCCCTGGGTCAACTCAAGATATTTCATTATTATTGTTATTATTATTATTATTAACATTATTAAAATAAAGCGATTGATTACAGTTTGTCTTATATTAGATAAAGGAATGAAGTCCCTGGGTCAACATAAGAATATTATGTCCCTGGGTCAACTCAAGATATTTCATTATTATTGTTATTATTATTATTATTAACATTATTAAAATAAAGCGATGCAGTCTTATATTAGATGAAGGAATGAAGTCCCTGGATCAACTCAAGATATTTAATTATTATTATTAACATTATTAAAATACAGCGATTCATTAATGTTTGTATTATATTAGATGAAGGAATGAAGTCCCTGGGTCAACATAAGAATATTATGTCCCTGGGTCAACACAAGATATTTCATTATTATTATTGTTATTATCAATAACATTATTAAAATAAAGCGATTGATTACTGTTTGTCTCATATTAGATGAAGGAATGAAGTCCCTGGGTCAACTCAAGATATTTCATATTATTTAATATTTGTCTTATATTAGATGATTTATAAGTAATTATGTCTCCGGTTGGAAAACAAACATTATTTGTTTATTATTTACCGCGTTATTGGTCCAAGTCCATTCACGAAAGTGTTTTGCTTCTCATTTGCAAAAGTATTCATAGGCTATACGCGTCGAATAAAAGTGAAAAAAGCGTCATAAATCATGAGACGAAACGATCCAACGACGGGATCACTGCATCGGGGGAAGCTCCACAGCGGGTCGGGCTGCGAAACGACCGCGGGCGCCTTCCTGTTCGGCGATTTGCGCCATTTATGACCAGTTTAGCTAATGTTAGCGTTAGTTATGAATCCACCGTGAAATGGAAATTATTACATTATGCTGAGCAGGGACGAACACATCTGAAATGCACATTTTAAATAAAATGCACTTACCTGCTTTGTGAGAGATGAAGACGACGTTGACGGCAGAAAATCAAAAAGCGGCGCCGCATCTGGATTATGTCACGTGATTAATCTGATTGGTTGATGAATTTTACTCTAAGCACCTCCCTTGTTGACCCCGGAACGCGTAGAACTCGGCAGAATCAGGACGTGCATCAGACACTCTGGCTGCCTTCTCGCAAACATTTTAGGTTCAAGACAAGGGAGGCAGGTAAAACAGGCCAGAACATCCCAAAACCCAGATGGCTCTCAACAGGATCAGCATAAATGCGGAATTTTGCTTTTAATGGAGTCTTTTCTTATGAAAAACTGCCCCATCTGTCTTATGTGAGGTTTAAAAGCACAGGAAGCCACAACAACAACAAAAATTGATATATTGCAAAAATGTAACTTTTTTTTTTTTTTTTTTTTTTGAATGATGTGCAAAAACTTGCAAAACAATAATTTATTGTCTTGATCTACCTTTATGCCCATGGGGTTTCACAGGTTCTCAGTAAGATATCAAGCATTTATTCAAACCCCTTTGAAATCTCAGTAATATATCAAGTGGTGACATGAGGTAAGGACATTTCCATTTCCTGTTCCATTACCACCTCATTCACACATCGTTGTACACCAGGACTGGTAGCACACAAATGGCCTCATGGGTAAAGTGTGCTCTGAAGTTCTGGCACAAACATCTTTGCATAAATACAGGAGAGAAGCATATGTGCATGTGCCATACAGATGGTTCTACTTTCAGGTACAACAGGATGGAAAAAAATCTTTTCAAATTTATGCTTTAGAATGTAACAGAATTCAAATAATGCAACAAAATGGCAACAAAGGATACACAAATGGAACCAGAGTGATACACACATCATCCAGACTAGTCATTTTAATATTTAAGATTTAATATTTCATGCGTTCTGAGTTATTTACACTGTTAAAGAGTTGGATTCTCATGCTGAACATGGCCAAAGTGGATGCAGTTTGTTTTTCCTGGGCAGCAACTGAGTTTCGTAAGTGTGTTTGTTTGTTCCCGTCATTTCGGTGATAAATGTTTTATAAACAAGGCCCAGTTTGATGCTGGATTTGTGATAAAAGATCTTGGTCATTAAGTAATTCAGGTCAATACACTTGGCAGTAAGTAAAACTGCATCAAAATTCTGTGTTTTGTTGGTAATTGGCACGCAAGTGCTCTTGACTATTTAGCTCCGCCCACGCCACGCCTCCAGGAGCTCGTCTGTTTTTGGAAAGAATCGTAAAGCTGTATCTTTCTTTTATAAATATGACAAAACTAAAGAATCTTTGGAGATATGAAGGATGCAATACTAGGTACTCAAGATTAACATGAGATTGAGCGAAACTGTGCGTGTTATGTCCCCTTTAATGAAAGCGAAAAAGGCTGTTAAGCTACAAAATGACAACAGAGTACAATAAAATTATCATAAAAACCACTTTTATGATGATTTTATGGTGCTTTGACACAATTTTAAGAGCTTTAAAGAGCTTCACTTGCCATTTATTATAATCACATGGAAAACAGCAATCTGCACAGTCTTCAAAATACCTTCTTGTGTGTTCCACAGAACAAAGGGAGTAATACGGTTTTAGGACATGAAGATGAGTAAATAACAGTTTTCATTTTTAGATAAACTGTCCCTTGCTCTAATTTCATTTGAAAATCCAAACAGACTGGCTTTAAAGCATGCGCTAAGTCACCAGCCCTGCAAAACTTTTAGACAGGTGGCTTATTTATGCTTCCCTGGTCACCATGGAGTTAGTGCCAGCTCTCTAGTCTTGCACAAACACACACATTTATATTGGAAAAAGACGGTGTGTGTGCGAGGGAAACCAACAGAGGGACAGAGCAACAGTGTGAGGACACTCTGTTTGCTCTGGTTACATAACCATAATCACATGCAAATGTCCACACACAGTCAACATACAATCTGTTCATAAGGAAGAAAAGTAGCTAGACAGGATCAAATATAAAGGACTTGACATGGATCTAGCGTACAAATGAAACTCTGCAGAACGTTTTATCTACAGTACAACCAGAGGCAAATATTTGAGTACAGCAGGGGGAGGTTTCTCAGAAATTATGTGATCTGGTATTCCAGTCCATTTATGTCTGCGATGTCTCAAAATGAGGAGTCTAGAGTGCTTTCGCCTTCAGCGCAAGCCAAGGTCGGGCTTCAACCTGGCTCTTTTGACTTTATCAAGAGCGAGTCAACACAGATGGCCAGTCACAGACACACAAACAATCACACACATACTCACACGTCGAGTCCTTTCAACACAGGAGATAATCCGAGGCACACGCATGCTCGGGCGAGGCCCGCTGGGGAATGTTATTTATCGCTATTTGTCCGACCACACAGCAGCTTGATTCATTGCCAAGGGTCTAACGTCTAGTAAGACCCACAAATCTCCCCGTTCTTGGGCCAATTAAAACATTCCAGCACCACAATCCTTTGTTTTCATTCAAGACCATTAACTTGTAATTTACCACTAATCTGTAAACCGACACAACCACAAGCATCTCAAACCATAGGGTACAAAACTTTAAAGGCTTTTTCTCTGCCACTGGTGTCGACAAACTGAAAACAAGAACTGTTTAACACCATTTGTCATAAGTTAGTTTCTCGTTAGCCATCAGAGAGTTTATTGGGCCGCACTTTGATCAGATGGAAGGATGAAACGGGCCACAGAAAGACCCATTATCCAAAGCCTAAGCGAGACTAAAATGGAACAGGTACTGGCAGGTTCCATGAACAAGAGGAATTTAGTTTTTTTGTGTGCCACTTACACTGAGTAACCCACTGGGCAAAGAGCACTAAACCTTTGATCTTATCAAAGGTGGCACTAATTTTGGAATCCCTAGTGAGGCATGAGCTTGCAATAAAATGCTGATAACCAGCTAGAGACTAAAGGAGCATGAGAGAACAGAATGTTACTGACCAACACTAAAACATTATATTGGTTACCTACAGCTCCTCTAGTTTCAAATTAGCCTTAGTTTGGACACACTTTTCTCATATTATTATCTTGGAAAAAAAAAGAAAAAATTCTTTAATGGATGAGCTGGATCGGATAGTTAAGGAAAACAGCAAGTGGCCAGCATGCATGGAAACTCCTCCAATAATGTTTAAAAAGCATCCCAGGATGTACCTCATGAAGCTGTTTGCTAAATAATTACTGTTAAGTTACATCACTAATTTACCACAAAGTTTGTAGAAAAAGGCCTAAGTATTTTTAATAAAATGAAATAACTTGTATATTATAAAGAAAAATGATATAATGTTTATTAAATACAATATAAATCTATTTAAATATTAAAAAATAAGCTGGCTCCAGCATCCTGCAACCCAACATAGGACAAAAAGTTTGGAGAATAAGAAAAGAAAAGAAAAGAAGAGAAAAAAAAACAACAAAATAAAATAAAATAAAATAATAAAATAATTCATACACTGAGTTACAATTATATTTTTGCTCAAACTGTTAAAAAAAAAAAAAAAAAAACCTCTGTGAAAGCACATACACTTCCTCGTTATGCTTAACGTGGACACCCTGTGGCCATATTGCAAGAATAACTCCACCGTCTCTCCTGAAAAATAGAGATCACATTAATTACGCTCTCTGTTTTCATGAGGGAAACCATTCCTTGGCAACGATTCAGAAGCAACATGTGGCGAGATAAAGACAAAAATGAAATAATGAGCTCTCTGTAATTTTTAATCCAGAATCCTTCACAGTGACCAGGTCAGGTTAGTAGCAGTTCATAGGAAATGATTAAAAGGATTTCTCCATGGACTGGAAAATGATTACAAACAGTCATGTCCAGATGGATGAGGTTCCATCTCTGCATGTAGGTTTGTTTTGGAAAGCGCATGTTTGTTCGTGCGTATTAGTGGCTTGTACAAGTCACATGTGCAAGTTAAAAAGATGTCAACACATCTCTCCCGATGACATCCAGCCATGTTTAGACAAAGGTGCATTCTCTGTGTCTGATGTCTCATCAGAGAGGTATTTAACTCTGTCCTGTGGCGAAATACTGGAGGTGTGATTAACAGGTCTCTACAAGCAACACAACTAAATTCCTCCAGAAACGTGGCATCTTTGTTTTCTGATTTTGGACCAGGTTCCCCACTCAACTTTACTGCAAACTCTTTAAGAGTAATTAGAGAGCCGATTGCAGATCAGCAGAAATCATCAGCTCCAAATCACTGGGTTATCATACATCCCCAAGTTGGCCAGACACACTAAAATCTGTCTTTCAGTAATGGAGAAATTAAAAGCAGTACAGTCGTATTTGTCATCTGGATATTTTTTACCTACTGTTTTAATGACTACTATGAATTCAAACATACTGCTCTTTTCACATGCAGTAAAAATGTTCATAATTTTAATGGTTAAAGGGTGTAAAAATGCTATGCAAGTAAGTTTTCAGAAATGTTACTTACTATATATGGTAAAACTGTGATAAATCTAACAGGACATTCATTTTACAGTAAAATACTATTATATTTAAAGTTTTGGGAAGGTAAAAACTAGCAAGTCATCTTATAATTTACAGTAAAAAAAAAAAAAAAAAAAAAAAAAAACATTAATTGACATTCCCAGAATTCCTCCACATTAGATGGTGTTTCATTTAAATAAATAAATAGTTTTGTTGTCAGTCAAAAAAATAAAGCACTATACAAATAAAGGTGACAGCAATATTGTGAAATATTATTAAATTTAATTTAATAATATTTCACAATCTTTTAAATCTACTTTTTAAAACATTTTAAATCTACTTTTAAAATGTCTTGATACATTTTAAAAGTAATTTATTCATATTTATATAACCTTTAATAAACATTTAAATGTGATATTTAGCAAATCTCAAAATAAATATCAATTTTCATACTGTGTTTTTATGGTACTTCAGTAAGGTACTTCAGTCGGTTGGTATATAGGCCTAAACATTTTCATTATTATATAATATTTCATCATTACTGAAATATACTTTATTTGTTTTACAGTGAGGGTTGGTTTAATGTGAGCAAGTATTCATTTACAGTAACACTCTGTGTAGCATAATGATCATAACAGTTTCCCCACTGGACACCTGCCAAAATTATCTCTATGCCAGCAGAGCAGCCCAGCAGAGAACGAGTGCAGGACCACTCAAAGAGCAATTAAACTGGCCAAAGCGGTTCACAGAACAAAGGAACCATATCACTAAAGCACCATAAGTCAACCCACTCTCCCGAATCCCTGTCTGATGGGATCCTGGCTTCCTGCGCCCCACCTTGTCTTCTGCTCCCTCTCTTTCATATTAGCCATCTAAATGATGCTCCAGAGACAGAGGTGGGAGGAAGTGACTTGTGCAGACAGCACACAGATACTGAAGGCTCTAATTTACGCTGTGTGTGTGCTGGATGGGGGACACACCTATGGAAACTGGCTATTGCTGATAATGCTGTGGCTAATTAGGACCCCAGATGGCCCTTGCACAGTAAATCAAGAACAGACAATACAAGTTGCAGTTTCATCTCACAGTATCAGCCCTTTATTCCAGACTGTGTTTTTTGTTGAACAACAGACTTTTACCTTGTTATTTAGTCCTGGCATTTTTTTTTTATCTCTGTCTGGAATCTTTGTGACTCACAACCCTTGCAAGCAAATACTGTGATATTGGTAAAGCTTTTGATGCTATTCAATAATAATACTTGGTTACTTTTAAATATACTATTTTCACCGATCTTTTACACAGTACTTCAAAATCTAAACATTCTAAATGTATTAACATAACAAAAACATAAAAATGTATAATACTGCTCCTCCATATTTAAGAAAATTAAACAATAGTTGTTAAACAATTGTGTGAATTTCATTAATACATATCTGTGTCATATTTCACCTCTAAATAAATCAAATAATAATAATAATAATAATTTTATTGTTATTAATGATAAAACGTTGTTGTTTCACTGTTTATTATTAATTCAGAGATATATAACAATTTAAATTTACATTTATTCATTTAGCAGGCAATTTTAATATGTGTAAAAATTAATCAACTGAATCTTTATTTTTATACATTTCCCCCAAAATTCTCTTTACTGCAATGCATATTTTTATTAAAACTAAATACATTAAACTAAAAACTGAAAGTAAATACAACTAAATAAATTCAATAAATTCAGCACAACAAAAGCTGAATTTAATTTGACATTTAATTTTTTGCATTACAGTAATTATGACACACATTACAATAAGCTTATGGCATAAAGGGGGTTAAACGTCCTCGACTCATGAAAATAATATCAAAATAATAGTTTTAAAAATAATATTAATTTTCTATTATGCAAAAAAATATCTTAATATTATGTATTTTAATTAAATATGCCCTACATATTTCTTTTATGAGATTCAGTTCAACAACTATTCTCATTGACTTAGATATGCTGAGATATTTTCTTATCTGCTTGATATGCTGAAACTGTCTTGCTTGGACAGTTTCTTGGCAATTTCTTTTGTGATATTCACCCAATTAGGAGAAAAGTGGTAAAAGCTTTCCTTGAAAAGGCTAAACTGCCTTCAGACTTTGTGTGCTGCAAGGGTATTTTGGGAAAAGGTGCGTCTAAATAAGCTTTTATCTCCTCATAAACTCAGATAAACGTCACACTCCCACACCGAGCACTGATGAGCTCCTTAGACACAGGACACAAGTGGGGTATTCTTCCCCTCTCCCGTCTGTCATCTTCAAGCTTTTTGTTCACCTCTCCTGATCCGTCGGCTAGTGCCAAGTCTGTCCATCCAGACACCGAGGCAACTATTCACCCTGCGCTAGTCACGTTGAGGGACGCCAGCCTGGTCCAATCTGACGACTGCCACTGCCAAACCAACTTCTGCCATAGCAACAATGCTAAAAAGATCATGTATTAACATGCAATTACAGCAAGGGTGGATCTTTGAAACTTATGCTGTTGTGGATGCAAAAAGTAGGCTTCATAACCCAGCGGTTTACATAGGATGTTTTATCATTTTCAGCACAGTTCTCAATGTTTAATTTATGTATTTTCTGCAGATGATGGCAGCCTGCCCATCACAAATTAGCATCTTTGCATTTCCCTCAAAATCCAAATATAGCATAGAAATTAGCAAGTCTAAAATTCACACCAGCGCTGCAGTTTCACCACGTGCCACTAAGCTCCTGCTTTTAAACTCGCTAAAATTAAGCCCGGGAGTTTATGGTCTCCCATTTAAATTTTTAAGCTGCCTCGTGGCTTATTGGGTTTGAACCCAGAATGGCAGGATGCATATCAACATCAACAACAACAACCCTTCTGCCAGTTTTTAAATCAGTTTGTTTTCCAGATTTTGGAATATACCGCAGCCGCAAAACAGGTGCTTGGTCCTCGCCAGAAAAGAGTAAATCAAATAGCAGGGGTTGGTGAAACACCGTTCAGGAATGATTCATGTCTATAATTAACTGTTTTTGCTTGGTTTGAGGTGATGAGGGCATATTTCTGTTGCGTGCTGCACACCTGGGCATCTGGATGACCTCAGACAACATCTGTCTTAACATGTCTGTTAGCATGTATCTTCACTGTATGTCATCTGTTTTTGCTGCCTTTAAGCTAACCTGATGAATCATAATTTAAAGTCAGTTCATCTGTGTAGTTAACATTAAAACATTAGAAAATGTGTTCAGTTAATATAAAATATAACATATATAAACTTAAATATAAAAAATATATAATATATTATATTTAAAAAAATAGAAATGTTGTATTGTCCACTAAATAAATAAATAAATAATATATTTATTATAAATTATAAAAAACTAAAGCTAAAAAAGTTAACCTTAGCTCAAATTAACTAAAACTGAACTAAAATTCAAAATTTTGAATATTGAAATGAAGCTGAAATAAAATAAAATATAAATATTAGATGAAAGGCTTAAACTAAAGGAAAATGTAAAATGCTGTCTTGGCAACTAACTGAAAAAAGTTGAAGCATTAAAATTAGTAACTGAAATTAATATATATATATATAAAAAAAACTAAAGCTAAAACAAACTTAACTAAAACTAAAATGAAAACTAAGATAATTTAACCTTAAAATATAATAATAATAATAATAATAATAATAATAATAATACTACAAATTAAACTAAAATTACAGTGAAAACTGAAAATATAAAAACAAAATATAAAGGTAATATTAATAAAAACTATAATAGTATATAAGTAACACTAAAACAACACTGATATGTTGTATCTTTTAGATTACTTCTAGGAAGTCCTTTAGGTGTTTGCATTCACACTTCAAGCTTATGTCTAAACACCTCAAAGCTTTCATATTTACCCTTGATCTGCAAGATATTGTTCTTTGTAAGACAGGAAACATTTGGACTAGCCTCTTCTGGCCTTTAGACAATGCATCCAAACCATCTTCTCCGTCTAGACACCTTGTATCCCATATCGAACACACACACAAACTCGCATGCACCTATTGATTGCCTCACATCCATCCTGGAGCTAGCAACTGAGAAATGACAGAACAGAAACCAACCATTTGGATGGAGGAAGAAGGACTTTCCCTCTCTTTTTCCACCCAACTAGAGATTTCCCAAAAGAAAGAGGTGATCCTACCTTGCTGGGAGTTTTTGTGGCTGAGAATCGTCTCTGTTAAGTCCTCGCGATGCGCTTCTTTCACTGCCTCCCTCTCTTCTCCCGGTTACTGTGCTCCTGAAGCGTGGTGGTGTGGTCTGAAGGGGGGTGGCTGGTGAAGAGAAAGAAAGGGAGAGGGTGAGTGAGTGAGTGAGAGAGAGAGAAAGGGAGAGCAAAGAATCAAAAGCTCCAGGGTAAAGACGGCGAAACTTGAAACCACCGGTGGCCCTCAGACAATTATTTCCCCCTCTCCTTTCTTTCTCCTCCACTCATCAACCTCAGAGTAAATCCCTTCCTGGTGCGTAAGAACAGATATTTTTTCCCTCCAATCCAGATTCAATAAAGAAAAGGAATAGGAGAATTGGACATCCAGCTGGGCCGTACGTAAAAATATAATCTGTCAGCCAACTTCCTTTTTTAAACATACTGGCACACAGAAGAGCAGCACTTTTCATTTTCCCACACTCGGTTCCCTCTTTTAATAGCATGATTCTTCCAGAGAGAGAAAGCCATGGCAACATTTTTTAATAAAGGGAAAGGGCTGAGGTCAGGTACACTGTGGCCGGCCATGAGAGAGTGTCTGACTGAGCATTAGCGGAAGGCTAACAACCATACTAAAGACAACGGTCTCCTGAGAGGCATGGAGGACTTGGATATGGGTGGTGATTACACTGCACACTTTTCATCATCATTTTCTCACACCCTCTGTGTGCTTTTCATTGTTCCTCACGTGCCCGTGCACGCACACAGACATAAACTTTTTTTTTTTTTTTTCTGATTTCATAGAGGTCCCCTGTGCACAAACACCCAATCAGATCTGTGAGAATGTGCAAAGCCAAATAACACTAGAGAATTTCATCAAGCTTATATGGGGTTTGAGTTACAAATACTGGGAAATTTCAATTTACATTTATTTATTACAAAAACAAAAAATAAAAAAATAAAAATTCTGGCTAATATAGAGAGGTTGAAGATTTCATGCTATGGCTGATAACCGATAAATGATTGATATTAAAATTCAACATAGCATTGTATTTATTGTTGTATTCTATTTAGTTTAAAATAAAACAAATAAAATATTAAATTAAAAACAGTTGTTTTTTAAATGCAAGTGAATTTAGGCTTCACATTGCAGTACAGTATAAAAATGGATATTTTGAGAACTGCTACATTTTTATTAGTATATTAGATTTTTACACTTTTAAAGATTATATAAAGAATATACATATATATATATATATATATATATATATACACACACACACACACACACACATACATACATACATAACATTATTATATATATATATATATATATATATATATATATAATATAGTTGTGCTCATAAGTTTACATACCCCTTGCAATATGTGCATAATAAGAGGGATCATGAAAATTGCATGTTACTTATTATTTAGTACTGTCATGAATAAGCTATTTCACATAACAGATGTTTACATATACTCCACAAGACAAAATAATAACTGAATTTATAAAAATGACCCCATTGAAAAGTTTACATACCCTTGGATCTTAATACCATGTGTCATTTCCTGGATGATCCACAACTGTTTTTATATTTTGTGATAGTTGTTCATGAGTTCATGAGTTGTTTGTCGTGAGCAGTTCAACAGTGTCTGCTGTTCTTCAGAAAAATCCTCCAGCTCCTGCACATTCTTTGGCTTTCTAGCATCTTCTGCATATTTGAACTAACAATTTTGGTTTGCTATTTGAAACTTTTCTGAACAAGAAACCTAAAGTTGCCTTAATAAAAATTTATCAACTAAATAAAACATTTTGCAGTCAATGAACGACCAAAGTAGTAATAGCAAGACTAATCTTCATGCATCAAGTTGCCTTTAAATTTTTATCTTTTCTAAACAACTTTTTTTTTTTTTTACATATGTATGCCTAATATTACAAAGTATTAGATAAGATTATCAGTAGTCTTCCTGTTTGTTTTTGTGAAAACCACAAAAATTATCCCTTAAAATCAGCACATGTGCCAGTGCGCCTGTGAGCAATTACTGAAGTGCTCTGAGCCTTTATATTTCCCTATAATCACACACACCCACAAGCTAAAGCTCCCGAGATTCCCGGCCCTCTCCACGCTTCTACTCGTGTTTAACGTTACGGTATTCGGCAAGGTCGGGGGTTAAGTGTTGTCAGACCCACTACTGTAGCGTAGCCGTGTTTGCAGGAACAAGCCAATGACAGCGGCTCTAATAGCCAACGTCCATGCCAAGCTACTGCAGGCCTGCTGAGTGCGCTAACACTTTTTCATATTTTATGAAGCTGTTTTTTAGAAAACGGTGGCAAATGGCACAACTAAATCTACAACTAAAACATTCCAGCTATTTCTCTTTTGAAATAGCTGGGCTTTGGCTTTTGCTGGGGTGCTTTCTGTGTAAAAAGGATGTTGCTACACTGAATATGGTTGGCTATCACTGGAAACAAATAAAGCTTCACCTACACACCACATCTGTGTATGGTATTACTCTGCTTTGTAACTAAATCAGTGTGTTCTGCTCAAGAGAGAATGGTGGGAAAATACCATGACAGCTTCTTTGTTCAAGTAAAAGAAGTCTATTGTTACTGGATCTTCATGGTTCTGCGGAGGTTGCACGTTCCCTCAGCTGCCGCTCCTCTAATTCTCTCTTTCTCATCTGGTCTTACCTGGTTTAACAGAAAGAAAAAGACACAAGAAAGACATGGAAAAACCATGTGTCTCTATTTGAAGAGGGGACAAAAAGGGAAAGAAAGATTAAGGTGTCCTACGCTTTGACAGTATTATTACCAACAAAGTTCAGACAGTGTCCAGATGCTGTCATTTAAAACACACGTGATCCAGAGAGGTTAGCAAACTGACCTTTTGGATTGTCCAGTGATCATTAACCAGGCAGTGCAGGGAACATGCTGTACATGGCCACAATCAGCATTGCAACATGGCTCATAGTCTTGACCTGACAGACACTCGAAACTTTTAAACATAAAAAATGTCAACGTGCAATGAATTTTAGCACCAACGTATCTTTTTCTTTTCTTTTTTTTTAGGCCTAAACAATTTAGCTTTGTCAACATATTATTGAAGAAATCAAACAATATATTTTTTTATTATGGTAGTTATTTTTTCCCTGTAATAATTTATTAATAATCACAAGTTTTGGGGTTGACAAAATTTATGTTTTTCTTATCCTCACCAATAAATAGAAAGAATAAGAAATAAAAACCTTTTGTAACATTATAAATGTCTTTACAGTCCCTTTTTATCAATTTAATTAATGCTGAATAAAAGTATTAATTTTATAAAAAAAAAAAAAAAAAACTAACCCTAAACTTTTGACCAGTGATTTTATTATTTAATTACCATCAAAAGTAATGTTTTAAAGTATAAAAACCTTTTAAACTGTTTTAAAAACAGCAAGCTCAAAATAAAAAAGGAAGCTGTATCCATCAAACAATAATATTCCAAATTTAAACATTGATCTAGATTGGAGAGAGATTTTTTTGGAAAAACATGTAGGTGGTGCTATTATGTTGGAAATTTGTCCATATTAGGAAGCCATCCATTGACTTTAATGGCTCTGAAGACATGAGAGCGGGCTCTTTTCCCATGCCATATCAGCTGAGCTGTGGTAAATCAGGACAGATGAGCAGAGATGAGTTTGTAAGGGAGAAGGACATGGGCTCCAGGACATTTGCTAACTGCATGCTAATAAATCTGACTATCAACGACTGTCACTGGACTGTATGCAATGACTACTGCTGGTTGCAGGGATGAGGGCAATGTCAAGGGCAAGAAGTCTTGTAGGGGACAGAAAATACTGACATCACAAAAATACTAAAACAGGCAGTAAATAGCAGAACGTATGCTTGGCCAAAGGAGACTGCATGTCCAGCAGTCACTACAGATATCTTACTGCTCATTTCTCTGTTTTTTACAACGACATTATATCCAACCTTGGAGCTATATTAGCCATGAAAGTCATATATGCCATGGAAGAAGTAAACAACTCTGCAAATGAGGACAGATACAACTGGAGGCCAAAGCAAAGAACGATTAAGCAAATTAGCTCTTGAAATAGTTCTTCACTGCTGCCTCAGATATTTTAATGGTCTGGTTACATCTAGATGGGTGCACACTGCAGTTATTTTCTGTCCTTCATAATTGTTGCTTCTCAGGTTGTACTATATTTGATTGAACTTTCATAAAATGACCCAAGACTGACAATTATGCCCTATACCAAATATTTTCATACCAGGAACCCCCAAATATTACAAGCTGTCATTGGGGTGGTAGCCTTTCTAAAGATACTAAATTACACCATTTAGGTACTAATATGTACTTTTAAGTTACTAATATGCCCCCTTTGTGGATAAATAATGTACAGAGGTGTACCTTTTCATAAGGTAACACTTTTTTTTCCTGAAAGCGTACAAGGAACCACCTACCTAAAATATGCCGTAACAGTAGTTATATATTTTCATATATATTTTCTAGCACTGTCAAATTGATAAACAAGTACATTCTTGCCTAAAAAAACTCATAAAACTACATTCTGGGACACAAAAATATTATTTATTATTAAGTATTACAGTATTATTTATAAAATTATAGTCAATTTTAGTGTCCGCCATGACACTCACTGTGAGAAATAAATACTAAGAAATAAAATTCTTAAATATTTACATATATGTGTATATATTTATAAATATACACAGTACACACACAGATATTATGTAAACCCAAACTTTTATTTTTGATGCGATTTATCGTGATTAATCAATTTGACAGTACTAATATATTTTCATGTTAACACGATTTATACTCTGTGTGAAAAATATTAGGTGTAATATGACAAAATTAAAATAAAAAAGGTTTTATATTATCATTGCAAAATGTTAAAATAGCTTTTTATAGTTTTTAGTTAGGTTTTTTTTTTTTGAAAAAAAAAAATAATAATAATAATGAAATTTAATAAACTAGCCAACCAACCAACCAACCAACCAACCAATCAATCAATCAATCAATCAATCAATCAATCAATCAATCAATCAGTCGTTAAATTTAAACTTATGTCCACATTTGAAATTCAAAAGTCTCAAAAAGAGCATTCCTTTGGGGACTCTGGACCGCAATTTGAGACCCTTCCCCTAAACGTCAAAAGACCTGAAAAAATTGTGCTTTAAATCGTACAGTGTGCACTCGGATTGAGCCCATGACCCATTCTATCCCCATGCAGAGAATGCCACAATGGGAGGCTGTCTGGCTGTGGTTGAGCCCAATGGGATGAAGCTCCAGTGGTTCCAGTGCTATACATAGCACTGACTCGCTGTTCACCCCTCTCTCTCCCTCTCTCTCCCTCTCTCTCCCTCTCTCTCTCCCTCTCTCTCTCTCTCTCTTTCTGCTCTGGGCTGTGAAACAGTGAGGATGACTTTTGTTTAGCATCCTCTCCCACACTGTGTGCTGGCTTCCCTCCCTGAGAAGTGTACATGTCCTCATTCCCCAGAGAACTCCATTTTCCAGAATCCTCCCAACAATTATCATCCCTCTGTTCATGTAACATAGACATGAATGTCCATAACTTAATGCACTTTTCCTTCTAATTTTTTTCAGTTAACAGATGAACCTCTAAACATCTCCAGAGTGCAGAAGACTTCTTTTAAATGGCAATCGACAGAAAGGGCAAATTTTCCTGGAGCAATTAAAGCAATCAAAGTAGGCCAGCAGTAATACATGAAAGACACTTGTCCTCTTTTCCGTTCAAGTCCATCTAATGTCTTAAATCCACTGACTGCTTCTGAAACTTGGAGTTTGATTGAAAAAAAAAAAAAAATGCTTAAGACTGACTCATAATTGAGCAAGATCTAAAAAGAAGGTGTTTACACTTCATTGCAGCCACTGCATTTTTAATCAAACTTTACAAGATGAGAATTCTCAGAGATTGTGCTCAGAATGGAATGCTAGCTGGACAAGACATATTACAGTGTATATTGCATACTGATGCTATGTTTAAAGGTAGCCTGTGAGGCAATATGCTCTAGGAAACAATAAATGTTCCTTTAATATAATATTCCATTCAGTGTGTTGCACCGCATGCAGTTAATAATTTTCTCTTTTGATCCAATTTGTGCAAAAATATTTTACATTTGGTTAGTTATTCATTCAGCATGCTGTACACTGCACATTTTACCAAATTTACATGCATACAGAAAATTTACATATATATTTCAGATATATTTTCAATATATTTCAGATTACATAATAAAATACAAACATTCATTTTGCCATTAATTGTAATAATCCAGTGAGATTTTTGTTTGCACAAAGAGTCTGACAACAGTCAGTGCCCCACACAGAGATCTGATCTCACCATCATCCAGTCTGTCTGGAATGACATGAAGAAACAGAACAAACTGAGACAGAATAAATCCAGAAGAACTGTGGCAACGTCTCCAAGATGCTTCAAGAAACCTACCTGCAAAGCTACAGTACTGTTAAAAGTTTTAGGCACTTGTGTAAAAGTGCTGTAAAATCAGGATACTGTCAAAAATAATGTCATAAATAGATTTTCTTTATCAATTTAGTTCTATTAACTAAATTAAATCAACCATCCTTTGTGTTTAAAGCAGCTTTTGCCCTATAGGTGCACTTGAGCATAGTTTTTTAGGTAGCTTTGCAGGTAGGTTTCTTGAAGCATCTTGGTGAAAATACTAGTGTTCTAATAATTTTGACCACCACTATATAGAGAGAGAGAGAGAGAGAGAGAGAGAGAGAGAGAGAGAGAGAGAGAGAGAGAGAGAGAGAGAGAGAGAGAGAGAGAGTAAATGCTTAATGTCATCTGTTTGGTAAACAGCATTCTTCAACTCAATTCTATACATTTGTGTTCAACAGAAAAATAAATAAATAAAAAGAAATTCATACAAGCTTGGAAGAATATGAGGGTGAGGGAATGAATTTTAATTTTTGAGTCAACTATCTCTTGAACACTGTCCAGGTCTCCAGCCTTAGATACTAACAGAGATAAACTGGCTAAAGCCCTCTGGGAAAGATAACCAGAGACCAAATCTACTGAATCATCAATCAGGCAGCCACAGTTATATAACAATCCCACAGTGAGGATGAACAGCCACGAAGGACGGTGTCAGACAGCAAAGGTGGGAGATTGGGAACAAGGGCGCAATTTCACAACCTTAAACACACAAATCCAATACGATCTTATGGTTCATCCCGCTCTACGTCCGTAGTTTAGCTTTAACTCAGCAGGCCTTTCAGCAAGAGCAAGATCAAGTCTCTCCTAAAGCCTCAAGATGGAAAACATTCAAGCAGCATCAGTTTTCAGCTTTTCGTATGAAATAAAGTTGAACAGAGTGTAAAATATAAAGCTGAAACCTTTTCTTGATTTCCTTCACAGTTTCATCAGTAAAGACAAGCAACTGTTTCATGCAGTGGATGAAAAGCTAATCTAATTAGCCAGCGTGTTGTTAGGCATCTTTGAAGATTAGACCTCATGCTGGCCCTTATCAAAGAGGGTTTCTAAATTCATTAGCGAGGACCATAACGAATACACACCCTGTCTATTGACTATACTTGCCCTTGTCCTTGCCGTCAGCAGCGTCTTAACATTACGAAAAGATCCATTTAGAGATTTGTCCACTGCCTGTCGCTTTTAATTAAACAGACTCTTTATTGCTTCAAGTCACTGGCTCAATCAATAGTCTTTATACTGAAATTAAATTAAGCAAATACAAAATCTGCTGTTCTGTGCACAACTCAAAATAGGATTCGAAGTATTGCAAAGTCACTACATGCCAGTCATGTCAAGGAAGCACGGCAGAGATTAGAGCAGATTGTGTCAGACATCTGCTGTGATGAAAACACTTGGCACGTGGCAAGGAGGCCGCCACAGAGCAAAGAGAGCTTAACAAAGAAGGCAATCACAGCGAGGGGCTTTGTGTGGAAGTGGAGGAAGGGTAGGCGCTCCTATTCTAGTCAATTATGTTTCAGCGGCTGCTATTGGTGCTGCCATCTAATGACGGCCCCTCCCAACTCTCTTCGCCCCACCTACTTATCAGCTGAACATAAAAGGGGAGAGACAGAGAGGACAAAAGAAAGGATGCTTCATTCCCATTAATGTGTAATTGTTAATTATTTCAGTACAACAAGCTATAATTGTAAAATTGTTATTTTCATGCAATTATTACAAGCTTTGGATACCTAGAATTCAGCACACTTGCGTCATCATGTGTGTGTCTTTATACATATTTTTTTCAAAAACCCTACTTCCTCTTTTCCAGTGATTTCCTGTCCTCTAAATACTGTTCTTGTCAACAAAGTCAGAGGAAAACAAAACAAAAAACAAAACAAAATCAAATTAAATGCATTCAAAGACTTAATGCATTAAAAGGCATGCATTTTTCCAGTGTTAGTGATTCTACAAACTGATCTCATGAATAAAAATAAAATAAAATAAAATAAAATAAATGCATTAAAAGACTAAATAAAATAAAATAAAATAAAATAAAACAGACAATGATATTTTAATCCAAAATTACTTAAATGTATGAATTTTGCCAGTATTTGAGACTGGGAACTGAACCTATGATCTTGGTATTGCTAGTGCCATGCTCTACCAGCTCTGAAAAAAATAAAATAAAATAATAAAATAAAATAAAACCTATTCAAAATCAAAGACTAGGCTACAAATTGAATCCATACATGACATGTCAAACACTAACAGGAAGTAACTCCATCTGAAAACATTCCCTACACGTGCAGACAGCCCAGCTGTACCAGTACTGTACTACTGCTACCAGATTGTACAGTTTAGTGTTGCTATAGTGTGTGTTTGACAGCATCCTGTAATTCACAGACTCTTCCTGTTCACTTGACATTATGAAAGCTCATCCAGCTGCCAGTCTGCATTGTTTATTGTAGGGAGCGGATTAACCGGCTCCAGATCAGCTAGAAGGGCATCATAAACCCACATCCCATCATTCTCTGCTGACACAGCCTGCCAGTCATATTTCACAGTAAATCGCACCACCAAGAGGATATTATGCTGACTGTCTGTAAGGCCAGCAGTTCTGCTTTTCATATGAGCAGCTTTGGAACTTGCCGATCATCGGCAAAGCATGCAAATGGGACACATGGCTAGATAAACCAATGTTACAGCTTTCAGATTAAAACTGCGTTCTTCTAAACAACAACAAAACAATTTCAGTAGCCTAAATGAAATGTGTAAATTTGGTGGAAACCACAAAACGAAACAAACAATACCAACCCCAAAAAAATAACCGACACAAAACCAAACAAAATTAAAAAACAAAATACAAATTATGCTTTAAACACTTTTTAAAACAAAACAAGAAGCAAAAAAAAAAAAAAAATTAAAAAAAAAGATTGCCTCTCAAATGTTTAAATAGGCACTTTCATGAATTACAAACAAAATATACATTGCATAAACATTTTGTGTGAGTGACAAATGAGAACAAAACTTTTATCAGTAACAGGAAGGTTCTTACCTTGTATACATAAAGTCTGTGATTAACAGGAATCGTTATTCAGTAAGATGAGTCAGAATATTCGGTAGCTGGATGCCTGTGGCTGAACTTGCGAAAGTTTTAAATAATCACTGCAGGTCACAGCTTTAGATAAGCGTCAGCTTTCAGCATTAGTCAGGGCGCTGAGTCAGCAAGTTATCAGTCAGTTCATGTCCTACAAGACCATAGATCATATATGCATTAAAGGTATGTCATCTGTAAGGTTTATGTCCTGTTCGTTCCATCTTCCGTGTGATACACCCGTCTAACTCCTTATCTGTGAATAATCAAGGGAGTTCTGGAAAACAGGAATATTTGCTTTCAACTCTTTTGTGTCTTGCGTCTTGAAGCACAAGTTAACAGGAGAAGACCACACCTTTACATGCTTCAACTGTTTGAAAAATAATGGTGCTATTATGTCATTGACAACCTTCTAATGCTGTTCAACTGACTTTTCACACTTTAGACTTCAAATTAAAAGCCCAGTTGAGATCTCATTTATTAACACCTTCCTATTTTCATTTATATATCTATGTGAATTACTGTGAATGAAGAAATACAGTTGAAAATTGAATATTAAATGGCAGAGAAGGCAGTGTTGATTATAAACAACTGTATGTTTCGATTAATACCAATAAGTGTGCATAAAAATAGTTCATTACAATTTAAAATGGATTATTTCACCCAATTATTATGCAAGTAATTTTTTTTCTATACTTAGAATGCTGTGCCTTTAGCGTAGCAACATGCTAACGCCATACAAAAACTCACTGGGTATTGGCTGCTGCATTCTCAAATTTCTCAATAAGCTGAATCCTTGAGAGAGATTTTTTTTTTTTTTTAAATCAGAGCCTGATGACTCACAGAGAATGTACTGAATCTCTCGTCTATTCAGTAAAAATCCCTCTCTGCATGAGTGTGTGGGCCGGCTGGATGAATGGAGGAAAACAACACAGGCTTGAGAGAGAGAGAGAGGGTGAGAGAAAAGGAAATCATCTTGACTTAACACAGTCTAAATAGGAGAGTCAATGAAAAATATGGAACAAATGACAACCAGTGCACATGCAGTCCGCAAAAACCAGCTGGTCAGGTTTTATAACAACCAGTAGACTGTAGAGAAAGTCCACTCACAGAACGAGGCTAATGCCACCATTTGAGGTCTTTTCTTGTCATTCTACTATAATTCCCGTTGGCGTGATTTGTTTCTTTGTAGATCGTAGGGATTAGGATTAAATGAAATGAAAAGGATTGGAGAAGCTTTGTATGTTATTGGTAAACGGGGCCCAGAAATATGTTTGACAAAAGACAATCAGTTGTCTGTGCAGTCAGTGTCAACTTGAGTGACTCACAGAGGTGAAGTATTTTTACTCTGCTGTAAAAGTACTTTTCAGGTGTCTGTACTTTGTGTTTTTCTTTAGAAAACTTTACTTCACAACATTCAAAAAGATAACATTTTAATTTTTTACTGCACTATGTTTCATATTAAATATCATTTAATACTTAATTACATTAGAAATCTATTACTTTCTTACTTTTACTCAAGTAAAAGTAATTCAAAGATTTACTTGAGAACAAGAAATTACTACATTTTTAATGTTCTTACATATTAATGGTAAAACAAACAACAAATTTTATTTATGAAATGTAGTGCAGTAAAAAGTATGACATTGTGCTTTGGAATGTAGTGAAGTAAAATTTTCCAAAGAAAAACACTCTGATAAACTACAGATACTTTTTAAATTTACTTGAGTAAAGTAAAAATACTTCACTACTGTCCGCCTCTGGTGACTCATGTTTGGTCATGTGATCAAATGCTGTAGTTTCTACCTGCTTCTGTTCTGCAGCCAGTATTTAGTTTAACATCAGTTTACTTCTGTTCGCGCTAATTACAGTGTGACAGTATTGATATTCCTCATACATTCTGAACAGGACTGAATGTAGACCCATAATCCTAAATATTTCTGCAATGACGTGAAAAAAAAAAAAAGTATCAATTTATTTGTAAGTACATCTTAATTAAGATCAAATCTGCTTTCAAAAAAGGTGCCTGCCAGCAAATGCAACACATTCATAGCTGTTAAATCTAAGTTTTGGCCTCCTTAAGCTTTCTGTCAAGGTTTTGCCAGAAACAATTCCGAGGAAATGTTCCAAGGAAGGATTAAACAATGAGATTACATTCACTCTAATGGCAGCAGGAAATAATTCAGTGCCCCAAAAACAGGTCACTCAAACATGATAAATGAAATGAAAGATAATTTTAAGTGTGTCTTTGTTCGCTAAGAACTCACTACAGTTGATTAAACAATAATCTTTCATATAATTTGGTTTTAAATTGGTCCCCTGGGTCAGTACACACATTACTGGTTCTAGGCAGAGCAGGCCTGGACTGGCAGTTTTGGGATATTCTTGATCTCACACTCTTTTGGAAATCACCCAACAGACAGACTCGGCAACAGAAGGTGGTGGAGGGATGAAGCAAGCTTCCTACAACATATGGCAAGCACTCATGGAGCCTGAAGTGGACCAGACCACCAATTTACAAAGCAGTAAGCGGAGAGAATTACATGATGCTGTACATCTGAGAAGCATGAAAACACAAAACAGATCAGCACACTCCTACCATTCAACACTAATTACAAATGTGGACCTTTGTGCTAACCGGAAGACCTTACCACCGAAATCAGGCTCTTATTACACATTTAACAAATGAACAAAGATTGTGATTATGTACAATTAAAACATTAAACATGCCATGCTTTCCTTTTATTTTCATTCTTGATTTGACATTACAGTTGCATGTGCAGCATGGAATAAATGTTCCAATAAACCACTGGTGACTTTTGGCATTATATAGACAGTTCAAAAGTTTGAACTAATAATAAATGTTTAAGTCTACTCACCTAGGTATCAAAAGTTCCAGCTACCATTACTCCAGAAATCATTCTAATATGCTGATTTAGTGTGCAAGAAACAATGCTAAAAAATGTTTTGCTGCTTTTACTGTATACTGTATATACAGCTTTAGAGTTTTTTACAACCTCTTAAGAATATGCTGTTGTCCTTAAAAGGGGCTGTTGTTTTGATCTTTTCAACAAATTTCTATAGGGGGAGAAAAGACTTCAGAGGTTGTTGAGATTCTTCAAAGGTGACCTGATTTTCTAGTTACTGACCCTCCGAACACAATGCCGTACTTACAAATGTCAGCCTGTCCAATTAACTCTGCATTAATGTTTTGGGGTCACTGCACTTCAGCAGGGAAAGAATATGATGTTCCAGAAGCGTGTGAACAGCGTTACCGCAGGCCACCAATGCAGAGACTCAGCAATCATGAGCTGACAAAGTGAGATGAGACATCTCAGTAAAGTCGAGTTGAATACTTCCATCATAACTCAAGAGACTTCCAGCTAATTATGTAAACACACTCTCACAAGTATTCGAGCACATTATAAGAAGGTGTGTCACACAATTACCAATGCGTTTTTGGTACATACTTTGGTGCGTCATCACCTAGGAGGGAATCAAGACTAAAAAGCTTTTTAATTAGTCCTAAAGGAGAAGACAGAGAGCGTCTTGGAGTCTGGTTTAGTCCAACAATGCTCAACCAATCTACAGAGGAAGAAGGATTTGTAATGCCATTCAAATCCTAATGGGTTTATATCCTCTGTGACTGATAATACTGTCTGCAGAGCTGCAGACTCCCATCCAATAGATTGTTTGCTGAGTGCCAGAAAAGGACCTGGGATCCTTTAGAGATTAGCATTACATTAGCATTGATATATACTTTAACATTAGGCCTAATTACTCGGAGCTCATATATATGACTCATTAAAGCTACATTTAACATTTAATACCTGTGGGTTTAAGTTCATCACGTAAAAGCTGAACTGTAGAGGTTTAACTAAACATTATGGGATTTTATGTAAAAATATTCATGCTACTATGTAGCAACAGAAGCTACAGGAATAGATGTGGCTGTCACTTAAATTGTTGTCAAAATCGTATTATTCATGCATCTATGCTGCGTGGGTGCTGAAAAATAACACAATGAACTTCATAGTTTCATTGCAGAGCCTTATAAAAGCCTTTGTGGTGTCACAAATACATGACAAATGTGTCATCTGTTCTATTGCACATCTGTTTTCATTACAATTAATGCTTGTCGCAAAGCTCATGCTGTGAAATTCTCACTCATTCACAATTCACTACAGAAAAGAGTGCCATACAACTAAGCAGCAAGCTAAACGTGACAGAAAAGATAAACACATTTCAATAAAGGAATTGTATTATAATATTATTATATAACATTACAAAAAGTTTATTCCTTTTGATCTTTTACATTTCTTTTGAAGCTTCTACTCAAAAAATCCTCAAACAAAAAAAAAATGTAACACTGTTTCCACAACAATATTAATCAGCACAACTGTTTATAACATTGATAAGAAATGTTTATGTGACACTGAAGCCTGGAGTAATGATGCTGAAAATTCAGCTTTGCCATCACAGGAATAAATTACATTTAATAATATACTAACAAAAATAGTGTATAGAGCTTGTTGTATTCCTCAATTGTAAGTCGCTTTGGATAAAAGCATCTGCTAAATTAATAAATGTAATTCTTAAACAGAAAACAGTTATTTAAATTGTGATAATATTTTACAATTGAACAGTTTTTACTTTATTTTTTATCAAATAAATGCGGTCTTCGTGAGCATGAGAGACTTTACATTACATTGCTCTTTATACTCTAACATTTTTGAACGGTAGCCTATTAAAACATAAATAAAAAAATAAAACCCTATATATTGCTATATCATATGATTGTTACATCTTAGTATATGTAATAAAAATACGATCTAGTAGGTTCTTCTTTTTTCAAACCTATTACAGTATTTATATGTAATTTTGCGTTTTTTAAAAATTTTTAACATTTCTGTTAGCTTTAATTTATTTATTTATTTATTTATTTATTTATTTATTTATTCAGTTTTAGTAATTTAACCTATTTTATTTCAATAAGTTAAAAAATACTTATACTTTAATTTATTTTAGCTTTATTTCAATTAACAAAAATGATTATAGCATCAGTTAGTGTACATCAGATTAATATTTGTATCAGTTTTATAATCAGTGTGCATTATGGGTTTAAAACAGCGAAAAACTGTAGACACAGGTGCATCTCAATAAATTAGAATGTCGTGGAAAAGTTCATTTATTTCAGTAATTCAACTCAAATTGTGAAACTCGTGTATTAAATAAATTCAATGCAGACTGAAGTAGTTTAAGTCTTTGGTTCTTTTAATTGTGATGATTTTGGCTCACATTTAATAAAAACCCACCAATTCACTATTTCAACAAATTAGAATACTTCATAAGACCAATAAAAAAGCATTTTTAGTGAATTGTTGGCCTTCTGGAAAGTATGTTCATTTACTGTATATGTACTCAATACTTGGTTGGGGCTCCTTTTGCTTTAATTACTGCCTCAATTCGGCGTGGCATGGAGGTGATCAGTTTGTGGCACTGCTGAGGTGGTATGGAAGCCCAGGTTTCTTTGACGGTGGCCTTCAGCTCGTCTGCATTTTTTGGTCTCTTGTTTCTCATTTTCCTCTTGACAATACCCCATAGATTCTCTATGGGGTTCAAGTCTGGTGAGTTTGCTGGCCAGTCAAGCACACCAACACCATGGTCATTTAACCAACTTTTGGTGTTTTTGGCAGTGTGGGCAGGTGCCAAATCCTGCTGGAAAATGAAATCAGCATCTTTAAAAAGCTGGTCAGCAGAAGGAAGCATGAAGTGCTCCAAAATGTCTTGGTAAACGGGTGCAGTTACTTTGGTTTTCAAAGAACACAATGGACCAACACTAGCAGATGACATTGCACCCCAAATCATCACAGACTGTGGAAACTTAACACTGGACTTCAAGCAACTTGGGCTGTGAGCTTCTCCACCCTTCCTCCAGACTCTAGGACCTTGGTTTCCAAATGAAATACAAAACTTGCTCTCATCTGAAAAGAGGACTTTGGACCACTAGGCAACAGTCCAGTTCTTCTTCTCCTTAGCCCAGGTAAGACGCCTCTGACGTTTTCTGTGGTTCAGGAGTGGCTTAAAAAGAGGAATACTACAACTGTAGCCAAATTCCTTCACACGTCTGTGTGTGGTGGCTCTTGATGTCTTGACCCCAGCCTCAGTCCATTCCTTGAGAAGTTCACCCAAATTCTTGAATCGATTTTGCTTGACAATCCTCATAAGGTTGCGGTTCTCTCGGTTGGTTGTGCATCTTTTTCTTCCACACTTTTTCCTTCCACTCAACTTTCTGTTAACATGCTTGGATACAGCACTCTGTGAACAGCCAGCTTCTTTGGAAATGAATGTTTGTGGCTTACCCTCCTTGTGAAGGGTGTCAATGATTGTCTTCTGGACAACTGTCAGATCAGCAGTCTTCCCCATGATTGTGTAGCCTAGTGAACCAAACTGAGAGACCATTTTGAAGGCTCAGGAAACCTTTGCAGGTGTTTTGAGTTGATTAGCTGATTGGCATGTCACCATATTCTAATTTGTTGAGATAGTGAATTGGTGGGTTTTTGTTAAATGTGAGCCAAAATCATCACAATCAAAAGAACCAAAGACTTAAACTACTTCAGTCTGTGTGCATTGAATTTAATACACGAGTTTCACAATTTGAGTTGAATTACTGAAATAAATGAACTTTTCCTGAGATGCACCTGTACATGTAGGGAATGAAGTCCTTCACACACGACTACAAAAGGTCTGACACCCCATACTGCGGAAGATATGGAAATGCAGGAGATATTTTAGATCTGTTTTCAGCTCTGTAAAGACCTGAATGGCATGATAAGCTCTACCAGGTTCTTGGTTGAAGACTGACACGCATATTTATCTGCTTTTCCAGAATCATTCAGCTGAAGAGTTTAATTCCAGCTGAATAGTTCAATCATTCCAGTTGAACAGCTTGTCACAGCAGGTGAACATCAGGCCACTTGGGTTATTACTGCCATACTACCATACTCCTGTGGACCTCAGGGTGTCATTGGAGGTCAGTCGATCAGATTCACATGCGCACCGCAACTGACTGATTGGTCAAGGTTGGTCAGTTGATTCGCCAAACCATCCAGTGTAGGTGAAACAACCACCACATGATCCAAATAGGGATTAACACCCTTGGACGGTGCCAGTCATTTCCTATTGGTGTGGAGTAGACAGCGACGGGAGTTAAAAGGGTTAAGATCCAGTTGAGCGCGATCTGTTGCGGGTTTGGCACATCTTTTGGCAGGCCACCTGGTCCCCTGTGCTGAACGGGCCAGAGACAGAGGCAATCTGTCTCATCTATGAGCCACCATGCTCAGATGTCCACTGTGTTTATCAAATATGCATAAGTACCTATTTCTATGCAAGAATAAACATATAAATGGGTTGGTGTCAGAATCCAGAGTAAACAGGTTCTGCGAGCATTGAAAGAATCATTGAGCCCTGGGGGAAAAAAATGCACCTGGTTCCAAACAATCTCCATCTGTCATGTCTCAATCTTTGACCTCATCTTTCCTTTCTTCTCCCACTTATTCAAATGCAGCCCTCTATTCCCGTCTCAGAAAATGGCCATGGCTGTCCCCAAAACACTTATTTGGACCCTTAATTAAAAGTTTATTTAATTGCATAACATATGCAAAGTAACATATGCAATTCACTTTTTGGATATATTTTTCTTTTTCAATTTTTTTTTAAACCTATTTTTTCAGATGTTTTGCTCGAAAAGTGTGTTTGTATGTTTATTTTTTATTTTTTAATAAATGCCAGATGAATCAGAGTTATTTTAGTAATATTTATATACTGCTTTAGTATAGCTTTATATTTTCAGTTTTCATTTTATATATTTATATATATTTCATTTCATATTAGTTTGAATTGCTTTTGTCATTTTTTGTTATTATTTATCTTTAATTTATTTTTATTTCAGTCTGGGTCTTTAGTAAAATTAGTACTTCAACTTAAGCTTATTTTATTTCAGTAAGTTTCTTCATAATTATTGCCAGTTGAATGTATGTTATTTTAGTACTCTTTTATTTATTAACATATTGATACTGCTTTTTACATGTTCAGTTTTCCTTTTAGTAATAGTCTACATTTTAAAAAAAAAATTTGTTTTGTACTTTTGTCATTTTTATTATTAGTTATCTTTAATTTATTTTTATTTCAGTTTAACTTTTAGTAAATTTAGCACTTCAACTTAACCTTTGTTGGATCTGTGTTATTTTAATATTATTTATATACAATGATACTATTCATTAATATTTGTTTAAAAGAATTAACAGAATTATTATATTTCAATTTTTGTATATAGTTTTATTTATTTTTAATTTATTCATTTTGTACTTCAAGTTAAACTTATTTTATTTCCTTTAGTACCTGAGGCAAACTTGCAAATATTTATTTAGATTCTTTTTAAACAATTTGAAAGTTAAACAATTTGAAACATTTATATTTCTAATTTATTCCAGCTTTATTTGTAATAGTTTTACTGAGTTAGACTGATATTCAGTCATCTAATCCAATGATATTCATACATCTTTAAGTGTGGCTTAAGTGTTCAAATACCTTGTGGGCCTTAATGGGTTGCCTTTTGGGCGAGGAAACCCCCCTAATAAAGGTGATGAGTAAGCAGATTAACTCTTTAATGCCGGGCTCTCTCCAGCACAGCACCTCTCCTCCTACTCTGTCTGGGTCACAATAATCCACTCTGAAGGACAATGATGGAGGCTATCTTGCTAAGTGATGTGCACTTTTCCATGCCTAATTACATTCGCTAAAGCATGTGCTGAAAGATAACACCACCCCTCTAAATACTGAAGCAACATGAACGCAGTAACCGTGCTAGATAAAATATGATCTATCTGCTGGTCTATATGTTAGTTAAGTGCTGAGACATTGATTTGGCACAGTGCTAAAATGGTAAATGGCAGAACAATTGAGCCAACAGCTAAAGACATTCTCTGCTGTAAGATCCATGTAACATACAATTTATTCACTGAGCCTAGATATGATATGATATGAATCTGAGCCCCTCAACACATTCTTCAATTGTTAATTTAGGCCAAAGTCTTCAAAGATTCAACAAAGCGTTTTAGCGAGCTGAAAAAGGTATGGTACTCTTCTAAAAATGCCCAATTGGAAACACCAAGAGCATGTAATGGACCCTCAGTGCCTCATCTCACTGGCTTTTTAAAATATACACTGCCCATATTGCAAACAATTAAGGAAAAAAAAAAAAAAAATTGGTCGACACATGGCCTTTATTTTGGTTGATTTCATAATGATTTCCGCTACCAACAGAATGTCAAACTCTCAGATTAGCTTTACACATTTATTTAAAACCTTTCCCTTTTAAATCATTGCAGAAAATGAACTAAGTAAATAAAATCTATTTATATCTATTGTTTTTTTTTTTTATTCTAACATCTATTTTGTGAGATGTTTTGCATGAAAAAGCTTGACATTTACAGAATTTCTGTTTTACAGAATTCTTTCCCTTTAAATCAGTGCAGAAAATAAATGAATGAAAAAATTAATTCCATATTTATATATATTCCAAAAGAGCTGACTTATACTCACACACAGCTATTTTAAAATTTGCATCTTGCTTTCTTAGATTTTTATTTTGCCATAATTTGTCCTTTTTTTTTTTTTTTCATTTTTCAAGAACTTATATCAACATTGCTTAGTGATAAATTAAGTCACATAAACTGAAAAATCAAAAATAAACCATGCATCAAAACGGATGCCCAAGTTTTTCAGTGAATAACGACTTTCTAAGCTTTCATATGGCTTTTGGAATATACTTGGAATACAGAACATGAGTCATATGGACAGCTTTTATAGTGTCATTTTGGAACTTGACAGCCCGAGTCCTTCAATCATTAAATAAAAATGAGCAACCAGCACATTCTTCAAAATATCTTTTTTGTTTTGTTTCGTTTTCCACAGAATAAAGAAAGTCATGCAGGTTTGGCTGAGAAAATGATTAAATCTTCATTTCTGAGACAACAGTCCCTTTAGGATGCCTCAAAATGTGCAGTATGGGTTCTCCAGCAGCCTGTTCTAGAAGTACCGCATTCCATCACTACTCAGTATTCGCTCTGGGTGCTCACAGTATCAGCACTGCATCAGAGAGCAAAGCTGATGCATACAAGAGACTGGGACGACAGAGATGCACATGTACGCACACATTTCCCTCCTTTTTGACAGAGCAGGCTTCACACAAACCACAACCAGCGTTACCAGCCATCAACATAGATCCTACATGCTCCAACCAATGAGAAGCAGAGACAAAAATACATTTCCTTTGCACAAACCAATCACACGGCAGATAAACAGAACAGAGAGAGTGGCAACATAAACAGATACACTAGGACAGAGAGCTAGTGTGCTTCCAGAACAGATGCGTCTTTTTTAGGGGCAAAGCACCGCATTCATCCCTTTTCTGCAAAAACGTACATATACACCCTCCCTCATTAAAGCGTGTCACAAATCTATTTAAATGCCATTTAATCTAAGAAAACTCCAAACACAACTTTATATTCAATTAGTGCTTCATATGAAAATCATTCCTTTAGAGACGAGCAACATTTATCCGAATCAAGATGGCACACCCCCCACCGGGAGAAATCCATTACACAACCAGGCGCTAAACAAGATGCCTGTTGAAGTCAATTGAGTTTATCCTCTCAGTCTAAGTGCGGTTCATCCAAAAAGCTCTGGCTTGGCAAAGCTCGCTCCCTCTCTCTCTCAGATTTGTTGGGATAATCTGCATGCGGGACGGCACTTGATTGGAACAAACCCGGCACTGACAGAGTAGCAAAAAGAGACGTACAGAGGCAAAAAAGAATGAAAGACAGACAGGTGGCGGCACTCTGGGGGGGACAAACAGGCTCAAAGCTCATCTGGTGGGACCCCAGCATCTGTAATCACGGACAACACCCCAAAAATGATGCATGTGCCCCATGAGGACCAACCGGATCAAAATGTTCAGCATGTTGTACAGGATGTTCCGTCCACATTTTTCTGTTCATGGCTATAAAATATTCACTTAAAAGCTTCTCATATCAATTAATCATAAGTGTGTGAACACACTCAAAAAAAAATGTCAAACAAATGTTACGCCAAAACAGTTGTAAAACTGGCATTTTTTTTAATAGAATTAAAAAAATAATTAAAAAACATGAAAAAAAATCCACATACACAAATATCAGGACTTACCAGTACAAGCTTGTTTGTATATTCTTGATATGTCCACAAAAGAAAATATAAATATAATAATAAAAAATAATTACAATGTTAAAAATACAAAATAATGAGTCACTTGTAAGCAAAGAAAAAATTTAATAAATTAACGTCCTTTTATATGCAACGCTACTGACAACAGCAACAAGACTAGCTGGTGCAGGCAGTCACGGTGAGATGCTACAATAACAGCATCCCCCTTTCAGGAAAGGATGGATAAAGGAGGGAGTGACAAGCGCACCGGAGAAATGGAGGCAGGAGGGGAGGAGGGACACTATGGAGCATGCTCACTGAAAATCTCTGGGTATTTAAGTGTCACATGACTCACTCTGTGTTGTCAGTCATGTCTGGTTGGAAAATAAAGGGAGGGAAGGGGGAGAGAGATGGAGAGATGGATGGGGGACCATAATGTTGATGGGTACAGTGCGGAACGGAGCGGTGGGTGGCACCATCACAGCTGCTGTTTTTTTCCATTTAATTAAAGAAAGAGGGAGAAATAAAACTGTAATCTCTCATAGCCCACCCCCAAGCAAGAAGCCCACCAATGACATGCATTTCCGGGTTAGACCCATGGATTAACCCTTTACAAACTGAGCTACATGCACGCACACAGACACATATATACTGTACATACATACATATGTATATACATACTAGGAGGAATGTGTGTATATATATATATATATATATATATATATATATATATATATATATATATATATTTTTTTTTTTTTTTTTTGCCTTCAGTAGTTTTTTTAATGGTTTTGTAGTGATAAATTAACAAGTTAGAAACATTTTAGGTAGCCTTTGAATTACTATGACTTCATAAAACACGCAGAATAATTATCTTAAAAATAACAAATGCATACACACTCAAACAAAAAAATTTCAAATAATTGCAGTTCTTTTCAACAAAGACTTTTCATTCATCGAAGAATCTTAAAAAATGCATCAATGTTACAAAAAAATAAAAAATAAAATAAAATAAAATAAACAAACAAGTGAGCAGCACAACTGTTTTCGGCATAAATAATAATAAGAAATGTTTCGTAAGCACCAAATCAGCAAATTAAAAGGATTTCTGAAGGATCATGTGACACTAAAAGCTGAAGTATAGCTGCTGAAAATTCTGCTTTGACATCACACGAATAGATTACATTTTAAAATAGAAACACTTCTTCAGCCTGGGTGAACATAGGATCTACATCTATCTATCCATCTATCTATTTTCTTACATGTATAAGAAATGTTTCTTGAGCACAGTGTGCTAAGAGTCAGTGGCAGGTGATGGTGCTCATATTTCAGCTGCTGAATCTACAGCTGGCTTTAATCTAGTCTAATACCTCACATTCCACAAACTCACAACTATAGCAGACACACTGCAGAGTCGTGCCTATAAACACACATCAGATAGCTGTTCACATGTCTCTACCAATACAGAAGATTACTGCAATTACCATACATTGTAGGCCTATGTTGCTTATTGCAAGCCAGAGAGACCTAAGCACTTAAAGCAAGTCTGATTCTGAAGGAGTCTATGACTATTTTTGTTGTCTTATTCCAGTAGGAATTTAGTCTTTAAGTACATTGATTGATAATTTAGATAACATTTTATTGTTTCATAAACAATAAAAAACAGCAACAACTGCTTGTATAAAAATAGTCTACTATAAATGTGGTCCTCTGTCACATCTTGTTTTAAAGAAACCACTTTCATCGCTCATTGGCTTTTTTTTTTTAAAAGTATACAGCGCCCTCTAGTGACACGCTATGTTTTCTATGTGCAAATTAAAATTTTATTTTGCGCTCCATAATTACATAACACACACAGCGCCCTCTACTGGCTGTTTAACAAATAATCAAACGTGAACATAAAAATATTTCTCATCTCTTAGCCTGATGTTTATTTATTCTAAATAAGGAAGGTGCATGATTTCCTGTCCTTCTCTTTAAACATTCAGTGACTAAAACAGTCAAGGAAAAATAGCCCGATAAAATATAAGCAGAGCTTCAAAATGTAAACATTGACCTTTAGTATCGCTGTTCTAAATAGGAATTGGAGGGGAAAATGCTCCTGTTTGAACAAGGAACCTGTTTGGTCCATTTAAAATAGATGAATATAACAGATAAATATAAACTTAGATGCATGCTATACAAAATATTTGGATTATTGTCACATTCAGTGTTTTATAGCGTTCCTGAATGTATGAAGATGTCTTATCAATGGAAAAAGCCATCAAGGACATTTTAGTTTGGCTTCCCTGCTGAAAAAAAACAGCATATGCTGGTTAGGTATGTATTAACACTGGGATGCTGATTTATGGTGGTCCTTTGCTGGTTTAACCTGGTCCTTTGTTGGTTTATGCTGGTCTTTTGCTGGTTTAAACTGGTCCTTTGTTGGTTTATGCTGGTCCTTTGCTGGTTTAAGCTGGTATTTTGCTGGTTTATGCTGGTCCTTTGCTGGTTTAAGCTGGTCCTTTGCTGGTTTAAGATGGTCCTTTGTTGGTTTATGCTGGCCCTTTGTTGGTTTATGCTGGTCCTTTGCTGGTTTATTCTGGCCCTTTGTTGGTTTATGCTGGTCCTTTGCTGGTTTATGCTGATCCTTTTGCTGGTTTATGCTGGTTTTTTGCCAGCACATGACCAGCATAAACCAGCAAAAGACCAGCATAAACCAGTAAAGGACCAGCATAAACCAGCAAAGGGCCAGCATAAACCAGCAAAGGACCAGCATAAACCAGCATCAAAACATACCTAACCAGCATATGCTGTTTTTTTCAGCAGGGTTATCCTTTGACATAGCTTGGTCCGTCATTTACAGTATTTTTAAATGGATATACACCATGACCGAATGAATACACCAAATCCATCATCCACTCATACTAAAATACCATACATACATACTGTTTTTGCAAAACAGTTTACCCATTCCTGTTACTTTCACATTATAATCTAAAGTTCTAGTGCACTCTCCTTGCTCTAGCACGCTTCTCATTAACAAACCAATGTAAAACTAATATAAACTTCCACTAAATGTACTGTTTCCTTCACTGTATCAAACATATAAAAGTCACACGTGCTCACTGAAATACCAAACAACAAGAAATATCACACATATAGGAAAAGCAGAAAATGATATAGGTTTGAGTATAAAACAAATATAAAATGCAAAAGTGATTATGAATGATCTATGAATTCGTCAAATTATAATGGTCAGGGGATGGCGCTATTGTCTTAAACAGCATTGATATTAAAAATACATTTACATTTAGGCATTTAGCAGACGCTTTTATCTAAAGCGACTTACAAATGAGGACAATGGAAGCAATCAAAATCAGCAAAAGAGCAATGATATGCAAGTGCAGTTAGCTTAACGCAGTACACACAGCAATGTTTTTTATATATAATAAATAAAAAGAAAACAGATAGAATAGAAAAAGAATAGAGCAAGCTAATGTTAGAGGCCCTTTTTTGCTTTGGTAATTGTATAATAAATAAAAAGAAAACAAATAGGCAGAATACAAAAAGATTAGAAAAGCTAGTGTGCTTCTTTTTTTTTTTTTTTTTTAGAAAACAAGCAGTTATAGTAAATGAGTAAATGCATACGAATGCAAACTTATTGATTTGTTTATTCTTGTTTATTATGTGAGTTTTTAGTGATTTAAAGTTAATGATTAAACAGATAGCCTAGAACGCGTCTTATGTGAAAGCACAATGAGCCAGTGCTGCTGCTTCTGCACCGCTCACGGACAGCACTGCAAACGGATCCTCACTTAATTTCGTTCACTCTTTGCTGATATACTGCACTCAGTTGCCAGACACTATATAGAGATGTGAGACTCAGTGAAGACATCCGCGATTTCGGGGTCGACTCTACAACGAGAGTCGATTCCAGTGCTGGAGTCGACTCCGACTCTAGAGCTATTCAGAGTCGAGGAATCGACTCTTTTGGAGTCGACTCCCCATCCCTCAGTCCTGAGACAGGAATACTAGTAGGCAGTACTGTATTACTTATGAACACTGTGCACTATATACTGCTTACTATCTTTAGTACATAAAACGTACAGTATGGTAGAGTGGGGGAAAACGCCCCCTTTAAGGATTATGTCTTTTTTTTTTTTTTGGGTGAAACAAAAGTTAAATGTGTCCGAAAAAGTTATCAGTTTTAGTGACAATGGCATAAATTATAAACCAAGTATGAAAAATGTCCTAAGTTTTCAAGTTTTTAACAAAAATTAAATTTGTACCAAAGGGGGCGTTTTACCCCACCTATGGGGCAAAACGCTCCCATGGGTGGGGTAAAATGACCCCCAGTCTGACAAAGCAATTTGCTTTAAACATTTACAGCAAAATCAGAGTACAGGCAGTTTTAGCTTAAAATTTAAAAGAATATAATCAATAATTATGAATTACAAAATTATAATAGCCTATTTGAAACACCATGGAGGCGTTTTCCCCCACTCTACCCTGTACATTATTCACATGCTTTAAACAGTAGTTTATTTGTCACATGGTTGCACAAAAATAAAAAGGATTATTTAGCATTTTTTTAAATAGTTTTGTATAAAATGTCTTAACCTGGCAGACTGATCAAATAAAGAATAAGCAATGACTTATTTGAGTCAAATTTAAATTACTTCCAGTTCATGCACTACACAGGAAATGGAAGGTCAAGTATATTGTATTTTGGGATGAAGTGTTGTACAAAGCTATATGTTATCTCCTCTTTGAAAACAGGTTATGCCCCCTCTCGCTCTCTATAACCTCATATCTTGATAATATACTATTTTAAAATAGGTCATGCCAATGGATACAGTTTAGAGCAAGTAAATACATAAAACACACTCTATAAAAAATTAAAAAGTACACAAGTCAATTTTCCTGCATTGCGCTATTTATTGAATTTTAATTAAATTAGGACTAGTCTGTTTTGTCACAAATCCCATTACAGATGCTTAACTGGTAAAATGTATTACAAAAATAAAATGCTTTATGTTAATTATACTGATTAACAAATTACCGTTATGCTTCAACATCAAGCATATTATAGTTCAAATCAAAAACATGCATTTTGTCCCTGCATTTCACCTTTATAGTCAAGATTTTATGTTTGTCACAGCTGCCACAGTCCAAATCACAGAGAAAAACCCCGTTACACGACAGTGATTTCCACCTATGGTTGTGTCCAATAAATAGTGATAGGGAAAAGAACATCTTTCCATTTAGGATCATGCAAATACATTGCACTAAGGCCCACACTCATATATCTTCACTCTAACACAGGAACAGACACTGATATAAGCATTGCTCAGCTCAGGCAAAATACCACTAGGTTTAATGTGGGTAATGAGTGTAATTACTCTGGGGAATCGTTCACCCAGTGCGCCCCTGTGGCATCAAACACTGAGGCCTGGCTTAATGATCCTTTGCAAAAATGTGTTATCTTTGGCTTTGAGGTTACAACACGAGAGGTTTATAAGAAGGCCTGTGAGTTGAAAACAACAGGGATTGGAAAGCTAACACTTCATTTCCCCTCCAGAATACTTTTGCACTAATACAGTTCTAAGAGAAAGATGAATGTTAATTCATGAATGTTACTTCATGGGGTGAAGTTAGTGGACTTTTGTGTACTGTTCGTGCATCACTAAACCAAATCATATAAATCACTAAATCAATCCTCCAATAGGCATGAGTGGGAATCCTGCAATTAAAAGGACATGACATATAGGTCCTCTTTGTTTTTCTCCTTAAAATGAAACTATTGTATTAAGGGCTAAAAAGGACAGCGTGACTTGTGGCAAAGAAAACCAAAACAAAATGCATATTTCCAGAGTACACACAACACTCAGCACAAAATAATTCACCAGACTCAAGTAAGGTGACCTTCCCTGGCAGGAACTACGGAGTTCCTTGGATTTGTGACTTGTGAGCCCTTTGAACATTGAAGGGCCTCCCGATGCCCTGAATTAAACTATTGATATATATTATTTCTTATTCATTGTTTATACTTGTTGTCAAACAACAAACAAGGCTTTTAATTAGCTAGTACTGTGTAGTCTTTGAAAAATGTCCAGACGGAAAGTTGGAGAAAGGCAGTAGCTGATAGTATCTTCAACTTCCTGAACACGGCGCTGAAAACGACAGCGGTCCCGGGCAATTTCCTCCCAGGGTCCATGACGGTCCTCATCGCTGCTGGCATAGAACTCCTCAACCTCTTCTACAAATGTCACCTGTGAAAGGAATTTAAAAAAAAAAAAGAGACTTTAGTCTACTGTTTATCAAGGTATTACATATTATACATATACATACATATTATTATGGGCAGTGCATTCTGCATTATTAAAACCTGGCATTCTTAAAAGCAATCAAATGAGTGACAGTAACTAATAAAATAAAGCAAAAATTCTAATTAAAGCAAAAAGGCCCTTTCAACTTCAGAACTACAAATTAATTAACATGGCAGTCAATCTTATCCTTGCTTTACAATGGATTAACAGCAAAATTAACTCCCAATGCTCTTTTTTCTCCTCCCTTTTCAGACTCACCCTTTCACTGTTGCTAAGTAACGTGATTTCCTCTAAACTGTTTATGTATAATGTGTGAGTGAGTATATGATTGCTCATAAGGCATCTTGAGTGGTTGGGAGTGCAATCACCTCAAATCTAATGACTCTGGCTAGTGTGATGCTAGAGTCATGAAATGTAGCACACTATAAAGTGATAATGAGTAATGGGCAGAGCACGAACTCAGTCTCCCTAGAGACAGCAAAATGGAACCATTGCATCAGATCATCACAGGCAGGGGAGGGAGGAAGAATAAAAAATAAAAAAAAAAGTAGAAAATGATATTGCATGGTTTTACATCATTTTCTCAAGCTGGCCTATACTGCCATATTGTCAAACAACGGAAATAAGGCAGAATAGTAATGATAAAGAAGATTAACTGTTGCTACCAGTGATCGCATAGTATAAAAGATTATCATCATGCATCTAAAATACACTGTCGTTGGACTGATGAAGACCTAAGGCCATTAACCATTATTACAATTACACAAAAGGCACACTTTATTCTTATTTTACTATTATTCAGTTATGCAACTTTACTTTCTTGGCAACACTATAATTAGGTGTATAAACATTAGTTAACGCAACAGGTGTTAAGAAATAACAATGGGCAACAATTTTTACAAAATGCATTAATCTAGATTCATGTTAATTTATTAATATGTATATTATTATTCACCGTTTCATGTTGACTAAATAGAAATGTTAAAAATTAATTCTGTAATGTACAGTTAAGTATCATTCAAAAGTTTGGGATCTGTACTTTGTTTTTGAAAAACTTTTCATGTTCATCCAGGCTGCATTTATATTATCAAAAATATTATACTATTGCCTTTTAAAATAAATGTTTTCTATTTTAATACATTTCATGATCTAATTTATTCTTATGATGTCAAAGCTAAATTGTCAGCAGTCATTACTCTAGTGTTCAGTATCACATGATCCTTCTGAAATCATTCTAATATGCAGATTTGGCGCTTGGTTGCTTAATATTTTGTGTAAACTATGATAGATTTTTTTTCAGGACTCTTTGATGAGCAGAAAGTTCAAAAGAACAGCATTTATTTGATATAGAAATCTTTTGTAACATTATAAACGTCTTTACTGACACTATCAATTTAATGTGTCCTTGTTTTATAAAATTATTAATTTCTTAAAAAAAAATAAATAAAATAAAATAATAATAATAATCTATCAATCTATCTATCTAGCTTACTGACCCCAGGGCTAACATTAACCTAGATTAATAAACGATGTAAAAGTGCTTGATTTTTTTTCAGTTCATGTTACCTAATTGAAGCTTATTTTCAAGTGTTACCATTTTCTTATGCCTACTATTAATTCGTTCCCTTGTCCCACTGCTGCAAACACCTAAATTTCCTCCAAGGGTTCAAATAAATTCTTATCTTATCTAAAACAACTATGTTAGATATTAAAAAGAGCATGTTGGCTGTTTAAAATTGACTTTCCTAGGAAATTGCTTGCCCGGTCCCTTAAAAATGAACTTAACCAGAATTTGACAAATTTTAAACAAAGTGGACAAAACTGCGCAAAAAAAAAAAAAAAAAAAAAAAAAAACTGGCTTATAGTTTATAGCTAGACTAATAACAACTGCATGGGGGCAGTCGTGGCCTAATGGTTAGAGAGTCAGACTCGTAACCCAAAGGTCGCGGGTTTGAGTCTCAGGGGGGATTGTAGGTGGGGGGAGTGATTGTACAGCACTCTCTCCACCCTCAATACCACGAGGTGCCCTTGAGCTCCGTGTGTGTGTTCACTGCTGTGTGTATGCACTTTGGATGGGATAAATGCAGAGCACACATTCCAAGTTTTTTTTTTTTTGTTTTTTTGTTTGTTTTTTTTTTGAGTCAAAGGACGAGTAACTCCTTTGGTGGTCTTAAGTCTACCTTACTATGTCACACCTTGTAAACAAACAAAACGCGTTCAGAAAGATAAATTGTATAAGTAGTTTCAGAATAGAATGTGTTAATGCATTAATTAAGGTCAATGTTTTACAAACCTTCTTCAGCTGAACAGCCATGGCACTGCTTGAGCATGGCACAGGGCAAATCTCTGAGAATCCACTGTCCAGCCTCTCCTCAGCCTCCTCTCTCTTGTAGCGAGGCGTTCCAGGCACTTTCTCCATCCGGCACCCTTTGGTGGTTTTCCGAGTCTGTACGGGGGCCTGGAAGTTGAGGAGGCTGTAAGGATCTGCTGAGCAGCTGAAAGAGTTCCACAATCTCCAATTCTCTTCCTCGTCCATCTCACAGGTGTCTTCGCTGGACTCATTCTCTGAGAGTGAGGGTGACGATGGAGGAGGCGAAAGCCGGGAGGACATATGTGCTGGCGGAGACTCTGAGACCGAAGAGTCTGTAGTCGCAGGGCTTGGCTTGGAGGCTGTCCTTATGGGAGCGGAGAAGTTCCTCGGGTTATAAGGATCTCCGTTTTGGCACAGAGAATTCCACAGCCTCTCAGTCTCAGAGTCGGCCTCCTCTCCATCTGAATCTTCTTCAGATTCATCGTCGCTGTCATCTAGGTCCTCGGAATCTGAGAAGTGGGATGAGCCTTCGCTGTCAAAGCCATCATCGTCATTACTGTCCCAATCGCCATCATCCTCCGATTCGGATTCGCCACTGCAAGGGCTGCCCATGATGTAGGCGATGACCTTGTTTTGACACTGAGGAGTGGCTAAAAAGGGCACGTTTTCAGCAGCTGGAACGGTTTCTGCTTTCTTTTCAGAGTCCTCTTCCTCTCCTTCCTTAATTTCTTCTTCACTAGTGACAGGTTCACTATTGAACTCGCTCCCTGTAGTGTTAGTCTGAGATGAGACGTCCTCGGAGGCAACAGGGCCGGCTGTTTCTGACACCTCCTGTTCCTGGGAAAGCAGCCTCATGTGAAGCTTACTATTTGAGTGTTCTTCCTCCAAGCTGGAGTAGCCATTATCTTGGTCTGGAGTCAGAATTGCCACATCATTGTAGGCTCTACTACAAACTAGTAGTTGCTGCTCAACATCTAGTGGAAGCTGGTATGAGTTTGGGAGGGATTCTGCTTTGGCCAGGATTGCATTGTGGGTTACCTCTTTAGAGCACAAGGGCCCAGTGCTTTCGTTGTGCATTGACCGCCCATCATCACTTTGACAATAGCCGACACTGTGATGTTCTCCACAATGCTGCCAGCTCGTATCAGTCTCTTTTCTGCTTTGTGCTACGTTTAGCAGCCAGTTCGGAGGTCTGTCATCGGCCTCCAAAATTCCGCCCCACCGCCAGCTGTTTGGGGTTCGCACGGACAGCGTATCCGGGCTCAAATCGCATCCGTTTTCCGGTTTCACGCGCCTTTTTTCCTGCGTGTTCTGTAACACCTGGGTGATTAAGTTTCTCGCTGTTCCGAGGTATCCGCCCGACGCTTGCTTTTGAAGATTAATATCTTTCTGGGAGGTGTTCTGAATTCCCAGTTCACTCAACGAATCGTGCGTGAACCAGGAAAGAGTCCCTGGGTCTCCAGTGGACGCGCCAGGCGCGTTTTCATGCCGGCACTGGAAGTATGCCACTTTCAGAGGGGCCAGAGAGTTTCCCATATCTAAACTTGACTTCATTTCAAATGCTGTTTGTGTTCTTCCGGGGAAATACCTCTGCAGGAGAGACCACGCAGGCCTTGAAACTAAAGAGAAGACGCTTATCCACGAGCCGTCTGCGCGCTCATCACTGTCACGAGCGGACCGCGTGTCCACTTGAGAAAAGAGTCCATGTGTGCTCATACTTATGAAAAATATGAAATGCGCTTAACTACATAAACGAAACGAAAAATGGTACAAGCTAACTATTAACTTTAGTTACTTTCTTTATCAGTGGCCGCTCCTTAAACACTCCGTTTAGACTCCGTTTGCATAAAAGTGCTCGAGTTTATAATGTTAGGTTTCAATGTCTCTAAATGTTACTAATGCATAAGTTTTTAATACAACCTAAATATGGCCTTTAGCTGGCTAAAGCAGCTAGTACCAAGCTTTCATGTATGGCTAAATGTTAGCTACGAAAAAAAGTAAAACACTCCGTTCTCATTCCTTTCAGCCCTTAATACCAGCCATGAGCACAGATAAATATTCTCTGGGGTAAATTAAAGTGTCCATGTCGTTTAGGCGGTGTAGAGTCCGACCCGGCTCGCGCAAATAGCTTCAGCGTCCATATTGACCGCAGTGTTAACGCCAACTGTGCCGTCCTGAGGAAAATAACACCACTTATTTCGGTTTGAATGAGTTGTAGAAACAGCAGAAGGAATGGAAAGGCATTTTGAAGTGGTGTAAGAGTAAGAAAGGCTGGTATACTCCAAATGAAAGCTTGAAACAAAAGCCATTTTGACGTCTGAAGGGAAACGAGCGTCGGTTCTTCAACTGTCTGTCTGCTGTCACCTCAATCCAGCCCAGCTGCCGCGTTTTCGGAAGAAAATACTGTAAGTTGTTAGAGAAAAAACGGCTGTACCATCAAAATCGAGTCAGAGAAGTCTACTTAGATTTACGAAAAAAGCGGTTTCACTTTTAATTCGTTTTAAATAGAAATACTTGGTGTTTAGACTCGTTGACGTCGCCGTTTCGCTCGCTAGCCGCGGAGCTAAAGCGGAGAGATTTCATCAGAAAAGCTGTAAGGGAGCGTCTCTAAATTTCAGTAGCGCTAGTGCGCTTTAAGGGACCGTGGTAAAATTCTGATCTCACGTGGAACTTATATAAGATGTTCTGTGCATGTCACGCAATGTTCAGGCCAGTGGTTCTCAAACCTGTCCTGGAGTACCTCCACCACTGCACATTTTGTATGTCTCCCTCATCTATCACACCTGATTCAACTCATCAGCTCATTACTGGAGACTGGAAGACCTGAAGTGGGTGTGTCAGATACAGGGAGACACAAAATGTGCAGTGCTGGGGGTACTTCATGGAGAGGTTTGAGAACCACTGGTCCAGGCAATACATACATAAATCCCTCAGGATCTTCTAAATCTGTTTGAGCTTTCTTCTAGTCGTTTTGACTAATCTAGTCTAAATCCAGTGAGATTTTCAGCATGAATTTGACAGATACATTTGTGCCTTGGTGCAAAGCCTTTTTTGGAGAAACTGCCTGTGCAGAATCCCTCAGGCACACTAGTAATGCTTCATGAAGAATTGACTGTGCATGCTATATGAAAAAGCATATTTTTTCCCCTTTCTTTTCCATTGTGGTTTTCACTAAGCATCAATATCTGGACAAATAAGCCAGTCTTTAAATAAGCAATATTATATTTAAAAATATATATATAAAACAAGCCTTTAAAACAGTGGTCTAAAACGCAATTCCTGGAGGGCCACAAATCTGCAGAGTTTAGCTCCAAATCACACCTGCTTGGAAGCTTCTAGTAATCCTGAAGACCTTGATTGGATCAGCTGTGTTTGATTAGGGTTGGAGCAAAACTGTGCAGAGCTGTAGCCCTCCAGGAATTGAGCTTGAGACCAATGCTTTAAAAATTTTAAAAGGTAATTGTGTCTCTCTCTCTCTTAATTTTGTTAGTTTAAAAAAAAACAAAAAACAAAAAACAAAAAAACAGTCTAACAAATTAATTAATTCCATGGTGGAAATAAGCTTCCATTACAAACCTTTCTCTGAGCAGCCATGGAGTGAAAGAAAGAAAAAAATAATTAAAATTATAAAATTGTAATAAAAAACAAAAAACAAAACAAAAAACAAAAAAAAACAAGAAATGCCTAACTGATATAATTTATAGATCAGGGCCCGTATTCACAAAACATTTTATCTTACCAATATGAGTTCTAAATAGCAGTAAAAGTTTTTAGCTAAGAGTTTTCTCTTAAAACCTATTCACGAAGCTGCTGAGACAAACTTTTACTAAGGAATAGAGAGAAGTCTTAAGCTAAGAGTAAGGGTGGGGTTGTTGCTATGGATGATGTCAGCATGCTTACTATGCACACAATATGATTGGCTGATATGGGAGGGGTCTCTGTCAGAGATTTATTCATAGAAATATTGTAGATTGCAATATTATGTTGCCATATTCAAATAAAGGTTTAAAATTAGAAATGTTAATTGCCACATTCAAATAAAGATTTTAAAATGCAGGCAAAGTGTCACTAATTAAACGTATATTTTCAGCTAAATGTCAGCCCCTAACATGTAGGCTATGCTTCTCGTAAACAATTAGCAGATATAGACTTTTAATTAGAGTAGATCATGGGTGATAGTAAGACATGCAAACGTAAAATAAATTAAAAAAAATAATAATAAAAAACTGGATGCAAGAACAGCTGTTACGTCTTCCCCAAATGGTTAATGAAAATAAGGATCAAAGGAAAATTTGGAGTTGGGATAACCTCCAAAACCAAAGGTGATATATTTTTTAGAAGCTCATGATCGTCAAATGTTTCTAAAATGTTTACGTTCCGAGGCAGATTGCCGGCAACAGACATTTTAAGATAGTTTATGGCTTGGTCTTAGTGAGTCCTCTTCACTACTCCTAACGTTTCACAAATTTAGGAGCTAGTTTTAGTGCTAAAACCCTTTGTGAAATACTCTTAGAGCAAACATTTAGGTGTCCTAAATTTATGACTCACCCATTATTTTTAAGATTTTCTCCTAAATCGGCGAGTTATGAGCTACTTTTAGCCTTAAGATATTTTGTCAATACAGGCCCTGTACTCTATTCTTTTCCCAAGTTTTGCTTGAAAAGGAGCTGAATTTTATTCCCAGGCATGTCCTGATTAAACTTAGTCTCAGTGGAATGTTTTAATTTGATACATTAACATGAACAAATGAGACATTTGTCATCATAATTCTCTAGGGTAGTATCAGAACAATGAGTAATGTGAAAGAACATGGACTTGTTCAGACAGGCAATTAAAGCCTTTATGATAAACCCCAGTCTGATGTAATTCTTCCCTCAGTGTGATGACAGCCAAAACAGCATATTGGATAAAGTCACTGGTGTCTCAGTAAAGCGGATTGTTGGGGTCAGTCATGCACAACTAAGATTTACACATAAATACATCTAAAAAATGGAAACAGGGTAAACGCATATATACAAGACTAGTGTTTTGCACAAGTTTCATCATTTGGCATTGATCATGGCACAATCTTTGTAGAGGTTTGTGGTCCAAAGAAAAACTGGCAGCAAGGTAAGAACAACTCAGTGTCAAGTCATTTTCCCTGTGTATTTATTAAGTGCAAATAAAGTTTAAAAACATTTGAAATTAGAAGAAACACAAACCTTTTGTCTAAAAATGAATATGATAGGATAAAGCTCATTTACAATCCATAAATCACAAAGCATTTACAATATGCCAACCCCATTGATGTTATATAAACTCTATAACTATAAATCCAAATTCTTCTGCACATACACAACAAAAAGATAGCTTTTCTGAAACGCACAGCTTCCCGTTATGGGTTGGCATGCAATCATACAATCATTTCCCATGGTTAAACATCACACAGCAGTGCCATTTGGGGGGATACAACACACACACACACACACAACCATTCCTCATTTGAAAGAAAGATCAATACTTTAGAAGATGTACTTCATATCTGAAATGGAGCTGGTTTGTCTGGTTAGAAAAAGCTACAGAACAGGGACTGCTTTGACCTGGATAATCATACCTAAGTTTGCTTAAGGCTACTGGATTGTTAGAGCACCTTGACATTACAGGGTTGCACTTTCAACTTGTAGGTTATTGATTTAAAGATATAAATTCAGTTAAGAGTGGAAAGGTTCAGTTTTCTTCATAGGTTTCCTATTTTTTATTTATTTTTTAACAAACATCAGTGCCACATGGTTAAATTGAACACATATATGGAAATGTTTAAATATAATTTAAGGTAACTCCCAATTACTTAATTTTCCCTTTCTGTGAACTATAAGGTTGTTCTTCTCAAAATCAAACTGAGTGCAAAGTAAAGCAAATCAGAATGCAAAATCTTTAAGCACAAATTGAAAAAAGCTACTGTGGTATTTTTAGCATTTAATTTACATGCAGTTTTACATACCAATGAGGAATGGAAATACTGACAGAACTACAGTCTAAAGCTTTAATTTCTTTCCCCCTTTAAAAAAAAGTTAACCAATAAAACTTGGAAAAATGTGAGGTTAATGTACTTGACAAACAAATGCAAAAATGCAATATTTATCCAGTAGCAATTTTCACAGCATGCAAATCAACTATTTTCAAACAGAAATTTCCTTTGAGTTATGTTTATATTTCAAGGCAAACTCACTGACCCTGAAGTCAAGTCCCTTCAAAATCCTTTCCTGCATATAAAATTGTGCCATCATTTTGGAAAGAAACAGATCTTAGAGGCTTATGCAAAGAAATTCATATTCCTCATGGTTTGTCTCTCTTGTTCAATATACTGTACATGCAATTCATGGTTTTGTTTTTATGCACCCACCTATTTTACATAATTAAAAATCTACATTCACTCTGTTCTTTTTGTCATTTCCTGCAGTGGTTATATGGAGCAAGTTAATTCCACAATTTCAAGCCAGAGACTATCAAGTGTTCATCCCTTTTTCATGATCAGGTAAATGCCACAGCCAATGTGAAATTACCCAACTTTACAGTACAAAAGTGGCCCTCGCTACTAATTCCTAGGTAAATCTCTGCAAAATCTGATACAAAGAGACATAACTAATGTCACAAGACGCAACATAGCTCAAAATTGAGCCGCAATAGAGAAACATCTTAAAAAGAAAATAACTTAAATTTCCATTAGCATTCTCAAGAAGACCAAATGGGGCTTAGTAGTCTCATCGACAGCAATTTTCCAGAAATCCCCCCAAAAATATGGCACATGGAAGTCAGTTCATCTTTAAATATTCTTTCTGCCAATCCTTGTCACCAAATGGTTTTTGTCCACCAAGAAACATTTTTATAAATCCGGAATCTGGTTCACGTGGTGCACGGTACCCCACCAGAATAGTATCAAGTGATGACACTCCATCACAGAGTCTACATGTCTCCTGGGTAGGAGAATCAGCAAACACAAACCCCCACTGGGGGAAACAGCCTTCTGAGCAGCTGGGCATCTCCAACTCCCGACCCATAAGCAAAGACAGACACAAACACATGCACACCGAAGGACACAAGTAAAATCCTTCACTTCCACACAAGTGTTAGCGGTTTATGTCAGAGCTTCTAGCGCCAAGCTGGTGCCAGCCAACCAAGCGATGGCCCGGGGTGAGGTCCTTCAGTTGGATGATGGTTTCACCCAGCAGGGTGTTCTCCCAGAATGCACCCTCACTCAGTACCCGCAGGTGAATGGTTCTCTGCTGCAAATCACCACGTGGAATCTTGTCATAAACCAGCTGCCAAAAGAAAAGACGAACTGATGTCAGTCAAGAATCATCATTAAAATAAAGTGCAACATGCCTGCCTGCTTTTTCCCCCATAGGAATTTTTAAAGTCTTTGTTAGAGTGTCTTTCTTCATTTGAAAACTAATTAAGGTTTTTGAGGAAAACATTCCAGGATTTTTCTCCAAATATTGGACTTCAATGGTGGCCAATGGGTTGAAGGTCTAAATTGCAGTTTCAATGCAGTTTCAAAGGGCTGATCACGATCCCAGCCAAGAAATCAGGGTCTTATTAGCAAAACGATCGGTCATTTTCTAAAAAAAAGTAACATTTATATACTTGTTAACCACAAATGCTTGTCTTGCACTAGCTTGAGCACACTCGTTATGTAGTTACATTGGAAAGGTCACGTGTGATGCAGGCGAAAGCACCGACCCAGTGTTTACAAAGCGAACATGCAAAGTCAAACACTGTTTACAAAAAAAGGTAAAACAACGATGTCAGATGATTTTGAAATTGGAGGAGAAAATGAGATTACCCTACCCTACCTTTTTGAACTGAAGTACACAGACAAAGAACTAACCGTGCGTGACTTTTCCAATGTGATTAAGCAATGCGTGAAGATGCGCATATGTAGAGCTAATGCAAGACAAGCATTTGTGGCTAAAGTATATACACTTTTTTTTTTTCCTTCAGAAAATGACTAATCGCTTCGATAAGACCATTGTTCCTCGGCTGGGATCATGTAGAGCCCTTTGAAGCTTCACTGAATCTGCAATTTGGAGGTTGTACAACCCATTGGCTACCACTGAAGTCCAATAAATAGAGAAAAATCTGGAATGTTTTCCTCAACCTTTATTTCTTTTTGACTGAAGAAAGACAGACATGATGGATGACATGGATGACATTTTTATTCTGGAAGTGAACTAATCCTTTAACGGCTCTGAGGGATAGAACTACAATCCCATGAAGCATTGTGAATGACAAAAAAAAAAAAAAAAAAACTAAATAAATAAAAAATCATTTCCCTATGAAGAAAAGATTTGAACTTTTGGAGTTAAACCAAAGACCCTTTAAGGCAAGTCATGTCACTCGGTGGCCGTCTTTGAAACGCCTCTCTGGGATGCAAGTGCAGCTCCTATCTCTTTGAATGGGGAAACATCAAATTCTCCAAAACTGTTTGCCAAGCATACGATTAAATTTCATATTTGAAATCACCAATGCAATCTGACAACTGTATCATAAATGTTGTTTATTTAGCTCAAATAGCGTTAAAAAAAGCTTATTTCTCAGGCTAGCCCAGCCAGTGCGCATGCGCAGTCCTAGGCGCACGTCTCAGAATGCTGACTGTTTCTCTAGTAACCGAGACTTCTAACAGCAGCTGCAGTGATGCTCAGACTTTACCGATTAGCGATTGGCTCTGTGACTCAGAAGGCGGGGCTTCGTTCGACAGAGCGGCCATATTGAGCGTTGCATTTTTCCCCATTCAAAACTATACGAGTGACACGTCTTTTGGTATTCTATAGTCTTTGGTTAAACCCAACTGTTAAAAAACCAGTACTTTCTAAAAGTCTTATCTCACCATCTCATTGTAAGTGGGATTACATGTTCGCCGGGCTGCCTTGGTCTTCCTCTTGCTAGTTTTCTGAGGGTCTGGGAGGAGGTACAATTTGACGTACGGATCAGGATCTGTTCCGTCCTGCAAGGGTTGCTGAAGAAATGTCCATAACACATTGGTGAGTGCCAGCTCACTTTTTTTACATGAATTATGAGCATATGCATATGAGTAACGTGAAACACTCACCAAACCTCTTATGTGCATCACCATAATGAAAAGCTTGTCACTCTTGTACAGAATCGAGAGCTTCACTTCACCTGCCACTGTACCGGGCACAGGAGCCCAGGACACATCTGGAGAAGAGGAACTGGATTTAGTGTGGACAAGTGTGTGTGTGTATCTGACTTGCAAGGTAAGTAAAGTAAATAAAGTAATTGGATTTCCAGAGCTCAGACTGACAGGACATGAACCTGATGAACAGAGACCTTTATCACAAATCAGATAACGTGACCGCAACAGCTGCCACGAAGCAGCTTTTACTCATGATGACATTTAATATATAACTAGTTGTGATAAACTCTCAGGGAGTGAACTATGGATGTGTTTACAAAATATTTGATGCCATAGACCAAGTAAGATGATCCACTTGCGAGGGACTACCTTCCTAAATTATAAAGGTAGCTATACAGTATATTTACATATATACACTCCCATTTATACTATGCGAGAAAACACTGAAATTTTAAAAGACAACATGCTGTTTACAAAATTAAAAATGTATTGTACCCAAAAGAATACCGATTAAAATATCTGGAAAGTATTCACTTGACATACTGTTTAAAAAAGAAACAGCTTTATTTACAAAAATAATGTAATGTTTAATTCTTTGTAAATATTTGTGAAATTTACTAGCAATTTCTGAGTGCAAATTGTTTCAAAGTATTGTTTTTCAGTGCAGCACAACTTTAACTAAAGTGCAAATATAAAACTAGTGCTGTCAATAGAATTAAATACATTCATCTCATAATTTCGGACCAATATGTAGAAAACAGAATTAATTTTTAATATCATTTTTACACAATTTTTCCAGTTATAAAACTCCTGCACAAACTCATGTGTCAGTGCATTAGGCTTATGTTGTGTGATTGCAGGCACATTGCACTAGTAGTTAAAGATAAAACTCTGAACAAGTACTGGGTGTATCACTTAGTCACAGACAAGGTCACATGGACTGCTGCTGATTGGCCCATAAACAATTTCTTTACACTAACTCATGCTGATTTGCTGTGATGACAGCCTGAACTGCATGACCTTTGAATCCATCACATATGTAGGCATGTGTAAGGTGAATGATTCATAACAAGTGTATGTGGGTGTGTATAAGACAAATAAGGAAAAGAAGCATACCTGCTGGTTTATTATGGAGAGCATTAACAACAGTTCCTACACTTCCTGCCCGTTCATCTCTTGGTAGAGGATGAAAGAAGGTGTAGATCAGATCACACTGAAAAAGGAGAGGGTAACGTTAGCTCATAAACAGGCACTAAAATAAGCAGGTGTACAGTCACAGTGATAGTATGGAAGTCATGCGATCTGGTTGCATTCTTAAAATGTACAGCACAGAGCAGAGAAAGTGAAAGTGTTCACAGTTTGGCAGCTGGCAGTGCCAGTTCTGCCTAAATACTGATATAGGCCTGTGGGTGGACTGTTACAGACAACGTGTCTGTTTTCACAGAACATGGACAATTTCCAAGAAGCATGCGAGTCAAACTGAAACCACTCACATTAATTACTGCAAGCTGTACACATTCTATTGACTATTATAATTATTCAGAAAATAAAAGGATGGTGGTGTGGTTAGTGAATGAAAGCTTGCACTTCACACTTTTATTTTCAATTGCACTACTGTTGTAAAGCTTGGGGTAAGAAAGACACGAAAGTAATACTTTTATTCTTCGAGGATGCAACAAATTTACAAGTTAAAACATATATAATGTTACAAAAAAAAAAAAATCAATTTCAAATAAATGTGGTTGTTTTTAAACTTTCCATTCATCAAATCATGAAAAAAAGAAAAAGAAAAAAAAAAAAAAAGTATGGTTTCCACAAAAATATTACGCAGCACAACTGTTTTCAACAGAGATAATAATAATAACAAATGTTTCTTAAGCAGCGAATCAGAATATTAGAATGATTGAAGAAGGATCATGTGACATTGAAGATTGAAGAAATGGCTGCTGAAACTTCAGCTTTGCCATCACATGAATAAACTACGTTTTAAAATTTTACAATAAAGTTATTTAAGATTACAGTTTTTACTGTATTTTTATCAAATAAATTATGAGAGCAAGAATTATGTATAAAGACCAATGATGTAAGCGGGGGTCAAATGTTACCTGTGCCACCTCTTGAACAGCATGGATCAAGTGCCAAACATATCCATTTAGCTCCTCTTTTCTTCTGTCTGCCAAGGCCTCACCTCGAGACCGGCCAATCAGAAAGCGGCTGGGGAAGCTGTGGGAACATTACATTAAGAGCGGTGTGTAATCACATGAAGAGCACTGCTACACGTGGCTTATGTATTGCAGCCATTACTACATGACCCTGAAGGGGTTTACTTTACAATAATTGGCTGGTTGAATATTACCATTGCTCAATACACTGATACAAACAGTACTGGGAAGAAATGTACAACGACCAGCTTTCATTACCTATCTTTTAGACTAAATAGATCCACTGATAACAGAAACCTGCAGTAGTTTCCACTACAATTAGGAGTTTTTTTAATTTAAAAAAATAATTTAAAAGGATAGTTAACCCCAAAATGAAAACTGTCATCATGCTCAAGTTGTTCCAAACCTGTATGAATTTATTTCGGTCCCCATTGACTTTCATAGTATTTTTTCCCCATACTATGGTAATCAATGGGGAACAGCAACAGTGTTTGGTTATTCACATCTTTCAAAATATCTTCTCTTGCCTTCAACAGAACAAAGATACTTATACAGATTTGGAACAACTTGAGGGTGAGTAAATGACAGAATTTTCATTTTTGGGCAAACTATCCCTTTAAGGTCAAGGCGTATGATGTATGTTCAGTGAGCTTTTGATTTGGTATAATTCACAATTCTGTCAGGTTTCAACACTGTACCTGGGTAGTTTTGAGGAAGGGAAGATGAGCTGCAGTTTACTGTGAAGTTCATGGAATTCCTCAAAAGTCCTTTGGACTAAAGTTGACCCCTGTTGACCATCCCGCTCCACTTCCACAACATAAGACTGCATGAAGGGAAAAATACATCAGCACTAAGATGCACATAAATGGATTTGGGCTAAAATGCACTTTTAATGCAGCAGACTTACATAGCCTTTGCTTGGAGTATAGGTTTTGATGTGTCTGCAAACAAACAGGCTGCGAATAACTCCATCACTCTTTAGAGTGTAGACGCGTGGAGCAAATGACAAAACGGGACGCTCCTCAGAGGATGCAAACTTCATTTGGGCCAGGTTATGGATGAAGAAGTTGAGCTTAGTAGCCACACTGCCAAGACTGGACTCAATGAGCCTAGAACAGGGGAGAAGATTAAGATGACGACCAAAAGGCAGATGGATTTGAAGGACAATAATAACTGCTGACAGCTATAATTGCTAGGATGTTCTGATTGGTTGCAAAGGTGTTCCTGCTGATTGTTAGGTGCTTGCTTACTGGCACCAAAGCAACACTATGTTTTCTTTAAAAAGACAGACATCAAGAGCAAATGGGACAAAGTCTCTAAGTTCCCACCTGGTGAAGTGCATGGTGGCATCTGCTTCTGATTCATGTGGTCTCAGAGCATCATAAACATATTTCAGATCATCCACATCAGACAACTCTGGTATCCCACTGGAGAGCATCTGCACACAAACACACAAGGTTACAATATTAGAGCAGAAAGACACAATGCAATTCAAATAAGCATTCAAATAATAGGCAAACAATAAAGCAAGCCATAGAACATTACTTAACCTCAACTCTGTGGATACATCCTAAAAGTACAAACTAAGAAAAGTATCTGGTGTTATCTGGGAACTCACCAGGCCAAGCAGGTTGAGAAATAAATGTGCATGTTTCCTAATCAGATTGTAGGCCTCACAACACAAGTCTACAAAGTCATGGAAACGGCTGGATGGCTTGTCACCTCCATTGATGACATATGCCATGTCAGACGTAAACACAAAAGGAGCTCGGTCCCTATAAAAACAAAAGATTAAAATCTGTGTTAACATTTACTGTCAACACCCCAGATCTGGTTTAGCTCAAAAACATTCTTCTGGTCCTTTGTAGAGAAGCAATATGAAACAGGTTGCTGTAGATTGTTTACATTATTCTGAGAGACAACAGTTACAGTGATCAAAATCTGGGGCAGAGGAAATCTTTTTCATGTTCTTTTTGTGTTCTTACCGTTTGATGTTGCCAAACATCTGTGCGTGCCCCAGGAACTTGCCAAAGTCTATGTGGAACATGTGTCCGCTGGTCTTCAACATGATGTTGTCATTGTGGCGGTCGCAGATTCCTAGAATGTATGTGGCCACACAACAACCAGCGCACGAATAGATGAAGTTTTCCACTGCCTGTGAAAAAACAACAAATCAACAGAATTAGTTTATAACTAACCTCTTTTAGTCAGCAAAGCTGTAAATCACCAAATATGAAAACTAATTTTCATATCATTACGACATGCAAAATAAACGATGCAATCCAATGCAACTTAAGCAGGCATGGATCATTTTGACATGTTATAGCAAAAGACAGTTTGCACATACATAATGGTTTAGTAAATGCAAATGAAGTGTGATGCTACTTCAGACCACAGCTGTACCTTTTCATACTCATCCTCAGTGGGGTTATGTTTCTGCAGCCAGTCTGCCAAAGGCCGGTCTTTGAAGGAACCAGTCACTCCATGCTCAACTTGGATCTTCCGCAGGGTTTCTGCATTGGGAATCATCTCCACCATGCCTAGACAAGGGCAAAGGGGTTTTATAAAATGACTTCCTTAGAAATTCACATTGTGTACAATTAATCTCAGTCTAGATATGGTCTATAGAGTGGAGCAAATACATATAAAGTAGGAAATTACCCTAAAAATTAATTAATTAGTTAACATTTGGAGGATGGGTGTTTACCTCTGCCTCGTCCAGTAGAGAAGCAGCGGAAGATCACCATCCTCATATCAAGTCCCTCTTGGATCCAGATCTTATTCATGATCCGAATGATCTGCAGCGTCAGCATGTCCTGCCGCAGGTCATCTCCAGACTGAAGGAGAAAACCCACGACCAAGACAACATCTGAAAAACTGTTTCAATGCAGAACCATTTATCCATAATGTACAAAAACACGAGAAGGCGTTACCTTAAAGATGACGTTGATGTTGTCTCCTAAAGGATCCTGGTTCTGGAACGAGAGCTTGAGGGGCACTGCATTAGAGTTGAAGTAGGAGCAAGACTACATGAAGACAGAATGAGAGATACATTTTGTTTCTGATGTGTCTACAAGAACAATACAATGACCTCCACATGCTTGATATAAAAAGACGCAATCTGTACCTGTATGTTGATGCCCTTGACGAACAGGCCCGGGTTCAGGGGAAGTCGACAGGTGCTGTTTATAGAGAAGAACTGTTTGACCTCCTCCAGTCCCTCCCGGAGAATAGCCTGAAAATCAGACAAAAGACAAACCAAAATAAATGTGCTGACCAGGCAGTCTGGAGAACATTAAAATGCGCCTTAGGAATCAACAATCAGTCTTTGGCACAGACCTGTTCTTTCAAGCTAAAAAAATAGTAGGAGCATTACAGCCATCAACCGAATGAGAAATTTAGAAGCCAGCTCTTAAGCAAATTATTTTTGTAGGTTATTCTCCTCATCAGAAAACCCCCAAGGCTCTATTTAAATGTAGTCACATGATCACAGGAGACATCTTTTACTCTTTAATACCACATGCATTTAAAAACACATTTCCTGTGATCGGATATTAAGGGGAGGCCTTAAGATGAAGTCCTACAATTTCTGCAATGTTCACTTGATTGGACCTTCTGAAACAGATAACTGTTGTTACTGTTAACTAAACAAAAAATTATTAAAAGTATTTGTTAATTTTAAAAAAAAGTGTTAAATTATAAATGTTTCTTTGACAACTAACTCAAATAAGTACTAAAATTAAAATGGAAAGTTTTAATCTGAACCCAACATCTAAAAGAAAAAAAGGCAAAAGCACATATAATGACATTTAAACTAAAATTAAAAAGAAAACTGAAAATAAAAAATGACAGCTAATTCAAGATCTTAAAAAAAAATACTACAATAGTACATAAATAATACTAAAATAACAATGCAGGTGTAAATGAGGAATTGTGAAGCTGACCTGTCTGGATGAAAGTGAAGAGTCTCTAACTCGCTGAGCCATTTTAGCCAGAATGTTGACCAGCCAGCATTGCCTATCAAACTCATCCCTCAAACCACGACCAGAGCAGCAGAGAAGAGCCGCCAGCAGATACTGATACCTCACGCTAAACTGAGAGTCCTGAAGAGTATCTTTCAGCAACCTACAAAGAGACAGACAAACAAACATTGACTAAGTCCTATGACTTTTATCATATTTACAGTGAAAATGTTTATTCTGCATAGGGAACATGTAATCTGCTATTAGGAAGCTTTAGAATGTTTCGCATTGTGACATTTGTCAAGCAATTAAGCCCACATTTTTTATAACTGTGATGCATCTTATATTACCTTTCTCATTTTTAAATGTTGATTCTCAGTACTTTACAGTATTTTTTCCTTTCTTAGTAAGACGTTTAAATTTAATATAAGTTTAATTAAAAATTATTGCATTTTTAGTAAAAGGCAGTACAACATATGCTACCATGATGTATAAATTCATTAAAAATTAGAAAGATTAATATACATTTTTATAATATTACAGTAATAAGAGAATGTGTATTTTATTTGTAGGGAAAAATTGGCTTAATTGTTCTGAATAGAATGTCACAATGCAAAATCCTAATGTCATTTTTAATAATAAATATTCTTAATAAAATAATGTAGTTTTCTCTTTAAATTTTAGCAAAAGTAAAATACAACAGTATTCATAAAGGTTATGAATGATCCAAGAAAGCAAATGACCTCCTCTATACAGCAGGTGGAGCTGTAAGCTGATTTCACATACACTCATATCAATCAGTATGTGAATCTACATGTGCATAACTTTAATGTGTATAAAAATGATCATGCATTCATGGTGCTGACAGGTTCATCTCATTAACTATAAGGAATCAAATCTCATCAGTTTATATAGACACATCTTGAATGTCAAACCACAAACCAGCATGACCGGATTTCTCAGTACGTGCGCTCTATATAAGGGCACTGGGCTTTTAAGTATAATCAGAGTGTTGAGGACACACCAGAAGAGGTAGTGTGCAATGCGCACATCCCCGATGGCCCTCCTCAGCAGAAAACGCACCAGGTGACTGTCCAGATAACACTCGTACTTCAGCGCCTGCACAAAGAGAAAGTGTTAGAGAGCAGTTTGTTGGATGGGAAGGTTGAGAGAACAAAAAAGGACAGGAGGTAAAAAAGATAGGATATAGATCAAGGTCAATGGGAAAGGATGGAATAGAGTGAAAGCATGAAAGGAAGTGAGATACAAGGCCTTTGTTACCTGCACTAACTGAGGAAGGAAATCCAAAAGCTCAGGATCAGAGATTGAGTCCATCCATTGTACCGCGGTCCGTCTGCACTCCTGATCTGGAAACCTGGGACATTAAAGTCACCATGAAATCAAAAAGGACATTTCTTATTTATTTATTTTTTAAACGAAAATTTTTTTTTTAAACGAAGACTTTTATGGTGCTTTTTTGGCTTGTGGGCACTATAAAATACATTTAGAAATTTTATATGAAAAATATCTGGGACTCTTCAAAACGGTTGATGGTTTTACATGGTTTCGTGTTGGTCATTTATGGTCATTATCCAGTTCAAGCTGGTTTAGGTGGTTGATTAATTGGGCTACCGGCTGGTTAGGTCAAATTCAAGGGTACAGGTTCACCGAAAACTGAAAGTTCTGTCATTTACTCACCCTAATGTTGTTCTAATTGTGTATGACTGACTTTCTTCTGTTAAACTTAAAAGATGATATTTGGAATAATGTTGGTAACAGTTTCGGTTCCCATTGACTTTCATTGTATCAGCAAAAAATACAATGGAAGTCAATGGGAACCGAAACTGTTTAGTTACCAACAATCATCAAAATGACTTATGTTCCACAGAAAGATAAAGTCAGGTCTGGAATGACGTAAGGGGTCGTATGAGACAGAATTTTCAGTTTTGGGCGGACTACCCCATCTTGGTAAACCTTGTTAGAGCTAGTAGACCACCCTGGTGGCTCTTGGTTAAGCTGATTTGATTTTTAACACTAACAAAGCTTTAAAATCATGTCAGTAAATGTTGAGAGTAGCCATTGGATATCTGTGCTCCACATGTGCTCTTCTGGACAAATCTAAAGGTCAATTCTTCATGGTCTACTCAAATCAGCCTGACTGCCAACCGCTGAAGGACAGTCAAGCTCTGCTTAGCCTCCAGCTAAACAATGGAGCAAGCTGCTGCCATGGTTACCATAACACTCACGTGGCGTTCAGCAGGCCTAGGGTGTCCAGGTGGTTCATGCATCCCCACTGGCGGAGCAGGGCATAGATGTCAGGCAGACATGCCCACTCCCAGCTGGGCGCGCTGGCCAGGACCAGCGGCAGACGACTGGCTTCCGCGTGGCAGAAATAACGCTTCTCCCACAAAAGACGCCGGTCCTCTGGAGTCAACCTAGATGATTGGATCAACAATAAAAGTTAGCATAAAGAACAAACACATGTGTACAGCACTCTCAAACTTCTAAAAAAAATATTTCAATAATAAATCAGTTATATAAAGAAAAAATAAAGACATTGTATATGTATTTTATGTACATTTTTACATACAAATATATAAAAATTTCTTTATATCTTATGTCAATAAATTATGGCACTTGCACGAGTTTTGTTGTTTTTACTTCACGTCGGCACAAACAAAATTGTTTATTTAAAATAATTTAAATTAAATTTAAAAATAAGTGTGTTTTACACACACACACACACACACACACATATATAACAAATACCAGTGTGTATGTGTATGTATGCGCGTGTGTGTGTGTATGTATGTATGTATGTATGTATGTATGTGTATGTGTATATATATATATATATATATATATATATATATATATATATATATATATATATATATATATATATATATATATATATATATATATATATATATATATATATATATATTATTATTATTGTTATTTTATATATATATATATATATCTTTTTATTTTAAATATTTATTGCACATGCCAAGTGCCATCATTTGACATGCCTAACACATTATATTATGATAATATATAATAAATACAAAATTGCAAAATGTATCAAAAATGTATTTTAAAAGAGCTATACAAGTTTGTTGTGTTTACTCCATTTTGGCACAAACAAACAAAACACCAACTTGTCAAATAAAGAAATTTATTATTAATAATTAATTAATTAATTAATTAATTAAATATATTTTTTATATTGTTTTTCCAATCCATTGGTCTGATTGTCGGTTTCATGGAAACGAATACATAGTTACAGACATTTCTCATGTCGGCTCAAGCATACAGCAAACAAAGTCCTTAATGTTGTTTCCAGACAAGCAGCCATGGTTTGCAATCTGTCATCTACACGCCATCATAGTCCAAAAACACGATTACCCAATCCGATAAAGAAAGTAATCTTTCTATCTTGACAAAAATTAAGACTCTGATACAGCAATTAAGACAGCATAACGTGTCCAGGAAGGTGTCCGTGCATGGGCTCTCAATGCAGTAAAGGATGGAAAATAACCACACTCAATCTCTAGGTAATTTATGCTGCATGTTTTCTTCTACACTGATGCACCAAACCCAGACTCCAGAGGTAAACACTACAGAAGGCCAAGTTAAACTACTGAATTTTTATGAATAATATTTGAAAACAGAGGATCGACAACATCTAGCTATAGTCTGTACACACACCATCTATGCTTAAAAACACTTCATGATGTGTTTGGGTCCTTCATCCTAGCATGTGGTTGGATGTCATTTGTTAAAGAAGACACACATTAGCGCCACTGTTTAGCTACTGTGTTTTTCTGTGGGCTTATGAATTGATGTTGGGGAGTGTCCTCTCCCTCTAGGGACGACAGCCGTAGGGCAGGACCCCCTGGATCAAATTACCTCTGCCCCTGCTGACGTAACCATACAGAGTCATCAAACAACTCAATATACTGGGGGAAGGGTTCTGAAAGCCTCATACAGTCACACCCACGCTCTTCACGGCAACATGCAATCACTACTGTCATTAGATGGCTACATATCCCACAATTCACAGGAGGCTGGAGGAGTATTGATTTCTGGCTGCAGTTGCCTAAGGCAAACCAGAGGCCTTTCTGCGAATCAATCGCTATAGAAAAGGACAACCTAATGGGCTTGATCTAATACTAAATTTAATAAGTGTTCTTTGCTGGAACAAAAAAAACAGAAATGTCTAGATTTGTACAAACTGGGTGGACAGATAACAAACTTTCCAATTTAAGGGTGTTGTGGGTGTTTTTCTAGCATGTTACCATGCAATTTCTAGGGTGTTCTGGGAAGTTGCTAGGGTTTGGGGGTCAGCAAGGTACAGAGATGTCACTGTTCAGTACATACCTCTGTTCGGGTGTCACGGTTCGGTACGATTTCGGTACAACAGGAAAAAAACAAATCTACTTTGCTCGGTTTCTTTTCATTTATTTTGAACAGAGTAGTACAGTAGTAATACTAAATATTATATTACATATACACATATATATATATATATATATATATATATATATATATATATATATATATATATATATATATATATATATATATATACACACATACACTGCAGTACATATATACATACAAGGAATAAGTTCTTGAAATATATTTGATTTAGTTAACGGATAAACAAGGGGAAAAAACAGTGCGACACGTAACAGCCTATATATGCTGCGTTTTAGTTCATTTTTGACACGCTTAATTTGTTCACAGAAAGGGAACTCAAAAGGCAGAAAGCAACATCCTATTTGTTTTCTTTATTTTATAAAAGCACAATGTTTTGTTTTCATTGTGAGTGTACACAAATAAAAGCAGACCTTTATGCAGTGATGCATTATTAAAACGATAAGTGTTTAAAGTTGATTCTGCTGGTGTAAGGAAACAGTTGAAGTGATCGCGTCACACACACACAAAACACATCAGTTCTAGCATTGCTAAAGTTGGTACTTTATCAAAATAAAATACAAACATCCGCCTCTGTGTCACCGTTGGAACGCGACTGAGGTACAAAGCCTATAATTGACATAATAAATAATAGTTTAGCATTCAGATACGTTACATCGCAAATATGGAAATATTATGGAATATTTGGATTTGTGCCGAATGAGAGAGGTAGGATATACGAGCACAAAGCTCCATTTCGCAAACAGTTGAGTGCGCAAGTCTTTAAAGTATACTCCTTTGTCAGTCTATGTGAGAGACGCATTCAGAATCAGCACATGGTCAATGTCTAGGGGCTTTGTTTTCAAGTGCGCAACTCATGGCATTTGCTGTTCTGCTGGCGGTTATCAAGCAGCATTGAATTGCTGCGGGCGCCCCCTTCTGGATTGAGAGTGAATTGCCTGTATTCACTGTAAGGCCTCGTGCACCGAACCGAGATGCCGTACCGTGACAGTTCGGTACGAATACATGTATCGTGCCACCCCTAATAATCATTTATTAACCAATTATTTTTATTTTGACTTAACCCTTTTCTTTATTTAAAGGCTGAAACGTGAGGCTTACCTTTTTATGAAACTTTTTCAAAGCTTTATTTGAACATTTACATTAGATATTTGAACGTGCTATTAAACTGTTGTCAGTCAAGTTGTCATTTAACATCCGAACATCACTGGTAATGTTATTGTTTTAGTGATTATGCAAACAAAAAGTCATTTTATTTGTTGTTTGTTGATTTTTAAATATAAAACTTGAAGTGATTTATGTGTCGGTACTTTTTGAACATCTCCAGCCCATTTTAACAATACCATGATAATACTGATAACCATGATAATTTTGGTCACTATAATCATGATAAGAAATTTTCATACCGTTACATCCCTATTCACAAGATGAAAATCTTAAATCAGATCACCCCTCAAAAAAGCTGCACAATGAAGCATAATTTGTCAATAGCACTTTCTTTAAAAAAACAAAAACAAAAAAAACAAAAAACAAAATGAGCAACCATAATAGGAACAAATGTTTCTAGAATCGATAAACTGCCTTTAAACACCCACCATGGTTTATCTATTTACAACAAAAGAAGAGAAGAAACATCAACTCTCTGCTGACACAAGCCAGATCAGACAGTTTACACCCAGCTCAAACGCTCAATCTTTGATCCAAGAGCTGGAGACAATTTATGACTGAATATTTCCAGGCTGGTGTGGCTCCAGATTTTACAGTGCAACAAATGTTTCAGAGCTCCACAGGCTCTGAGCACCAGAGGCAGAGCGGAAAAACAGCTGAGAGAGAAAGAGAAGAGGAACAGAGCCAGCTGGGGAGGACATCCACATCAGCTGTCTAAAGTTGACTGTAACAAAGTGAGTACTGTAGAGCACCAAGCCCTGCTGAGCAACAGAAATGTCCTCATATTCAAACATAGGGAATAGAATAAACAAAGACCTGATCCATAAAAGCACAATAAGGAAATGATTTTCACATACAGATAATTATATATTCTATTTCATATAATAAAATAGCATCATAATAATAGATATTAAACATTATACTATAGAATTACACATGATATATACGATCAAATTGTGTAATGTTTTTAAATCAGTCTCACTTTCACCAAGGCTGCATTTCCGTAATCAAAAATACAGTAAAAACATTATTATATCCCATTATTATCATTGTTGAAAGCAGTCGTGCTGCTTGATATTTCTGAGGAAACCACTATTGATTGATTGACTGAAGTTTATTTTTTAATGAATAGAAAGTCCAAAAGAACAGCATGTATTTAAAAAATATTTTTTGGAGCATTATAAATATCTTTACTGTCGTGTTTGATTAATTTAATGCATCACTGCTGTATAAAAGTTTTTTCAAAAAAAAAAAAAAAAAGTAATTTGTGTCAAACGTTATTTGAAATATACATCTTTAACATAAAATGTATTAACTGTTACTTTTGATTAATGCATAAAAGTATTAATCATTTTTTCAACTTTTCAATAGTACAGTATATGCTCATCGTAAATAATTTGTGCAAAGTTTAAAACCGTGTGTGCATGTACTCATTTCCTGTTTTCCTCCCCCTCCCATCAGACTACCATTCTTACATTCCAACTTTTCCAACTCCGCATGAATGTCACTATTCCTCCCACTCTAACCTGAAAGGAGGGATGAGATGGGGAAGCAGAGAGTAACAGAGGACAAAAGGAAGTGGGTAATGCTGGATGTTTGTTTAAACTCTTAGTGACAAGGAAGGATCTGACACCAGCTTCATCCTCTCATAAGTGTCTGATCAGCACCTCAACATCACTCTGATTTTCAATCTTCTACCTCTATTCCCATGCAGACATGCTCATTTGAGAGTGGAAAAGAGATTTCAAGCTGTGTGTCACTGAAATATGAATAATGCGCAACAACAGCTGAATCTGAATTTGCATTAACTAGTTATCTGAGGTTGCAGCTACACTTCAATCAATCCTTGTCTTGGAGAAGATGCAGTTGTCATAACCTTCATCTGTATATCGTCCCACTGCATTCTCGGTTTATCAGTTTACGGTGCAAATGCCCATTATACGCCTTCCATGACTGAGCTACAATGAGAAAGTAAGACGTAAATAATCTTAACTCACAGGCTCAAAGAACCTGAGAACCAGCTTTCAGCAATTTCTTTTCCACCAAAATGTTGCTGGTTTTGAGCAAGTGATCAGAAGATCTACAAACTTCTTTCAGAATCAGTCCAAGCTTCCACTGACTTGAGAAGCAAACATTGTTACGTCAATCTTTGCCTCTCAAGTCAACGGAAGCTTGGGCTTTGTGCACAAATAGTATTCTTGTAGCTTCATAACATTACGGTTGAACCACTGATGTCACATGGACTATTTTAACAATATCCTTACAACCTTTGTGGGCCTTGAACATTTCAGTTGTGTTGCTGTCTGTGCAGGGTCAGAAAGTACTCGGATTTCATCAAAAATATCTTCATTTGTGTTCTGAGGATGAACAGGTCTTACGGGTTTGGAACAAGATGAGGGTGAGTAATTAATGACAGAATTTTCATTTTTGGGTGAACTATCCCTTTAATAAATTAACAATTAAATTAAATATATAATAAATATGAATTGTTTTATTTCATTTTATTTAATTAAATATTACTTAGCTGGACTAGCTAACATGGTGTAAATAAATGCACATCAAGCTTTGTCAATTTTAATTTTGATCTGTCCAATCTATTTTGTGTCAGTCCAGACAGACTGAGTTGTTCTAAAATGAGGACAATAGTGGTTTCCTGGTTCAAAACCAGCTGGATTAAAAACCTGGCACAGTATTGGTTGAAAAAGAGGCAATATTGTCTTAATCTAATTGGAAATATGCAATGTATTACAAGGTATATTTAGCATTTTAAATGTTGACAGAGAAAGGAAAATGATTTTTTCCCCCATTCATGGAAAGAGCTTGAAAAGATTAAAACAGTAAAACAAATAATTAGATCAAGACGCGTTAGCTGCTTTAGGATTACCAGACCTCCAACTCACCAGAAAAGGGACTTCTTGTGCAAGACATCATGTAGCTGCCTCTGGCTGAGCTGGTCCAGACGGGAGAACTCGTACTGGGGGCTGAACTCTGCAGGAGCGGGGGTGCTGAAGCGCACTTCAAACGAAGAAGTGGGAAAGTCCACCTGAAAATACAAGGAGAGTTTTGTTGAAAATGAGCCACTGTATTAAAGGGTTCGTTCACCCATAAATGAAAATTAGCCTGTGTTCTAGCATCTTAGGTGTATATGACTTTCTTCTTTCAGACAAATCCAATCTGAGTTATATTAAACATTTTCCTGGCCCCTCCAAGCCTTACAATGGGGCAAGCTGGTGTTTTTTGTCAACAGTTCAGAAGACATGAAAAAGTGCGTGCATCCGCAGGGGTTAAAGCAAAAAAAAAAAAAAATCCGGAGCCTGAACTTTTTTCCGGGTGCGGGGCTGGGCAGGGGGGTGGCGCATTCAAAGCATGCAATGACTGGCAATTGAAACATTTGAAAGGACACTATGGCAAAGTCATTGCTTTCCTTATTTAAACTTCTTTTTTCATGAATATATGGTTGACCATTAAGAATGAAAGCTATATCATACACTTGGAAAATTATGAGCTATATCACTGCTTATCGACACTAGGGGTGTCACAAAATACAGATACTTGGTTCACTAGAACGAGACAATATTTTAATACTATTTTTAAGAAATTTTCAATGACAAAATATTTGATTTCAAAATGTAAAACAATGCAGTTGTATTTTGAAATATTTTAATCTAGGGCTGTAACTAATGATTATTTTGGTAATCAAGTAATCTACTGATTATTTTGATAACTGATTAATCTGATATTTTTTTAGTATCACAAACAGGCCTAACTATGACTATTTACATATAAACTAACGATGAGGCAATAATAATTGGCTCAAATAAAATATCAAAATCAAGTAACTGCATGGTTTTATTGAACAACACTGTTAAAATACAATGTAATATGCCTATACATATGAACAACCAACTAAAGTAGCCTACATAATGTATTATAACAAATACCTGCAGAGGGCGCCAACAGCCTGGTGACGTTTCACTTTACAGCGTGGTTAAACAATGTTTAAATCCATTAAATTTTCATTTTTGGCCACATGCAAACTCAGAAACTTTTATTTTGAAATCGCGATGTACAATAAATGGCATATTTAGAAACAGACTGTTGTATTCTCCTGTGTTGGCAAAGGTTTATAAATGATTTACGTTACAAATCTAGTGAGATAATGAACACTGTTTTCCCAGATGAACTTTAAGCAATTCAAATTCACAGCATATGCAGAGGAAGAGTTTAGCCCCTTTCACACATAAGTTACAGTCTTTACTGGTAAATTACCGGTAAGCTACCATTAAGAGATCATGTGTGAACAGGACCTTTTCAAAAATCCCAGTAAATTTGTTCTGGGAATCATATCATTCTTATGGAGATGACATGATTACTCTGAGCTGTTTACAAAGCTCTGCTGCTTTTTAATTAGTTTTTCCATGTAAATATACGCTAGATGGACATCTTTGACCGTTGTGTCAATGTTATGTTAGTTTTGTTCAGAGTGAAAGCTGTGCTCCTCTCATACCATTGGTAGGCGAACTCATGGACTGCAAAGTGATGTGTTTTTTTTTTAAATGTAGTATTTTTTTTTCCGCAGCCAAACACTGCACGCCGGAGATAATAAAACTTGCCTCACACGGCTCCGGGGGGTGAATAAAGGCCTCCTGTAGCGAATCCATACGTTTTTGTAAGATAAATATCCATATTTCAAATGTAATAAACAATTTTTTCTCACTTCTGCTGACTGTCGTATGCGGAAGCCATCCAGGCAGATAACGTAAGATGTATTCGTCGCACGCGCACCACTGAGATATGCAAGGAGCAAAGGAAACAAAGTTTCCTTACTGCAGCAAAGTCTCTTGGCTTATATAGAAATCCTCCGACATTTTTCTTTACAAATCCTCGTTTTGTGCATCTAATTTGTGATCTGCGTTTTTTGTTCTCTCTTCGCGTTCATCACTAATCACGCAACGCCGACGTCCTACGTCATCCGCCGGAACGGCTTCCCCGTACGACAGTCAGCAGAAGTGAGAAAAAAGTGTTTAATACGTTTGAAATATGGATATTTATCTTACAAAAACACATGGATTCACTACATGAGGCCTTTATTCCCCCAACGGAGCCGTGTGAGGGACGTTTTATTACGGATGCGTGCACTTTACTTCACGTCTTCTGGACTGTTGACAAAAAGCACATCCTTACCCCATTGTAAGGCTTGGAGGGGCCAGGACAATTTTTAATATAACTCTGATTGGATTCGTCTGAAAGAAGAAAGTCATATACACCTAGGATACTTTGAGGGTGAGTAAAACACAGGCTAATTTTAATTTTTGGTTGAACTAACCCTTTAACAATGGAGGTGTCAAACATAAGAGAGAACAGTCAAAAGAAACAGTTGTAAGTCTTCACTGAGTGTAATGGCAATGCTATTTGACCTTTTACTGTATTTACAGTATATATACACAAACATATACGTGTGTGTGTGTGTGTGTGTGTATACAGTGGGGCAAAAAAGTATTTAGTCAGCCACCAATTGTGCAAGTTCTCCCACTTAAAAAGATGAGAGAGGTCTGTAATTTTCATCATAGGTATACCTCAACTATGAGAGACAAAATGAGAAAAAAAAAAATTCAGAAAATCACATTGTAGGATTTTTAAAGAATTTATTTGCAAATTATGGTGGAAAATAAGTATTTGGTCAATAACAAAATTTCATCTCAATACTTTGTTATATACCCTTTGTTGGCAATGACAGAGGTCAAACGTTTTCTGTAAGTCTTCACAAGGTTTTCACACACTGTTGCTGGTATTTTGGCCCATTCCTCCATGCAGATCTCCTCTAGAGCAGTAATGTTTTGGGGCTGTCGCTGGGCAACACGGACTTTCAACTCCTTCCAAAGATTTTCGATGGGGTTGAGATCTGGAGACTGGCTAGGCCACTCCAGGACCTTGAAATGCTTCTTACGAAGCCACTCCTTCGTTGCCCGGGCGGTGTGTTTGGGATCATTGGCATGCTGAAAGACCCAGCCACGTTTCATCTTCAATGCCCTTGCTGATGGAAGGAGGTTTTCACTCAAAATCTCACGATACATGGCCCCATTCATTCTTTCGTTTACACGGATCAGTCGTCCTGGTCCCTTTGTAGAAAAACAGCCCCAAAGCATGATGTTTCCACCCCCATGCTTCACACTAGGTATGGTGTTCTTTGGATGCAACTCAGCATTCTTTCTCCTCCAAACACGACAAGTTGAGTTTTTACCAAAAAGTTCTATTTTGGTTTCATCATTCTCCCAATCCTCTTCTGGATCATCCAAATGCTCTCTAGCAAACTTCAGTCGGGCCCGGACATGTACTGGCTTAAGCAGGGGGACAAGTCTGGCACTGCAGGATTTGAGTCCCTGGCGGCGCAGTGTGTTACTGATGGTAGCCTTTGTTACTTTGGTCCCAGCTCTCTGCAGGTCATTCACTAGGTCCCCCCGTGTGCTTCTGGGATTTTTGCTCACAGTTCTTGTGATCATTTTGACCCCACGGGGTGAGATCTTGCGTGGAGCCCCAGATCGAGGGAGATTATCAGTGGTCTTGTATGTCTTCCATTTTCTAATAATTGCTCCCACAGTTGATTTCTTCACACCAAGCTGCTTACCTATTGCAGATTCAGTCTTCCCAGCCTGGTGCAGGTCTACAATTTTGTTTCTGGTGTCCTTTGACAGCTCTTTGGTCTTGGCCATGGTGGAGTTTGGAGTTGGACTGTTTGAGGTTGTTGGACAGGTGTCTTTTATACTGATATCGAGTTCAAACAGATGCCATTAATACAGGTAACGAGTGGAGGACAGAGGAGCCTCTTAAAAAAAGAAGTTACAGGTCTGTGAGAGCCAGAAATCTTGCTTGTTTGTAGGTGACCAAATACTTATTTTACAGAGGAATTTACCAATAAATTCTTTAAAAAGCCTACAATGTGATTTTCTAGATTTTTTTTTTTTCTCATTTTGTCTCTCATAGTTGAGGTATACCTTTGATGAAAATTACAGGCCTCTCTCATCTTTTTAAGTGGGAGAACTTGCACAATTGGTGGCTGACTAAATATTTTTTTTACACACACACACACATATATATATATACACACACATACATATATGTGTGTGTGTGTATATATATATATATATATATATATATATATATATATATATATATATATATATATATGTATGTTAGTGCTGTCAAAATTAGCGTGTTAACGCAGGCAGATTAATTTTTTTCGGTTTAATGCGTTAAAATTATTTAACGCCATTAACGCAGGGGCTGAGCCTAGGGTTGGCCACCCCACTCATAACTGCTGTTAGAAGTTTATTTATTCAGTCGCAGAACGTCTTCACGATCACATGAATCCGGAGGTGTTTCAGATGCGCGCTCCAGCTTCACCTCCAGCTTGCCTGTATCAATTCATATCAACGCGCAAAATAAACTACGTGCATGCAATGTCGTGGTCAGTTAAGGCATGATGTTACCAAAAAGGCGATTAAAGCTGCCTTAAAACTGTGCGTTCATGTAAAATGTTATATAATGAGTTACATTAAGAACATGTCTCTGAAATGGTTTTCAAAACAGTCCTGGAGTATCCCAGCACTGTCTCCCTCATGTAACACACCCGATTCAACTCGTCAGCTCATTAGTAGAGACTGAAATGGGTCAGAAAAGGTAAAGAGTTGAGAGAAAATACGATGCATGTCAGATCCACGTCACGTTCAGCAGCGGCAGCTCTTAAAGAAATAGCAGCCAAAACAACCTTATAACCAGCTGCCTTGATGTCTGTTCATCAAGAACAAAAGAACGAAAAAAAAACAAAAAAACAGAGGAAATCAATAACTTTTATATAGCTGTACGTATTTATCTGTATTTAGTTTTTAAAATTTAGTGTTTGATAACTTTATTCAATTTCTGTACATTTCTGCTGAGGGGCACAGGTAGCCTAGCTAAATATAACATTTATTATAATGGGTTTGTGAGAAGATTGTTTTAAGTTCACTTAAATTATGACTTATTTTTAAAGTCTTATAAATGTTAAAATTGATAGCTCTTAATTATAATGTAATGTTTAATGGCTATAGTCAATGGTTAAATATTAGGGGAAATTTATTTATAGGGAACTCAGTATGACTTTGTATCAGTGATACTGGCCTCCAGTCATAAAAAAGATGCCATTAAACAAATATTAAAAATTTGTTTGTACATTAATTTGAAGATTGAATGTGAAATTATTGCAATATAAAAGTATATTTAAAAACTTTAATGTTAGGTGGGATTAATTGCGATTAATTTCAGAAAAAATGTGCGATTAATTAGTTAATTTTTTTTTTTAATTCGATTGACACCACATATATCACACACATATACACACACACACTGTTTTTTCACCATTTGAACACGGAAAAATCATTTAAAATATACCAATATAAAAACAATCATACTCAGCAAAAAACCGTCTAAACAGTCTATTCTAGTTTTTAGGAAACTTAATGGGCAAATAAAAAGTACATTGAGATCATATTCAAAATGTAGCTGTGTCACCAGCAAAATCAATGCAAGTATTTCACGAATATTTAATATATCACTCAACCTTAATAGGTATCTATTCTGTTCAACTGAGGGTTAATGATATAAAGAAAACAAACAGCTATCATAGGTCAAATTTACTCTATCTAGCTCATGGGTTGCAAAGATGGCACAAGAGTGAAATTAGGAGGTTTATGATCCAAAGCAAACACCGAGGTTCACGGTCATGGCTGGCAGCAGTTAACTCGAGTGCTGAAAGCCATAACAGCACCATGAACAGCTGAGGCTTTCACCTTAAACATGCCAAGTTAAATACCACTAACACAATGTTAACAGCAGAGAGCCAATATACATTCAGCCAAAGACAAATGGAAACTACAACCACATGCACCCAGTGACAAAAAAAAAATAAAAATAAAAATAAAATCAAGAAAACAATGAAAAAAAGCTTTAAAATGAAAGCTGGTGATAGGGACATCTGGGTCTGTTTTCACACTTCTGTCAGCCCGGGCTGAAATCAGCCCAGTCTTTATTGCCATTTGCCTCTCAGCATCACACTTCATCCATTAGCAGAGCAGAACACACAAGTCCCTCATCCATTTCATGACCTTCACACCAAATGTTCCCCCCATAAGGCAAGTCCGTTCAAGCGGCCATCTTGGTTACACTGCTGGGCAGCTATTTTCTACTCGGGCAATGAAAAGGGCAGACAATGCATTAAATTGTTCATGAATTAGAAGTGTATTTTATGCTTGTGAAAAATTAAATAAGCCATCTAAACTGTAAATCTCTACAAATCATATCTATTAGAATGAGGGAAAAGCAAAATCTCCGAAACAAATTCACAAAACTTGTCATGCTTCAAAAATTCATAATGCTTCAAATTTAGCAATATAATCTGACAATGATATTGTTTTAGCTTGAGTAAAAAATAAACAAATTAAATTATGGCCAATATTGAAATTCCATACAATTTTGTCTAATTAAATGGTTCTCAACCAGTGGCCCTGAATAAATATTAAAATTTACAAATTATTTTTAATTCCTTTTTAACTAAATAATCATCCTAAAAACACTAAAAATAAAGATGTACAACAACAAACTGAATATTTATTTATTTTTGTATCTATTACTGTTAATTTTTGTTACAAAATAGAAACACCAGAGGTATGCTACATATCAGCTTTAAATATCAGGCTTCTCATATATTGTCTTTTGACCAAAAAAAAAAACAAAAAAAAAAACAAAACAAAAAAAAAAACACTAACTAATTCCGGTACATAAAATGACAAAACTTAAATCAACAATAATTTTAACAGACAATATTAATATATATTGCAATTTCCTCAGTATCTGCCCTTTACATTGTCTATGAGCAAATACGCAAATATGTACTCCATCAGTAGCTTGCAATAATGAATTACTTGTCAACTGATAAAGTAGGACTTGGTTCAGCATGAAAGTATCAAAAACATTTACTTACTGAAAAGCAAAAAGGAAAAGAATGTGAAAAATGGGGTCAGAGAAAGTGAAAGAGAAAAAACAGCAATGTATAAGAGAAGGAGAGAAGCTAAAGGGAGCGAGCGCACATTAGGCAGATTTAACGAGCCCCAGATGTGTCATTAGCCCCAGATGCATCTTGGCTTAACGGGCAGATTGCAGGGACTGACTGAGGGAAATCTGCCACCTCACACTGAATAACCCCGGCACCTAAATCAGAGGCAGAACCTACTGAATAGGCACAAGACCAGGCTTCGCTCCCAGTTTAAACTGCACAGCCCACTGCCCTTAGACAAAGCCATGCCATACGGGCACAAAAGAGCCCTATTGGCACTACTATGGACTGGTTTGGCACACAGAGATGGTAGAAAGACGAACGGGGATTGTATAGTAGGAGGCCTGTGCAGAGGGTGGGAATTTCACAGAGGCCCATCCGAGTGAAGAGAAAACCATGCACACACGTGATTTATCACACAGTTTCAGAACAATACCAACGGGGAGTCTGTTTACAGAGAGCGGCGGTGAAATGTCACGTCCGAATGTGTTAAGAGGATATTATTGCATTTACATTTAGTTATTTAGCAGACGCTTTTATCCAAAGCGACTCACAAAAGAGGATAACAGAAGCAATCAAAATCAACAAAAGAGCAACAACATGCAAGCGATATGAAAAGTCTCGGTTAGCCTAACGCAGTACACATAGCAAGTTTTTTTTTTTTTTTTTTTTTAAAGAAAACAAGTAGATAGAATAGAAAAAAGAAAGCTAGTGTTAGTTTTTAAAGAAAAAGTAGCAGTTAGAGAATAAATATGCAATTGATAGAGGGTCAAGGGTGTGTGTTTTTTTTTTTTTTTAAATAAAAAGACGACAGATAGATAAAATAGAATTAGAATAGAGAGTGACAGAGTTAGAGGGTCAAATAAAGATGGAAGAGATGTGTTTTTAGCAGTTTCTTGAAGATAGCTAAGGATTCAGCTGCTCGGATTGAGTTGGGCAGGTCATTCCACCAGGTGGGAACAGTGAATGAAAAAGTCTGTGAAAGTGATTTTGTGCCTTTTTGGGATGGCACAAAAATGCGTCGTTCACTTGCAGAATGCAAGCTTTTTGAGGGCACATAGGTCTGAAGTACTGAATTTAGGTAAAGAGGTGCAGAGCCAGAGGTGGTTTTGTACGCAAACATTAATGCCTTGAATTTTATGCGAGTAGCTATTGGTAGTCAGTGCAAATTGATGAACAAAGGTGTGACGTGCGTTCTTTTCGGTTCATTAAAGATTAATCTTGCAGCGGCATTTTGGATTAATTGTAGAGGTTTGATGGAATTGGCTGGAAGACCTGCCAAGAGAGCACTGCAATAGTCAAGTCTGGACAGAACAAGAGCTTGAACAAGGAGTTGTGTTGCATGTTCTGAAAGAAAGGGCCTGATCTTCCTAATATTGTATAAAGCAAATCTGCAGGACCGGGCAGTTTTAGCAATGTGGTCTGAGAAATTCAGCTTATCAATCAATCACAACTCCAAGGTTTCTGGCTGTTTTTGAAGGAGTTATGGTTGATGAGTCTAACTGGAAGGTGAAATTGTGATGAAGTGATGGGTTTACTGAAACTACAAGCAGTTCTGTCTTAGCTAGGTTGAGTTGAAGGTGACGGTCCTTCATCCAGCAAGAAATGTCTGTTAGACATGCTGAGATGCGAGCAGCTATCGTCGGATCATCAGGATGTAATGAGAGGTAGAGTTGAGTGTCATCAGCATAGCAGTGATACAAAAAGCCATGTTTCTGAATGACAGAACCTAGTGATGTCAATTAGACAGAGAAGAGAAATGGTCCAAGAACTGAGCCCTGAGGCACCCCAGTAGCTAGATGTTGCGACTTGGATACCTCACCTCTCCAAGATACCTTGAAGGACCTATCTGAGAGGTAAGACTCAAACCACTGGAGTGTGGTTCCTGACATGCCCTTTCTCAATTGGGTTGACAGGAGGATCTGGTGGTTGACCGTATCAAAAGCAGCAGACAGATCCAGCAAGATAAGTAATGAAGACTTGGAAGCTGCTCTGGCAAGTCTTAGGGCTTCAACAACAGAGCAAGGCAGTTTCGGTTGAATGTCCACTTCTGAAGCCAGATTGGTTGCTGTCCAGGAGGTTGTTCTGTGTGAGAAAGGCAGGGACTTGGTTGAACACAACTCGTTCAAGTGTTTTTGCAATGAAAGGTAGAAGGGAAACCGGTCTATAGTTCCCTAAAAGAGTTGGGTTAAGAGTGAGTTTCTTAAGGAGTGGGGCTATACGAGCCTGTTTAAAAGGTGAGGGAAAAACTCCAATGTGAAGGGATGTGTTAATGTGAGTGCAGGTACAACTGCAGGAGAAATGGCTTGAATGAGATGAGATGGAATAGGATCAAGCGGACAAGTAGTAGGATGACTGGAAAGGATGAGTTTAGAGACTTATGCCTCAGAGAGTGGAGAGAAGGATGTGAACGAGTGTATGTTTGCTGGTAAGATGTGCTTGACAGATTGAGGTGTGGAGAATTGTGCCGTAAGGTTTTTTATTATTAATGTTTTAAGGTTTTTTATTTTATTAATGAAGAATGTGGCAAAGTCGTCAGCTGTTAGAGTTTATGAAGGAGGGGGAGGAAGAGGACAAAGGAGGGAGGAAAATGTTTTAAAGAGCATGCGAGAGTTAGGTGAATTGTTAATTTTGTCGTGATAGTATGTCCTTTTAGCAGTGGAGACATTAGCAGAAGTCAGAGAGGAGTGATCGATATAAATTAAGGTCAGTAGGATTTTGTGCCATACCCTTTCTGCAGCCCTGAGCTTAGAATGATGTTCGCGGAGAACATCAGATAGCCAAGGGGCAGAAGGGGTGGTACGGGCTGGCCTGGAAGATAAGGGACAGAAAGTGTCTAAACAAGATGTCAGAGTGGAACAGAAAGTATCAGTAGCACTGTTAGCATCAAGAGATGATAACCGTTTAGGGGAAGGAAGCGAAGATGAAACCATAGCAGATAGCCAGGAGGGTGAGAGTGAGTGTAAGTTACGTTGAAAAGTGACATGTGGAGAGGTATGTGTTGTGTCAAGAATCATGTTGAGGTTAAGAGTGAGTAGGAAGTGATCCGAGGTGTGCAGTGGAGTAACCAGCATATGATCAGTGGAGCAGTGTCGTGTGTAAATAAGGTCCAGTTGGTTGCCTGATTTGTGAGTAGCCGTAGTTAACATTCTCTTGAGATCAAAAGAGGCAAGCAGAGTGTGGAAGTCTGCAGCTTGAGGTTTATCAAGGTGGAGGTTGAAGTCTCCAAGTATAACTAAGGGAGTACCATCCTCACGAAAAGTTGAGAGCAACACATCTAATTCTTCCACGAAGTTACCTAGTGGTCCTGGAGGTCGATAAACAACTACAAAATGGATTTTAAGAGGGTAGGTAATAGTAACCGAATGTGATTCAAAGGAGCTGTTGATACCCAGAGATGGTAAAGGAGTAAATTTCCAATTATTAGAGATGAGCAGACCAGTACCTCCACCTCTTCCAGTTAAACAGGGGGTGTGGGAAAAGGAGAAATTATTGGAGACTGCCGCAGGTGTAGCATTGTCCTCTGGTTTGATCCAGGTCTCTGTCAGGGCCATGAGGTTTAGACTTAAATGACTAGTAATGGAAGTAATGAAATCAGCTTTGTTGACAGCAGACTGACAATTCCAGAGACCAACAGAAAAAGAAAGTAGTGTATTAGCAGACATAGGCAAAGTGCGCAGGTTTTTAGGATTGCACTGCCTACAGTGTGTGATGTGTGGTCTGCGAGTGGTAGTGATAGTAGTGATCTGGAAACACATAGTAAGAATTGGTTATAAGAAAACTAAAACAGAAGTGAAACAATTAGTAGGAAAGAGGATAAATAAAAAGCGATACTTATATCCCTTGTCCCTGCCTGGTGAAGTCGCATGGTAGAGTCGATGGTCTTTACACTTTTCGGTCTTCACACGACGAGGGCTTCACACGAGGGCTGCCGCGGTATACTAACCTTTTTTTATACCCATTTGAAAAAATGTAAATTGAATTCAGCAGGACACACTTTCCTGTTTATCACAACAAATAGCCAAGCAAGCGCAGACACTGACAAGGTACGCGATATAGTACGAGACCAAACGCGATTATGATTACATGTGGAGGAAGTTGTGACTCAGCGTGCACAAGATCTGGGGTGACATCTCAGGTGTTTGTAGTAATCGTCTGAGTATAGCCCTAATCTGTAAACATTTCTCAAGGGGACATCTGTAAAAGTAAATTTACATGGCACCTCAGTGATAAAACTCATGGATTCTGATGGCGATTTATTCACAGTGGAGAAATAAATTCTGTGATCCTACGAACCAAGAAACGCGCTGCTTACGTGACCAGTGTGCTATAAATAAAGTGTTATGCATGGAGTAATAAGAATATAATATATTTATAAACATCCCCCATACTTTTGAAAGGTAATGTGTACACACATTGTCTGAGAAATATAGAAAAAGGTCAAATACTGAGGTACCGTTGCCTGTTCAAATGTTTGGGTTCAGTTAACATTGAGAAATTAATACTTTTATTCAAAAAGAATGCATTAAAATGATCAAAAGTGACTGTAAAGACATTTATAATGTTACAAAACATTTCTATTTCAAATAAATGCTTTCTATTCATCAAAAAATATTAAGCAGGACATCTGGTTTTGACACTGATAAGCAATGTTTCACATTAGAATGATTTCTAAAGGATCATGTGACATTGAAATTCAGCTTTGCCATCACAAGAATAAACAACATTTTAAAATATACCAAAATAGAAAACAGCTGATTAAATTGTGTAGGTATTTCACAATAGTAATGTTTTTATTATATTCTTAAACAAATGCAGCCTTCATAAGCATGAGACTTCTTTTAAACACTTAAAAAAAGGAAGGTTCTTTTTAATGAATTTGTCAAAAAGAAATTAAGCTAACAATTACTTAGGTGAAAAAGTTTGGTCATGTCTGATTCAAAACAAAAAACAAGTACTATGTTACTAGTTATTATGTTAAACAGAAGGGCTGATGTCCTTTTGCAGCAACAAAATGAGAATAAAATATGTAGTTTTGTGTCGTCAAACTATTCCTTATTTTGCCTGGGGCTGTTTAGATGCACATGAAAGTGAAAATTCTGTATATATCTGTCTCTCTCTCTCTCTCTCTCTGCAGAGCAACCTGACCTACTTTTAGGACATTGTGCAAGTAGCGGGACAGGTTCCTTCCTACATTTCCATTTGCACACTGGCCTGACCCCATTACTCCTGAAGTTATGAGCCAAGGAGAAAAGTTCCATTACATCTCCATTATACTCTTTTACATATAATCTAACTAGACATGCCTTCAAAAATATACTGCTTAAACACCTTAAACCTGTTAGCTATGCATATGTTCTCAATAGTTAACTTTAGTGGGTATATATGCATAAATGACCTTCAAAAAAAAAAAAAAAAAAAAAAAAAAAAAGGAAAAAAAAGAAAAGATGATTATGAGATTGTGGGTTTGTTTTAAACAGGAAGTCTCATCCTTAAAGGGTTACTCCACCCCAAAATGAAAATTTTGTCATTAATCACTTACCCACATTCCAAACCCGTAAAAGCTTCGTTCGTCTTCGGAACACAATTTAAGATATTTTGGATGAAAACCGGGAGGCTTGTGACTGTCCCATTGACTACCAAGTAATTCTCACTGTCAAGGCCCAGAAAAGTATGAAAAGCATCATCAGGATAGTCCATCTGCCATCAGTGGTTCAATCTGAATTTTATGATGCAATAAGAATACTTTTTGTACGCAAAGAAAATAAAAATAACATCTTTTTTTCAACAATTCGTCTCCTCTGTGTCTCTCCGTGTCACCGTAGCACCATTTTAGAGATTATCTACTGAACGTAAACTGCGTACGCTCTTCAGAATCAGCCGCGCTATTTTCGTTCAAATCAATGCATAAATACACGTAGAATAGCGCATCCTTGTGTTGCGGCTAAAACTGAAGAGCGTATGCAGTTTGCGTTCAGTGGATAATCTCTAAAATGGCGCTATGGTGACGCGGACAGACAGAGAGGAGACGAATTGTTGAAAAAAAAGTTGTTATTTTTTATTTTCTTTGCATACAAAAAGTATTCTCGTCGCATCATAAAATTCAGATTGAACCACTAATGGCAGATGGACTATCCTGACGATGCTTTTCATTCTTTTCTGGGCCTTGACAGTGAGAATTACTTGGTAGTCAATGGGACAGTCACAAGCCTCCCTGTTTTCATCCAAAATATCTTAAATTGTGTTCCGAAGACGAACGAGGTTTTTACGGGTTTGGAATTACATGGGGGTAAGTGATTAATGACAAAATTTTCATTTTGGGGTGGAGTAACCCTTTAAGGCCTGTTAAGGGCCTGTTTGGCACAAGGCAGCCTCCTGGATAAAAGACAGATCAACCACATTATAAGAGGAGAAGGAGAAAAATAAGTGTATGGAAGAGGAGTGTGTTGTGAGTAACCGCGAGTTTACTGAGAACGTGAGTGAGTGAGTCAGAGTTAAGAGTAAGAGTATAAAGTTAGACAAGCGGGAAACAGTTTACTATATGATTACACTTTGGATTGAGCAAAAGGCCGAACCTGAAGGATGACGCTGTCTGGCTGGCTGAAGTTGGGCGTACTGGAGCGAGCGTTTCCACTGCCGGGGGTTGAAGGCCAGAGACCCAGAAGCTTCCTCCCACACGTCAGAACACTAAGGAAGAGGGAAAACAGGGTCAGAAAACACCTAACATCCACTTATGTATGCAGAATATGGACAATTAGATACTTAACCTCGGTATATTTATGTCTTTATCTTTCAAGCAAAGGCAAATATTTTTGTAGTGCTGTCAAACAATTAATCGTGATTAATCGCATCCAAAATAAAGGTTTTGTTTACATAATGTGTGTGTACTGTGTATATTTATTATGTATATATAAATATAGACATTCGTGCACATTTAAGAAAAATATGTTGTTTATATATTAAATATATTTATATATAATGTACATTTTATGAATATAAATATACATGAAAATATTTTCAATATGCAGGTGCATCTCAAATTAGAATGTCGTGGAAAAGTTCATTTATTTCAGTAATTCAACTCAAATTGTGAAACTCGTGTATTAAATTCAATGCACACAGACTGAAGTAGTTTAAGTCTTTGGTTCTTTTAATTGTGATGATTTTGGCTCACATTTAACAAAAACTCACCAATTCACCATCTCAACAAATTAGAATATGGTGACATGCCAATCAGCTAATCAACTCAAAACACCTGCAAAGGTTTCCTGAGCCTTCAAAATGGTCTCTCAGTTTGGTTCATTAGGCTACACAATCATGGGGAAGACTGCTGATCTGACAGTTGTCCAGAAGACAATCATTGACACCCTTCACAAGGAGGGTAAGCCTCAAAAATTCATTGCCAAAGAAGCTGGCTGTTCACAGAGTGCTGTATCCAAGCATGTTAACAGAAAGTTGAGTGGAAAGAAAAAGTGTGGAAGAAAAAGATGCACAACCAACCGAGAGAACCGCAGCCTTATGAGGATTGTCAAGCAAAATCGATTCAAGAATTTAAGTGAACTTCACAAGGAATGGACTGAGGCTGGGGTCAAGGCATCAAGAGCCACCACACAAAGACGTGTCAAGGAATTTAGCTACAGTTGTCATATTCCTCTTGTTAAGCCACTCCTGAACCACAGACAATGTAAGAGGCGTCTTACCTGGGCTAAGGAGAAGAAGAACTGGACTGTTGCCCAGTGGTCCAAAGTCCTCTTTTCAGATGAGAGCAAGTTTTGTATTTCATTTGGAAACCAAGGTCCTAGAGTCTGGAGGAAGGGTGGAGAAGCTCATAGCCCAAGTTGCTTGAAGTCCAGTGTTAAGTTTCCACAGTCTGTGATGATTTGGGGTGCAATGTCATCTGCTGGTGTTGGTCCATTGTGTTTTTTGAAAACCAAAGTCACTGCACCCGTTTACCAAGAAATTTTGGAGCACTTCATGCTTCCTTCTGCTGACCAGCTTTTTAAAGATGCGGATTTCATTTTCCAGCAGGATTTGGCACCTGCCCACACTGCCAAAAGCACCAAAAGTTGGTTAAATGACCAGTGTTGGTGTGCTTGACTGGCCAGCAAACTCACCAGACATGAACCCCATAGAGAATCTATGGGGTATTGTCAAGAGGAAAATGAGAAACAAGAGACCAAAAAATGCAGATGAGCTGAAGGCCACTGTCAAAGAAACCTGGGCTTCCATACCACCTCAGCAGTGCCACAAACTGATCACCTCCATGCCACGCCGAATTGAGGCAGTAATTAAATCAAAAGGAGCCCCTACCAAGTATTGAGTACATATACAGTAAATGAACATACTTTCCAGAAGGCCAACAATTCACTAAAAATGTTTTTGATTTTTATTGGTCTTATGAAGTATTCTAATTTGTTGAGATAGTGAATTGGTGGGTTTTTATTAAATGTGAGCCAAAATCATCACAATTAAAAGAACCAAAAACTTAAACTACTTCAGTCTGTGTGCACTGAATTTATTTAATACACGAGTTTCACAATTTGAGTTGAATTACTGAAATAAATGAACTTTTCAATGACATTCTAATTTATTGAGATGCATCTGTATATACTGTATGTGTGTGTATTTATATATACATAAATATACACAGTACACACAGATGTTATGTACACAAAAACTTTTATTTTGGATGTAATTAATCGTTTGACAGAACTATATTTTTGCTAGTCATTTTTTATGGATCCTGTAAGCAAACATGTCAGTCTTCCTAAGAATGATACAAAAATCAATAACTTATGTAATCGTTGTGTTTTTTTTTTTTTTTTACAGATCAAACTTCCATGAAGATGGAAGTCAAAACGACGAAAAGTTTCAAGTATGAAATATATATATGTATATATCTCAAGTATGACATACAGTCAGGTCCATAAATATTGGGACATCGACACAATTCTAACATTTTTGGCTCTATACACCACCACAATGGATTTCATATGAAACAAACATGATGTGCTTTAACTGCAGACTGTCAGCTTTAATTTGAGGGTATTTACATCCAAATCAGGTGAACGGTGTAGGAATTACAACAGTTTGCATATGTGCCTCCCACTTGTTAAGGGACCAAAAGTAATGGGACAATTGGCTTCTCAGCTGTTCCATGGCCAGGTGTGTGTTATTCCCTCATTATCCCAATTACAATGAGCAGATAAAAGGTCCAGAGTTCATTTCAAGTGTGCTATTTGCATTTGGAATCTGTTGCTGTCAACTGTCAAGATGAGATCCAAAGAGCTGTCACTATCAGTGAAGCAAGCCATCATTAGGCTGAAAAAACAAAACAAACCCATCAGAGAGATAGCAAAAACATTAGGCGTGGCCAAAACAACTGTTTGGAACATTCTTAAAAAGAAGGAACGCACCGGTGAGCTCAGCAACACCAAAAGACCCGGAAGACCACGGAAAACAACTGTGGTGGATGACCGAAGAATTCTTTCCCTGGTGAAGAAAACACCCTTCACAACAGTTGGCCAGATCAAGAACACTCTCCAGGAGGCAGGTGTATGTGTGTCAAAGTCAACAATCAAGAGAAGACTTCACCAGAGTGAATACAGAGAGTTCACCACAAGATGTAAACCATTGGTGAGCCTCAAAAACAGGAAGGCTAGATTAGAGTTTGCCAAACGACTTCACAGTTCTGGAACAACATTCTATGGACAGATGAGACCAAGATCAACTTGTACCAGAGTGATGGGAAGAGAAGAGTATGGAGAAGGAAAGGAACTGCTCATGATCCTAAGCATACCACCTCATCAGTGAAGCATGGTGGTGGTGGGCATGTATGGCTGCCAGTGGAACTGGTTCTCTTGTATTTATTGATGATGTGACTGCTGACAAAAGCAGCAGGATGAATTCTGAAGTGTTTCGGGCAATATTATCTGCTCATATTCAGCCAAATGCTTCAGAACTCATTGGACGGCGCTTCACAGTGCAGATGGACAATGACCCAAAGCATACTGCAAAAGCAACCAAAGAGTTTTTGAAGGGAAAGAAGTGGACTGTTATGCAATGGCCAAGTCAATCATCTGACCTGAATCTGATTGAGCATGCATTTCACTTGCTGAAGACAAAACTGAAGGGAAAATGCCCCAAGAACAAGCAGGAACTGAAGTCGGTTGCAGTAGAGGCCTGGCAGAGCATCACCAGGGATGAAACCCAGCGTCTGGTGATGTCTATGCGTTCCAGACTTCAGGCTGTAATTGACTGCAAAGGATTTGCAACCAAGTATTAAAAAGTGAAAGTTTGATTTATGATTATTATTCTGTCCCATTACTTTTGGTCCCTTAACAAGTGGGAGGCACATATGCAAACTGTTGTAATTCCTACACCGTTCACCTGATTTGGATGTAAATACCCTCAAATTAAAGCTGACAGTCTGCAGTTAAAGCACATCTTGTTCGTTTCATTTGAAATCCATTGTGGTGGTGTATAGAGCCAAAAATGTTAGAATTGTGTCGATGTCCCAATATTTATGGACCTGACTGTATATTTATTTAGTTGGACTTAGATGTGCATTTGACTATGAAATGTTTGCTCAGTGTGCCTTCAGATTCATTTTATTTCTGTATTTACACAGCTTTAGATATATATCAATCAGCTTTTCAATAAGCCACTTCTGCTTAGGAACTGGTGAACATTTAAAAAAAAAAAATTGCACTAGTTTGCGTGTTTGTGGTGTTTGTAGGCCGCGCCAGACTTGCAGACATCAGCCTGTTCTGATCACCACAACTGGTTTGCTGTAGGAGGTGAGTATCAGCAGAACTCTAGTGCTTAAAGAGCCTGTTTTCATGCCCTCCAGTATAATAATATGCTCTCATGGCATTATCATTAATGACAAAAATTCACAAAATGGGAAAGTCTGCCAGGAATTAAAAAATAAAAAATAAATAAATAAATAAATAAATAAATAAAAAGACATATCCATGCTTACTGTCTGAAGTTGAATAAGGGCATGGTGACCCAACCCAAAGCCTCAATGCTGCGTTTCTGCTTGCTCTTTTCCTCTGCACCTCCAGGGGGCGGTAGAGGGGTGGCATATAGTGTCACAGTCAGCTGTGACTCCCTCGGTAACTGATTGATCTGGATGGGGAAGCAAACTCTGTAAAGACAAATATAAAATTAGTATAATACCAGTTTGAAACATGCTTTTTGAAATAATGCTTCCGTGATGGATTCTCAAGGTTTATCAAAACTAAGAGCAACAAAATAAATGCAACATTTTATTTTTAAACGCCTACACTTAGAGTTATAATAGCATAAACTCACACCTACATGCATAAGACTAAATATATTCACCAGGATGGAGGAAAAAAAAGTGACAACTGTCCACTAAAACATCCCTGAACAATATCAAAACTCAAACAATAAGGCGGCAGAATACAAAAACAGCCACAGGAAGCTGAGCTGGATGTGCCATTTTCAAATATGATGTCTGAAATACTTGGTAAACAAGCTTAGCTCTAACGTGTTCAAACACTAGGGGCATTTATTTTCGACAAACCTCAAAGAGATAGTCTTTATGGGACTGTGTAGTGTGTGGATTGGCGTTAGGCCTACCTCTGGTCCCACACCACCAGGTGGAAGAGATATTTGCTGACTGACTGTTTACTGGTGTGCTGGGGGGCACAAAGCTCCACTCCACCATGGGTGAGAGAACAGGACAGGAAGAAATTTTCATAGCTGTAGATGGGTTATGTGAAAAAGAGAGAAAGACAAAGAGGGTGAGATCATCAAATGGCAGCAAGTTACATCTAACAGAAGCCAAGATATTTGGGACATTAAATCACTGAAAACCTTCCTTTGCAGGGAGCTGCTCTTAACCTGATAAGCGTTGTGACCAAACTGAGCTAAACTCAGAGACTCGATGAGTCAGATGTAGGAATTATTTCAGTCTAGTTTAATGCACTGAACAAACTGATTCTTCAAGATGATTTGACTCAAAAGGACGACCTATTCACAAATCAGACATCGCTACTCCAAAGACCTCCAGTGAATGCTGCATTGTCAAGATTTTCAGTGAAAACTGACTCAATGACATCAGAAGACATATATAGCAATATAGCTCACAAATCATATAGACTAGGTTTAAGATGCTATGATGGTGATTTTGCATCTTTTTTTTGAAGCTTAAAATCTCCAGTTCCCTTTAACGGCAATTACACGGACAAGCACTTGTTTACAAAATTTTCTATTAGTGTTTTACAGAAGAAGATCATTCAGTGAATAAATGACAGTACTTTCATTTTTGGGTTAACTAATCCTTTAAAAATTTCAAATGAATCATCTTAAAACACCAACTGAGAAAATGCGAATAGTGTGCATGATTTAGGAGAGCAGCATAAAAAATGTGTTCATGTCTGCATTAAATTTAGTGACATTTTTGCCATTACAGTATGAATTTTTTTACCAAGACAAATCCACAGAGTTCCATGTGACTGGCATAGCTTTTACTTTATGCTTTAGGTAGGTAGTTGAGATTTTAAGGCAAGAGCTGTGCTGTGTGGAGTTAATTTTCTACCAATTACAAAGGAGTTGTATAAATAAATAAAAAATTAAATAAATTAAAAAAAAAAACTTCCAAGATGTTTAAAATACAAAAATACAAATTCTAAACCCTTTTTCTGAAAAGATCTAATTAATCAAGTATTTAGAGCTTACTAAGTAAAACCATCATCTTGCAGTAAACGAAATAGAGAATAGGGAGATTGGAAGGGTCTTGCAGAATATACATAAAGTGCTTTACAATCAAGTTTTCACTGAACAGACATGCTTTTATATTTGGGTTCACTAGCTAATTTAATGGCTGTGGAAACCCTGCCACCTTTTCCCAACTTCTCTCTCCTAATCCCAACTTTATCCAATGTTCTCCCACATTATTCAACTTCAATTCAAGCACTTATAGAGACTCCTAAATGGGAAATGAAGTCTCCCGAGGTCAATTTAAATAGAAGGAAAAACATTCCCAAGCTAAATGGAATACCAGAGAGGAAAGAAAAACACGTGATTGAAATACTAATGTTAATAGATCCTAATACTGATCTGAGAATCCACAAAAACACTGCAGAGGAAAAACCACCACGGTTATCATCTCCTAAAAATCATTTAACCAAATTCATGTTAAAAAAAATGGCCTTTTCACACTGATCGAAGATCAGCCCATCTGATTGACTCCAATTGCCTAAAGCAGATGGGATGCTAGAGAATGTCAACCCTCCGTCACCATTGCACAGGTGCCTGGTGCCCAGCCTGCCCTGCGCCTGGCCTCCAGAGGTCAAAGATTTTGCCGAGTTCCCATACATGTTTCTTTGTGATGGCTTGTTCCACAATCAGCATCAGTTTCAGAGGGAGACAAAGAGCACTAGTTCAGGTCAGTGGGTGGGAGAGACCATTCCCATGCTGTGTGGGGGAGGGGAAGGGGCTGTATTATTTTAATCGCTGAACGACTGGGCGAGGTGTAGTGACATTTAGGGTTGGCCAGCATCTGTCTCCATGCTGGTGGAAGCAGTCACCACAGTTCTGGCTTAGTACGGAGGGTAAAGAAGAGTGAAAAAAAAAAAAAAAAAAGAGGGAATGCCATTCTCAAGAGTCCTCTCTGTAGATCGTAACGCCAAATAATCCTGCTGGATTACCGAAGGGGTTCAGCAATGTGGACAGCTGGTGTACAGCTGCAGCTCTTCTTCCACAATAGTCAACTTTTCCTGTATCATTTCCATAGAATTCCATCTAAAAATGCAACAGTCAGGTTTTTTGATCTACATTAATGATATTTAGTAGATTTTCTTATCCTGAGCAAATGAGATTAAGAAAGTGATCAACAGACGGATCATGCAATCTGATATGGTATCTGCTGGGAAAGCAGCACTTCCTGAACAAATACAAAAAAGGGCTACTTACCCCAAAGCAAAGCAAGACTTATTTTTCTGATTAATACATACTGTGGAACTTTTGAATCCGTTTTATTTGCCTTATTTTTTTGAATTTTTTTCTACTTTCATTTTTTTGGTTCGCAGTAATCACAGCATGTAATATGATATCATGGAAAGTCTTGTTAAAAACCTGTCATTCCGGATTGCTAACCTGTTTGCGTTTGCAAAATAAACGAGAACGCTCACGAGTGCAAATCTGAACTCGTTCAAACTGTCAAAACAACCCACTTTTCATATTTTTTCATATCGACAGTAGACAACGAGTTGTAGTAATATTCTTCCATGTTCCATTGTTTTTAGCAACACCCTTATTTGTGCTACATGAACACAGTGCACAGCTGACAACAAACAATGAAGTATTACAGTAAACACTACTATTCAAAAGTTTGGGGTCGTCAAAATGTATTTGAACATCTTTTATACCTACCAAGGCTGCATTTATTTAATTAAAATATAATAAAAATGTTAATATTGTGAAATATTATTAACTTAAAATAACTTTAATTTGAATACATTTTAAAATGTAATTTAATACTGGGATGGCAAAGCTGAGTTTCCAGCAGCCATTACTCCATATTTTTGTGGAATTTTTTTTTTTTTTTTATGATTAGAAAAGTTCAAAAGAACAGCATTTATTTTGAAACAGAATTTAGTAAAATTATGTCTCACTTTTGATCACACCCCTTGCTGAACAAAAATCATTAACTTCTTTAAAAATTGATTGAATTTGATTGAAAATTGAAATTGATTTCACAAGGTGATGAAACCAAAACAAGAAATATAGCGCTACCTGGCAGCCCATGTGATAGGGATGCGATGAGCTGCATAAACGCTAAAGGAAAGCACGTTGGTGACCATGCCAGCTTCCTGTATGGGGACTGTGGATCTGCTGCTGTGTGGCATGGTGTGGAAATTAGCATTGAAAGTGCTGCAGTACAGCTCCACAAGATCCAAGATGGCTGCAGTCAACTTCTCCACAATTGCCACTGTAAGATAAAAAAGAAAAAAGATTCAGTTGTTTACGTACAAATTCTGATGCCAAGAATTACCAATAATTACAACACTCTCTGAAATACTAGATTCTTTATATTATCCTTAACATGAAGCTTTTTCATATCTTATATATTTTATGTTCACAGATCGCTGGATGGAGCAGCAGTACAAATTCACGTTAAAGCTGACAGAAGGACATTAGTTGCTGCAAGTGTCCTGTACAAGGCTGCATCCTTCCTGTTTATGCCTATCCGAGATCACAGACTTCCTCGTAGCAGGATGCTACAAACACTCTTCCAACAAACAAGACACACTTGAACATAACATATCCTCAACCGTCTTACCCCAGGAAGAGTCAAACACTGCCAGTCAAGTTTGGACACACTAGAGTTGACTGACTTGTATCTTTAACTAGATAGTTTTAAATTATAAAGGGCATTTGAAAAGTAGCCAAATCTTCATGGGATTTAAAACTTAACTACAAAACTAAGAATAAAAAAAAAAAAAAACTAATTTAAACTAAAAAAACAAACAAAAAAAAAACACCTGCAAGTCATCAAAACTATGAACAGTTTGGAAGTATAGTCATCAAAACTATAAAATAACACAAATGGAATTTATGTGAACGGAAGTTATGATTTTTGAGAATTATGTAGCGACCAAAAATGTTAATATATAAAGGTTAGGGTTATAAAGGCTAAATGTTTCACTGATAGTATATGCTTCGGTTTGACACAAAAATCAAAGAGAGCAGTATGACCAGAAGCACTGTACCTCTGTTTTCTCTCTTCGCCAAGACACTGACATCCTATAAATGAACACAGAAACATACACTTCAGTATGCATACCAGAAAGAGAGTCACGCTAAACTATGTCTAAAGTAAAAATGTAAGAAGTAAAACCAAAAAAACATACATCCATGGGTGTTTCTAGCAGATATTTCTTGCAGTTTCAAAGGTTAGTGGTTTAAGTCAAGTCAAGTTCAAGTCAAGTTGAGCTTTATTGTCATTCCGCTATATGCGGGGGCATACAGTGGAACGAGATGTCGTGCCTCACAGGACCACGGTGCTACATAAATACAGCACCGTGAGTCTGTCTACTCATTTGAAGAACTAGAAGCAGCAAAAACTGCACATTTGCAGCACTGTGTCTATGCTCACACGAGAGTAGCCAACACAGCAGTATGTACATCAGATTTCTAAAACATTCCCATGTAATGTTTGTGACTAAGTAAGTGTTCAAAGGTACCACCTTCTGCACTTTAGGCTGTAGTCTGCATGGGCAAGCTGGCAGCTGGTTTAAGGCAGCAGTGATGTCAGGTGTTTCAACAGCTGCTAGAGAAGTACACAAGGCCTTCACAGACTGCACTAACCGCTCCACATGCAATGGCAACTCAACCTGCAAATGACAGAAAAGACATTGAGAAAAGAAAATACTGAAAGAAAAAAAGAATAAAAGGTTTTTGTACAAAAGGTTTTTTTTTTTTTTTTACATTAATGCTAGCCTAGCTTAATATGCAAAGACATTACAAGTAAACCATTGAATGATAAATTTTCTGTAATTAAAAGTATAAACATTTTATTTCAGTTTTAGTCATTTTTTAGTAGTTAAACTAAATAAAAATGAGAAATGTTGTATTGGCAATTATCTGAAATAAAAGTCTTTTATTATTTGAAATAATGGAACCATTTTTTAATGGTTTTCGTTAACTACAACAACCATGATTTGGATTGAGCATATCACACCCAGTTAAACACATTATCAAAGAATTTTCAGATAAGCAATGTCTGTAACAAGTTTACCTCCGATAAAAGGAAAGACTCAGCCTCATTGTGAAAGGTATCCAGGAGAAGAGTCAGTGCCTCCCTTCACACAAACAAGAGCAAGGGTTGTCAAACACTGTGAATGTTAGAATCTCTCTACTAGCATTACAGCCTAAACTTCCTGACCTTCTCTTCATCGCTCTCACCTGGTCACAGTCTGTTTGATTGGCCTCTCTTGCAGTAGAATACTGTGGTTCATGGTGGATTGAGTATCATCATCCTCTGTCTGCAACAACAACAGCATAATGCAAACATTTAAAAATTAAAGCACCTTTAGCATCTACACTGACAAGTTCTCAAATGGTTCCCTGTTGGAGATTATGGTTCCAGGAAGAAACTCTAAAGGCACAGTTCACCCAAACATAATGTGATGGCATTCCAAACCTGTATGCACTTTCTTCTTCTGTGGAACACAAAATATGATACTTAAAAGAACAAACAGTTACAGGACCTGCTGACTTCCACAGTAATTTTTGTTCATACTATGGACGTCAAAGGGACCCAGCATTGGTTACCAGCATTCTTCAAAATACTGTATTATGTTTAAGTATTACCTCGTAGTATGGTCACATACCAAACATATTACATGCATTGTAATCTAAATGAAAATAGCCCAGATGCTGTGAGATTAAAAATGAATGGTTTTTGACATTTCCAAATGAGTTTGATGAACACCTAGTGCAATGTGGACTGGATTTTTAAAGTGAATGACATTCATTTTGATTACATTAATTCAAAGCTGTAACTCAAGGTTTTGTTGGTGTTAAGAAGTCTAAAAATGTTTCCTACAGGTGTTTCCTGGAGTTTCAATTGTTCAGTAAGAGGAAAACATATTGTTGGGTCACTAATCCATCTGCTGTCAGCTTTGGTCTTACCGTTCGGGCGAGCTCCATGTTGACAGAACTCCGTTTGGTAAGAATGAGTCGAATGTCCCAGTCAAACTTCAGACACTGCTGGATGTACTCGAAGCTCGCCAGAGTCTGGTTGCTTAGCAGAAGGAAAAGAGGCAAAAGCAAACTTGAGATATACTGTTTCATAATTTATTTATATACATATAAACTACCATTGAAAAGTTTGGGGTCAGTAAGATTTGTATTTATTTATTTATATATAAATATTTAGGAAATAAATTAATACTTTCTTTCATCAAAGATGCTGTAACATAAGCAAACTTTGATATGAAGCACAGCAGTTTGCAGATGACTTATAAATAAAATAAAATAAAATACTCAAACTAGGCACTCGATGATACATCCAACAATAGTCAAGAACTAACATAGAAAACTTCAAACACAAGGGCTTAAATACACAGAGGGTAATAAGACTAACAAGAAACAGGTGAAAACAATTAGGAGATAACAAGGGGAACACCGAGCACAAACTAAAAGTCTAAAACAAGACAAAACCACAAAGAAACAAAAACAATTTAAAGCCCACACACCATTCTTCCAAATGCACTGCAACAATTGTACAGAAACTGAAATTATTCCACTAGCTTCATACTGTTTTCAACTGTACCATTGGCATTGTGGTCTATTGTTTCATTGACACAGCACCCAGAAAAGGTCTCTATGAGTATGTTATTGTTCTGAAAACTGATGCTTATGTATTTTACAGTCATACACACAATGTCTCTCCTTTTCACGGCCCTGCACAAGCACATGGTTATCAGGAAAAGACACACTTCCTACCACACAGCTGCACCCACAGCAAAAACAACCAACACACTTTCAACAGAACAACACCACATGCGGTTCTTGTCACACAGATAAACTCAGCCTCAGTTCTGTCAGCTTTGCCCTTTAAGAAAAATAATACAACCAAATGTCTCATCAAAAAAGTCAAGTGGCCTTTTAAAAAAAATAAAAACAGGAAGAGCACACGTTTGAGTGATTAGTTAAGTTTGCCTCAAAATGGTGGTCGTGTCATGGGGAAACCCAATGTGGTTAAAGCAGTCCACAGACATAAGCACAGCTTGTTTTTATGCAACCACAATTGAAGGGCCACAGTTATATGACGAGGAGCTGTTCAGACCACAAACCGCAGATCTTCGGTTCAGCATGGAATCACCCCATTTCCAACCACAACTCAAACGGCAATGGACGTCCTTGTAACGTGTAGTTCATCATGCTATTGGATGGGAATTTTTTAGCAACACGCTGCACACTGCAGCAGCAGGGGACTGTTTTTGGCCGTAACACTTTAGGGAGAAAATCCAACCCCACACTCATATGCTGAGCCAATGTGAGGTAGACATGAAGCCACTGGAAGCCAAATGCAGATGTCCAAAAAAATCCCATAATCATGTTGTCAGCATTACAGGAAGAAGCCTGGATTATAAACAACTGCCACAACAGGCTAATCATGTTTCTGTGGAGAAGGTTGATTTAGCCTATAAAAAGCTCAAAGATTAAGTCTTATAATGTAACTTCTAATGTAAGTTTACGGAAGTTCTATGCATTTAGATAGCAAGCAAAAAACAGTCAAGTCACTTTTGGTGAATCCTTAGTTCTTACTTTTTGAGGAACTCTGCCTGGCCGCAGATTTTCATCAGGTAGTCATCCACGTCAATCATATCCAGGTCATCATGGGTGTAGCAGAGTGTCTGATAAATCAGCAGGTCTATGGTTGACGATCCTGAAGGAAGAGGACAACAATATTATAACAACTACATTATATAATTTTACTTGTGTAAACTAACTACACTTTTCCCACAAGTAGATGTGATAAAAATGATATGTTGACTTTATCATCACATTTACAACTAAGTGAATCGAGGCAATAATATTTTTAGTGTCACATGATCCTTCATAATACGCTGATTTAGTGCTCAAGAAATATTTCTTACTATAATCTTTTGTTTGAATGATTCAGTTAAATGAACCAGTTAAAAAATTATTCACTGATTAATTTGTATCCTTGTGTAGTTTACTTTGTTGTAGCAAAATATCTAGTTAAATGTTGCTGGCATTTTTTTTTAATCAGTTACATAAATATAGGATATTTTCTAGTTGTATTTGGTGGTAAGCTCGTCAGTTCAAATGTAAAAAAAGGTGTATCATATGGTACGTAGATATCGTAGATATTGACACCTTAAATAGTTTCAATGCAGTTAGCTACTTTAGCTAAAAACTTGTATAGTAGCTAACTGTTTTTACAGGGTTAGCTTGACTGTTTATCTCCTTTATTTGATCATGGGTAGCTTGAAACTTGAGTATCTACAGTTTTAAAGTAACTTCCCCAAACACTGCTACACAAAACAAATGCCAGTTTAATTGCATGCTAACAATGAGAAATGAGCATACAAAGAAACAGAACTGTCCAGTGTATGTCAAAGGGTATCGGTTTATCTATAGCAAGATCAATAAGAGGTCATCAATTAGTGACATGTCTGTGTAGCCCTTCCTGAAAATGGACACGTTGCCAGATGCTACCGATACAGTAAATTAGCACCTACTGATCTGAATACATTCGGTGGACAACAGACAAAGAAGCAAGGAGATGGGAATTTTCCCTTGGCTCATAACAATGTTCGTCACTTCACTGGGAGGATGTGAAACAAATGAGCAGAGGTAGGGATGAACCAGAAAAAGGTTAATCCACCCTTCCCCCCTTTCCACAAATTACACCTTAACTGGGCAGATGTACTGCACTGCGGTCACAGTGGGAGCACATTTTGGAGAAAACGCCCCTGTCTCTCTCGCTCTCTCTCCCTTTTTCACACACCTCAGTTTCTCCGTAGTTTCTCAATAATGAATTGGGCAGCTCTGCTGGAACATGAGTCTTGAGGCTAGGCTCTTATTTTTTTATGTGAATGGACCCAGATAAATGAATGCCAATCAGAGGCAGCAGAGAGGGCAAAAATTGCTACATTGAAAGCGAGAAACAAGACACTTGTTACCCACATTTGTTTTGCAATGCACAATTTCCATTGATAAAATGGGCCATTTCTTACTGATACTAGTGATGATAATTCTTTTTATATTAAATACTTAATTCCAGTTTGATATGTAGAGACAACTATATGTAAGCCATTTGATTTCCACTGAAGAGTGTAAAAATTGCAGTTTTGCTATATTAATTTTATTAATACATTTTTGATTTTGAGATTTTATTAATTTTCATTATTATTTGACTTTTTTTTTAATTCTGGCCAATAATTCAAAATTGAAGCCAAATTATTTTAATAAAGTGATTTAAGAATAATTTTAATAAAATATAATATTTTTTAATAATACAAGTTACAACTACTGTTCTAAATGACTTTGCCTAAATAAATTAGAAAATTAAAAAAAAAAAAAAAAAAAGGAATTTAGGAACCACAATATTATAATGTACAGCATGAAAGATATTTATTGAATGGACATTCCTCAACTGTCTGACTGGGCAGACGGGGTAAATATATCACTACCCAACCCTCAAGCAGTGCTGTACAGACCCAACTATTTTTCCATGCCCTATGAACTATTTTGAGTTAACCTCCATCATTTTAACAAACATTTAGCAGATTTCACAGCTGCTCATGACACAAAAAGAAAGCCATGCGAGAATGGCACCACAGTCCATGTTTATCATACACTGGCAGGCTGCCATGATAAAGAGCATCTGTCAGGCAAATCATGCCAGAGCAGGAAAAACAAAAGAAGAACAAGTGCAGTGAATAAGTGAGAGTGAAAACATGTTCACGACATATTTCTTGGGCCTCTCTCTAATCTCACCGCATGAGGCCATATCTGTCTCTCTTCTCTCTGTGTGTGTGTGTATGAGGGGGTTTGTGTGCGTTCCTCCAAGGCGGGTGAATGAAAAGCTGCCTCTTTTAATTGAGTACACAAAACAGATGGCTGGCAGAACGCCCATTCAGTGTAATGCTATTAAGAGAACTCAGGGTCTAGAGCCTCTCCAGCCTTTCCAATGAGATCCTATGGCCCCGTTCAAAACATTCAGGATGTGGAACAGAAAATACAACTCCACAATTATAACCAAGCTCATGAGAGCTGATACAGAATATTTAAATGATCTGTATTGTTCGATTATAAATAATTGAAAGCACTTCAGTTCTTACCATCACAAGAGAATGTGAGTGGTTCTCTGAAGTGGTCACTATAAACCGTGACCTTTATGCTGACCCCCAGGCCCTGCTGCAGTTCATCTTGTGCCACACACGGACTCCAAACAAAGCCTGCATTTTTTGAGTAGTCATTGCATGGGTACGCCGATCGTAGCCTGGTGAAAACAGTAAAGGATGTAAATAAATAAATTGGAATGAATGGTCCTAATGATAAAATGTAATTATTATATACACTTTTGTATATATAAAAAAAAATATATTTTTTAAATTACTGTAATATAAAATAATATAATATAATATATATATTTTTTAAAATGGACACGAAAGATATGTGAATGAAAATACAAAATGTAATAACTCACAAGTCAAGTATATGACAGAAGGCCGCCACTTCTTCATCTCTCTCTTCAGACACCTGAAAGAGCTCATAACCAAAGCCATTTGGCCTGGACCCCAGAGATACCTAAATGATTTTTAATAAATATTCCTTTATCTGACAGTTATAAATTGTGATATATATGTATGAATGTATGTATGTATGTATGTATGTATGTATATGTGTGTGTTTATCACAATTATATTATATTATATTATATATATATATATATATATATATATATATATATATATATATATATATATATATATATATATATATATATATATATATATATACATATATACACACACGCTGTTTATATAAACAAGCATTTTAAAAGGGAAAATAATGCAATCAAATAATTAATGTTAATTAAATTATAGAAAAGGACAGTCTGAATGCTTACTGGATCAACTGATACTCTGCGTTGGCTTCTAGTACTCTTCTGCGCTGGAAGATAGGTGCGAGGAGGAACCTGAGGAGGAAGGGTGTTACTGCGAGCTACTGCCTTCCCTGATTTGTCCCCATTTACTCTCCGGCTTCTATTAGGTGACAGCCAATCCCCATTTAGCTTGCTCAGGGATTCATTGAGGTTATCATAGTTCAGAGTGTCTCCAAAGGAAAGCTTGGGCTGGTCCACCTCAGGAGTGAACAAGTTGACATCCCGTGGGGCTGAGCTTCGATGAACAATGAACGGATCGTTCTGGGGGATGGGATTTCTGGGCGGTACTGGTGGCGGAGGCTCATCTAGAGATGGCAGCCCTTTTGACAACAACTGCGCTGTTCCTTCGAAATCACTTTCCCATTCGTCCAGGATGTAACGAGGCTCCTTACTAAATTCGTGAGACTCGCCGCTGGATCGCGATAAGTTTGACACTCCGGGTTGAACGTGGTTGAGCACGGGGTCAGATCCGGAAACACCCTGCTGCAAATCATTCCAAGGAGGACTGGGAGCACGTCTTGGCATGGAGGGCTCGCTCCTCGCAGGTGATGACTTGCTGGTTTCAGGAGGTAGTGTATTTGCTGGTGCCTTGTCCTGTCGGTGGCGGGCAAGGGCGTCATACTCCATCTGCAGGGCCTCCGCTAGGACCAGCTCCCTCTGGCTGAGGCCGAGCGATTCCAGACAACCCCAGCGCTGCTCCCGGTCATTCTGAGTCTGCGCCGCAGACATGTTCCTTTAGGGGAGCTGCAGTGCACAGAAGGAATGGAGAAAGGAGCTGGATGGCACTACGAGTTGCACAATCGGTTCATCAGGCTCTGTTAGGAGATAAGAGTAAAAGAAAAAACACATGCTATTGCTGTTTACCACTAATAGAGATTGCAACATCTGGAGCCAGTATAAAAAAAGTCATCAACCTTCCACAGAGATGCTGAAGTGCATCACAAAAAGCTAGCAACTACATAAACATGCCGTCAAGCTTCAAAAAGGACAATTTAAATAGGAATCCTGCATATTCTGTGCGTCTCTGTGTGAATGAATGGCTCAGATGCGTGGTTTCGTTAACTACAGGTACTGAATTGCACGTGACGGTCGCGGTAATTTCAGAATCTGCCTTGACACTTCATGAGAATTTTACCATTTCATTTGAGTAAAACTATCGTCACACCATATACACACAGAAACTTAAAGGTCCTAATGGCAACCCGTCTAAACAAAAGTTCAGTTTAACTTGAAGAAACTGTGTCAGAAACATTACTATTGTGTAGACGTAATACTACTACTACTACTACTACTACTACTACTAAAATTAACACAACATATTATCAACACAATATTTCATGTTTTAATTTTAATAGTAAACTCCATTTGTTTGCCAAAAATAGAGTTCGTTTAACTTTCACTTGATTAAAATATAAATTAAATTAATGTTTTATGCCTTCATTTGAGAACCAGAAAAATTTAAATACACAATACAGAATTAAAAAAAAAAAATGCAATTTCATGTTTTCCTTTGTCTTTGGAGTGTTACAAGCTGTTTGCGCATATATAAGATCTGTAAAGTTGCAAAGATTAAAATCTCAAACCCAAAGAGATATTCTTTATAAAAGTTAAGACTCTGCCACGCCTTCCAAAAACGGCTCATTCAAACACGCCCCCACGTCTACGTCACGGTGTGGGAAGATTTGCATAACACCGCACAAACGTACACGCAATGAAAGAAGGCGTAACTTTTATTCTCACTGTTGTATTGTTGTTTCCGCAGCCATGTCGTGGAGACGCTGTGTGTTTCATTGTGAAAGCGAAAGTACTTTGTTTGACCTTCCAAATGTGTACACAACTAGAGATCAGTGGTTAAGTTATATTTACAACACTGTTCCAGAATAGTACAACGCAAATATTCGAGTGTGTGCAGCACATTTTACGGAGGACTGTTTCCTGAACCTGGGAGAGAGTAGCCTACAATGTGAACACTATGAATGGCTGTGAACACTATAAAGTAGGGCAATTCCAACATCGCAAGGACAGTCTGGTGCTTTTGACTCACAGCCTGTAAGTACGTTTCGATATTTAAAGAATTTGCTACTGACTATTCAAACGTGAGTTTTGAGCAGTGTAGAGTAGTGCTTGTTTGGCGTTTCTACGATCACAAATGCAAACATGGTAATGTTTACGCGGCGCGATGCAATGCGATGCATAAAAAGAAAGTATGATTCATTATAATCAGTAATTATGTCCTCACTGAATGCAACAAATGGCTCGTTTAGAGTGGGTTTTACTGTATTAGTCTCGTCGCACCGGGACACGGCATCATTACATGGTAAGGGGCGTAACATTTCCGTCACACGCTTGAGGTATTCGACCAATCACAGTGCACTGGATAGCTGGTCAATCATAGCAAACCTCGCTTCTCAGAACGATGAGCTTTGTAAAAATCGGCGCGTTTCAGAAAGGCGGAGCATAGAGGAGCAACAATATTGTACAGTATGTGGAAAGTAATGTGTTTTTTGAACCTCGAACCGCGTAAACACATTGCATTACACCAAATACACAAAATGTTCTTTTTAGCAACATCATATGACCCCTTTAATAGATTAGGTTGTTTTTATGCATTCAGATAGTTAGACTTGCTTAAACAGAATTTGGTAACAATAAAACAATGTAATTAACCCATTAAGTAGCGCACATGTGTGACTCTGACTTTGATTGTCTTTGCCTCTGATCATCTGGGTCTTATTGTCTTTGCTTGCTCAGCAAAAGACAGAGCCAAGCTGATCTTTCTTTTCAGCACAGTCATCAGTGCAACGCAGGTTCTTTTGCAGCACAACAGTTCCTCTGCAGTGGGGGGGGGGAAGCTGTTCTCTCTTCTGCAAGGAGACTGATGTGCCGTGTTAAGAGGCTACCTGGACAGATGCTAAGCTTCTAATTCAAATCGACCTGAAGACCTGTTGAGTTCTGCTCAAATGGGTTTAGTGTTCGATCAGGCTCATAACACGTGCCATGACACAGCTGCCGCCCCATATAGAACCACAACCACTGGGCTTAATCGTCATCTAGTCCTGCGCAATGGTAAATGGGTTCAGCTAGGAAGGTCTAAAGTCAAACAACAGTTTTCAGCTAGAATGATAATAGTTACAACTTGAATAAACTGCAGAGTGGTAGTCCTAGACCCCAAAGTGGATGAAAGTATACCACTCTGTGTAAATTTGTGGACCGTGGCTCAACTAAGAGGTTTAAAATGACAGTTCACACAAAAATGAAAATTCTCCCTGTTGAAAAACCAGCATATGCTGGTTAGATATGTTTTGAAGCATGGCTGGTGGTTTGAGCTGGTTTAAACTGGTCCTTAGCTGGTTCTTAGCTGGTCATGTGCTGGTCCTAAGCAACTAGCTCCTGCTCAGGACCAGCACATTACCAGCTTAAACCAGCTCATGGCCAGCTAAGGACCAGCTTAAACCAGCTCAAATCAGCAGCCATGCTTCAAAACATACCTAACCAGCATATGCTGGATTTTTCAACAGGGCTGTCATTATGACTTTCTTTGGCATAACACGAAAGATATTTTGAATAATGTTGTAACTATTTTTATCCATATTATGAAAGACAATGGGGTCCAAAACAACAAAAATGGACTTCTTTTGTGTTCCAAAGAAAAAAAATACCAATTGTACCAATTGTATGGGTTTGGAATGACAAAAAAGGGAGTAAATGATGATTTTCATTTTTGGGTGAACTATTCCTTTAAGTTCATGACCACTTGTGACCCATTGTTTCCTTCGTCATGTGACAACAGTGGCAGGGGGTCTGTTTCTCAAACACAACTGTAGGAAATTCTCACACCTTACCCCAGAAGACTGGCACCAGAACAAAAGACTGAGGAGGAAGCAGAAGGGCATCTGTTTGACAGACCTTCCTGGACCCTTCCATTGCTCCACGTTTTGACCCCATTTTGCATCCCAAAAATGCAAAAACCCACATGCCTCTGGTCATCTCTGGTGATCTTCATCTGAATAAATAAAGTGAAATAAACAAAATGTGTTTTCCAGATCAGAGGAAATGGAAGCAGCAACCTGACTGTGTGTTTTAGGCGTTCCATCAGCAACTCATCCAGTCACTTGTTTAGTTTCTGCCTGGCTGAACGTGTACATATGGAGATCAGTGTAAACAGAAAGGACTCAGCACATTACAGTTTTCAAAACAGGTGCGATGTGATGCGTTTACAGGAAGTCATCTGGCTTTCCACACTAAAAGTGAAAAGTGAAATTAATTAGGCTACTCACCCTCATGATGTTCCAAACCCGTATGACCTTCGGCCATCTTCAGAACACAAATTAAGATATTTTTGATGAAATCCGAGAGCTTTCTGACCCTACATCGACAGCAAAGCAACTGACACATTCAAGGCCCAGAAAGGTAGTTAGGACATCATTAAAGTAGTCCATGAGAGATCAATGGTTCAACCTTAATTTTATGAAGATATGAGAACACTTTTTGTATGCAAAGAAAAAAAAAATAACGAGTTTATTCAACAATTCTTCTCCGTGTTAGGGCTGCAACAAACAATTATTTTGATGATCGATTAATCTAATGATTATTAGAACGATTAATCGACCAATTGTCGATTATTTCACTGGTTAATCAGTAGACATTGACTGATTATTCAGCTTTTGTAATTAGTTAAAATGTTGAGTTATGCATATTCTAACAAATATATAACGGTAATTACTTCAGCTTTTGAAAGTCATATTATGTAATTACAATTATTATACAATTAATTTATGTAAATATATATATTTGGCACACAAAATAGATGACCGACAGAGAAACTCTCTCATTCACCATGTAATTAGTTATATGAAAAAGTAACTGAATGACACATCATTCTGCCTAACATCTCCTTTTGTAAGTCATATGGATAAGAAATAAAATAAAGGTAAGTGATAAGATGTTTTATTTTTGGATAAACTATTTTATTCACAAAATAATCTCTCTTAAAATACCTTATAGGGTTATGATAATCAAAACAGTCCCGAGCTAGATCAAGCTTTGATCTTTGCAAACCATCACTTTACTGAAATATTTTTTTTCCACTAATAAAATATTTTATGACTAGCTAGCTCCACACTGGAGAGCTGCTTTATAACAGAAAATCAAGTTGTAATTCTAACTGAAATCGACACTGACTCTGGTTCTTCATGTTTAATACTGTAAAGCTGCTTGATTTAAGGCTATTGCATAAAGTACTATATAAATAAACGTGACGTGACTGGACTTTACTGCAGAGCTCGCGCAAACATCCACATCGCTGTAATCAGATGCGTTTTTAACTGCTGCGTTCACACTGCTGTCAGTTTTTGTTGTGTTTATTTTAGGGATGCACCGATATGAAAATTTTGGCCGATACCGATAACTGATAATTCTTTATAAATGAAAGCCGATAACCGATATGTTGGCCGATAAATCTAAATCCAAATTTTTATATGATTTTTGAGCCTGATTACAAAAAAGTCTCACCATTAAAATCATTAAACACTTCAACATAAATCAAACAAAGCAGCCTTACAAATAAATAAAACAATGCTTAAATAATGTAAACAAGTCACCGGACAACATACATGTAAAAAAAATAAAAAATAAAAATAAAATAAAAAATCATGTGCCATGGATAAATTAAACGGAATAGCCTCCGCACCGACAATTAAATTATTTCAATTAAACCATATTGTTGATGAAAATAATAAGATAAAAATAAAAGTGGCAGTTATTATTATTAATATATCAATGATTTTGAAAAAGTAGTACCTTAAATTAATACCACTGTTTCAAATAGCAGCATGCAGTTTTAGCTACGTGCACCGCTGAAGAGCTGAATGAACATCGGTAACTGAAGCGCTTATTATTTATACAACATAAACATAATATTATAACTTATATATGCACAAAAAGACGCAAATGAGCAAGTGATCTTGAAATAAGTTATGTGCTAATAAGATGTGACACGCTCTTGGCTCTTCCCACAACAACGTGCTGAAACACGACAAATTAAACCAAATAATTCACAACGTTCTATTATAAGTGTTCTCATTATAATAATAATAATAATAATAATAATAATAATAATAATAATATATATATATACACATATATATATATATATATATATATATATATATATATATATATATATATGATAGTCCCAATCATTGTTATTAATGTTGTGCATTGCTGTTTGAGCTGCGTGTGCTGAAACTTAAGAGCTGAATGAACACTGGTAAACTGAAGTGCTTTGCTGGCAGCTTATTTAACTCAAGGAAATGCATCATATATGCATTTATCAGCTATTTATACAACATAAACTAAACATAATATTACAACTTATATATGTACAAAAAGACGCAAATGCAAAAGTGAACTTCAACTAAGTTACGTGCTAACCAGAATGTGTAACTTCTGTTGTGGATGCGCTCTCCCCGCAACAACGCGCTTTAACACACGACAAATTAGACCAAATAATTCACAACATTTTATAATAATATGTTCTCATTATAATATTATATATATGATAGTCCCAATCATACAGTTATTAATGTTGTGCGCTGTTGTTTGAGCTGCATGCGCTGAGCTAAAGATGATCACTGAAGCGCTCTATTAACACTCTATTAGCTTAACCCAACGAATTCTATAGGCCTATGAGATAAATCAGATATATATGCATAAAATAAACAATATTACAACCTACAATTCCACAAAAGACTGCAAATGCAACAGGTGAGCTTAACTGTGCTAGTCATGAATGTGTAGCTCCGTTGTGGATGCGCTCTTTCCGTAACAACGCGCTAAAGTACGGGAGCACAAAGATTCCATTAATTATTTAACAGTAATGTTCTCATTATAATATGACAGACTTGCCCTGCATGTTGCACTTCACTGTATTTTCCTTTTCAAAGTGATTCCAATAATATTTCAAGCAATTAAAAACCATCATGGCGAACAGTGCGCATCTGAAGTGCCTCTACAGGAAATAATGCATTATTTATCGGCTGTAATATATCGGCCAAATTTTCTTATCGGTTCGATAACGATAACAGAAAAATTAACATTTATCGGCTGATACCGATATGGTGGCCGATATATTCTGCATCCCTAGTTTATTTCGTTATTGAGAGGAAAGCATGCAGCATATATTTACATATTCATCCAAAGGCCGCTCAGCAGCTTCAGGTTCGTTCGGCTGCATTTTGCTCTGAAGCACTGTGTGTGTCTTCTCTTGAATTACATCCAGGAAAGCTGAATTACACTCTTGCACTACAGCGCCACACTGGTCAAACTGCATTATTGCAGGCTCTTACATTAGGTCACATGAGATCAAACGACTACTCGACAACAAAAATATGTTGACAATTTTTTATTGTCGACGTTGCTGATAATGTCGACTAATCGTTCCAGCCCTACTCCACGTCAGTCTCTGCGGCATATTCAGTACATCTTGCTGTGCCCCTGAATTCTGTTTTTTTTTTTTTAACGAAAATATATGCGCAATATGCGCGTCATAGGAGTTCAGCCAAATTATAAGTGGCCTCTTTAAGGCTAATTTGTCAACTAGTAGTTCAAGCAACCCTAAACTAGTCAATTATAGTCTTTTTAGTTGACTTGGCTGAAATACAAACTAAGTGACCAATAAAATGGCCTATTGCTCAGCGTTTGTTGCGAATGTGAATGTTCAGAACAAAATTTGAGATTAACTAGACAAACACGCCTTCTCAGGACATGGTGTTAAGAGTCAGCTCCAGGACAGTTATGCACATAAACAATCTTGTGCAAAAACACTTCCTAAAAACCAGATGTGTTTGTAAACAGCGTTCTCAGGCACCAACAGATGGACTGTACAAATATAAATGCATCTCCTTCTAGATGGCCTTTCTGGGGCTGTCCTCCATTCCCAGGAGCACCAGCCTTCTGTAGGCTTCCTATGCTGAGTCTCATGACTGAGCTTTGGCCGGAGGGGTGCAGTAAGACAGGAGGGGTGGCAAGGAGGGTGGATCTGCATTGTTCCACAGGGACCCCAGGCCAGCCAGATACAGGCCTCCGGAATCAATCCCCTGCTGGGATATAATCCCCATTCAATCAGGGGTGGCTCCCAGATTGGCCGAACAAAGCACAGGGAGGAGTGAGGGCAGCCACGTCACGTGAGGCAGAGCCGACTCAAACACGTTCACACGGCTTGGAAAGCCAAAGACAAAGAGACCGCTGTCATCCCTGTCCCCCATATACACCCCTCCCCCAACACACCCACCCAACAACAAATATCACGCGGCTCCCTCCATGCCCAGGGTGATCTCTTATGCTAGTTCCAGCTGATCAGGGCTTGTGCGCCGTATGCTGAGGTCTTCCATCATCAATACGCCTTCTCTTCCCACCCTAATATCAGTTCAAAGACCTCTAGACTAGCTGACTCTCTACTGTGATCTGACAGGCAGATGGTGGCAGTGGTGAGCAGGCCCACATTCAGCCAATGAGGTAACATTCAGCCTCTGTGGCATCCAGTGGGAAAGTCAGAAGAAAATCAGCATTGACATTTGACAAACAAAACAAACTTAAAAAAAAGTAAAAACTAACTGTTAGCAGCACCGGACTTCCAATTTAGAAAAACAGAAACTTAGAGGATAAGGCCAAACTCAGAAACCGCAAATCCTACAGGAAGGTGACTCAACCAAACGCATGGCACCTCTGACCTGTTGCGAAGAAGGTGCTTGGCCAAGAAAGTCTTTAGAGTTCAGACATCACAGTTCTACCTGGTTCTACGTGGTTTGAGGAGATTTTGCTGCTGATAAAACATTAATTGTTGCTTTTTTTACCCTGTCTGACAGGTCTTAGGTGCATGGAAACAATACGTGATATTTTGCACACTGAAAGACCTGAAACAGGTAAATGTCTGAGACTAATTCTACATTGTCATGCTGAAATAAAGAATGCAGACTGAAATACAAAACTGAGATCATGCATTGAACAAACAAGGAACTAAACCTGGAAGAAAACAAGGTTTTAATCAAAGAAGATGAATAACATTTTCGTTCTTAGTCACAAAGCACTACTAAACATTAGTTTAGCTCTTGTTCGGCCCAGTGTCATGGTGATTCAGAAACAAGCACAATCTTGAAACAGGTTTGCAGAGTCTAAACCCAACTTGTGGTTATTGTGTCATATATATGCACTTTTATGCATCTAAACACTGTATGGTAGTCTAAACTTCTCTCTTTCCTGTGCTTTGAGTTGCATAAACCTCCTTGTGAGTCACTATAAATAATGCAAATATTTTACTTTAAAATAAAGTTAAGTCCTGAATAAATTGAAGCTTGAGGAGATGCATCATGCAGCTTGTGTTACTGACTGTATGCATTATCAAAAAAGTCTGCTTCATTTGTTTTATGAGTGTAAAAAAACATGGTTCTTTTGGGAAGATCTGAGTTTATTTTTTCTCAAGGATTGTTATTAAATGATAGCCTATATAAATTTTCTTAAAACTATAAATAATGAAAAATGCATTAAGACATTTTAGTTTTCTGATTTAGCATAACTGTAATTTATTTTATTGTAAATTATATTTGTCTTGGGTTTTAGATTTTAAAATGACTTTGTGAAATATATATTAAAAATAAATAATACTAAAAATCTATTTAGTAAATAATTTAAAAACATATAAAAATAAATATAACATGCAATATCATTCAATTAAAAAAAAAACATGCACTATCATTGCATAGTAACAGACACCATCATGCTGCTTTTCTGTTTACAGCACTTTTACCTCTTATAGTTTATAAATTATTTTAAATCATTAAAAAATAAACAAAATTAAAACTATTAAAAATCTGTTTTTAAATATAACAAAATCAACAATAAAATAATAATAATAATCTTACCTAACTACACAACATATCCTCTGTTTTGATACACATTTCATCCATCTATGGCTCAGAGTGTCCTATCATACAAACGTCTCTTTTAAATACAGATCTGTTTGAGTTCAAGAGCCCAAACTTGTCAAGTCGATATAGCCGGTCGTTTTGAAATAGAAACAGGCGATAATACGAGCAAAACCGTGGCGGTCAAACGCCTCTGAATGTTCCAGTCATCTATTAAATGTTAGATTTAGAGCAGCGCTACAGTGTTTCGTTCTCAGCTCGGCAGAAACTCAATCCAACACAAAGATTTTAGGAAAATTTACAGTCACTGCGCAAAAACAGCTGGACGTATATAAATACGAAGCGTTCTCAGCGCTCTCTGTTATAGTGAAGGAAAGAGCACATCACATACCGTGTGCACGGCCTCTTGAGCGCCTGTGTCATAGTCCTTTTCGTTTATTCTCAGGCTCAATCGTTGTTCTTTGATAGATGGTGATCAGGCGGCCGTTTCCGGTGTCCAGTGGCAGAAGATCGTGAATTGATTAGGGCCAAATCATGAGCGCGTCTCTGTTAATCCATATGAGACGCACGCTCTTTCCTCCCTCTCTCTCTCTCTCCTGTTTATCCGACCGGGTTGATTGGCGACTTGCGCTGTGGATTTCGGCTTCAAAGCTCAGCCAGTTCTCATTGGAGAATGTGTAGACAGAGGATTCGGGTTGAGAGGGACAATAGCAGACTCTAATGGAAAATACGGGTAACTGCATCCCATCATGACGCCTGACATCAACCGTAAGAACTTTCCCCTTCAAAGTTGTAACAATACTTGAAAAACAAGAAATGACTATATATATTCTATAATACAAATATATCAACTTCAATATGTTGCCATGAAATGTAGTCTTACATAAAGCTACATATATGGATGCACAATATGAGGCCTACTTGGGGAATGGGGAAATCCCTACACATTTTGTGGCAGTATATTCTAAATATTCAATATAAAACACTAATTAACAGAGTTGAAGAACACTTATAATATGTATCCAAAACATATTTATAAGAAATGTCTCAAATTAGCACACAGCATTCTTCAATAAAAAACACTAAATATAGAGGGGAAAAAACAACAACAAGTATCTAGTACCAATGGGAAAATAAACACAAAACAGACTTGTCTTGGCTAAATACCTCAAAAATTTCAGATTTTGACAAACTCTCACAAAAATATAGGATCAGAGACTTGTGGTAAAGGGCAGACACAAATTAGTAACTAGAAGATAACGGATTCTCTGAACACTTACACAATGAGTGAGGTTAGAGAGAAATGTATTTTCTTGTAAAATTTCAAAACAAGAAAGACAAATGTAATGTTTTCTTTGGCAAGCATGTAATGGTGTATTAGTTTTCTCAAATGAATCTGTGGCGCCATCTTTTGGTATCAGCCCTCTGTTAACACCAAGCCTGCGTCCCAATGTGCATACTATCCACCCTATCTGCCTTAAGTTGTATTGAAAATGACTAATATCACATAGAATTTAGGATGGATAGTATGCACATTGGGATGCAGGCCAAGAGATTTTTGATACCGTTTATCAGTTTTATCTAGTCTAGCAGTACTGTTATTGTTAACTAAAACTAGAATTTCTAGCATAAAAAACTATATTTTTTGTAGACCTTTTTTGGTCTGATTGAATTTTTCAGTGTGTGGACAAATTCAGCTACCTATTTAACTAAAACTAGAAAAATAGTTTTTGTTAATTGAAATAAAACTGAACAGTTAAAGTAAATAAATACTAAAATACTTAAATAAATACTAAACTTAGTCAAAAATTGAAATAAAATTTATTAAAGCTTAATATAAATAAAAAACAACCTAATGAAACTTATAAAAAGCGCACAACATATTGATAACTGTTGCTACACTTACTAAAGTAAACTGACAGTCAAAGATAAAAGTCAAAGTCAAAGTGCTGTGGCGGTGGTGTCATATTACAGTAATGATATCAGATGCTATTATGTTATTTTTATTTATTTATTTTATTTTTTTTTTTCACACGTATAGCATTGGTGCTACAGAGGTTGAAAGGTTTGTAGCACCGGCCACACAATTGTAGCACAAGAATAAAACATGCTACCATCTAAAAATAACCACAGTTAGTGCAGTTTATCACTTAAACAGGACATTAGGATAAGGTTTTATTATAAAATATTAAATTATTATGATAGAAAAATCTGTTACAGGTTGAAAAAAAAAAAAACTCTTGTACACTTCTCTACACTGGAGAAAATCGTATGTGCATGTTTACTTCCAGTTTCTTTAGAGAAAGGTTCTTTTTCTTTTTAATACCCAAAATATGGCTGAGCATTAGTGAGTACACACTTAATGTCTGTTTCATTCATACTTGTAGCCAGAGGGCACCCTCGCAGAAGCTCCACAAGTGGAGCTTGTGATGAGAACTGCACATAGAGCTTATGACGTTCCAGGAAATCCCTTATAAGGACAAAGGCAAGGCATCCAGCTATTGCTGTAGCTGAATAAAATGCAAACAGAGATATTTTACCTGATGAAACATCAACACAGTAAACAATTGCAACAATATATGATTTATCTGTGTTCTTCAAGCCATCTCGGATATTTTTTATAAGAAAAAGTATATTTATAATGCAATGTTAATCAGCTTCCATCACTGCATAGAATACTATAAATAGTTTGATTTCTACCTCATTCTGTGATATGAAACCAGCATGTCAGATCACAAAAGGAAGTTATTTCAAACACTTATTGAGTGGATTTTGACTAAAACATGTCATTAAATGTTCTCATTGTTGGACAACATGGTGTTATCATGGTACATGTTCTAAAGACCATGTACAATAACATGACACCAAGGTACTATTAAGCAAATTAAGCATGAAGTAGTCAGTATTAGGCTTACTGTAATGCTCTTTGTGACCACTAGAGGCAGCATATGTGCGCGTGCACACACAACAGTAACTGCTGGCAAGTTTGACCTGTACATTGGGTGACCTTGCTTGGCATAAACTGCATTAAAACCTTGAAAGCAGGGCACTGAGCAGTTTCACTTTGTATTCCAAGCATCACAGTGAAGTGCCTGGCAAATCTGTATATAATGTGGGAATAGCAGTGCAGGCCTTTGTCTTCAAGGTTTAGTATGCAGGATTGACTTTTGCCAGCTGAGTAGCCTGGAACAAACTGCAGGCTGCATACAAGATTAGATTTCCCAGCTGCTTTCTGTATATTATTCCATAGGTAAACTCCTCAGAGACATATTTCTGCATAATTTTTAAAATAATATTGGTCTGTAAGCTGTGTGTATATCCTTTTTTCTTTTTTTTCTTTTTTTTTTTCTTTTTTTGAAGCTCCACAGTTGTATGGCATCTGGAATATAATTTAGAGCAAATCGTATTATTTTAAATAGCCATATTCCTTCCACAGAGTTTCTTCTCATCTTCTAGCTGCATCTTTACATTTAATACTGTCTGCATTTTTAATATTGAAAGCCACTTTTTATAATAATTTCTGTAGCTACAAAGTGTTTATGTGTAAAAGTCCATTAGCAGATAATGTCTGTAAGTTGTCATACTGTGTCTATTTGTTGATGTTTGTGCATTTCTGATGCTTAATACTCTTGAATGAAGAAATGCGTTCAAGGGCATAGTCTGTGTGGCTCTGTTCATGTAGGCTACATGTGTGATGTTAAACTGGGCCAGTGTGTCACTATATTGTAATGGATTATGTAAAGTTTCCTATCAAAGAGCACTGTGTGTTTGGAACAGAAGGCCATTGATAAAGGAAGGGTATGTCTCAGCCTATCATTATAAAGATATTGTTTTGTATAATCCAGTGCATCCAATGAATCTGTTTCTTTCATTAAATGACAACTTACGCTATATATATAAGTTTGGGGTCAGCAATAATTAGTCTCTTATGCTCACCAAGGCTGCATTTATCAAAAAAAAAAAAAAAAAAAAAAAAAAAAAAATATATATATATATATATATATATATATATATATATATATATATATATATATATATATATATATATATATATATATATATCTGTGTGTGTGTGTGTGTGTGTGTGTGTGTGTGTGTGTGTGTGTGTGTGTGTGACCAGCAAATAATTGCATTAAATTTTTCAAAAGTGACTGTAGAGACTTTACATTGTTACAAAAAAAAAAAATAAAAAAAAAGCCTAAATGCTGTTCTTGTGAAATTTCAATTAATAAAAATTCTGAAGGAATTTGTATTTCCACACAAATACTGAACAGCACAGCTGTTTTTATTTATTTATTTATTTATTTATTTATTTTTTAACACTGATTAATAAGAAATGGCTCCTGAACATTTGTGACTCTGGACCACAAAAACAGTCATAAGTAGCATGGGTTTATTTGTAGTAATAGCCAACAATACATTGTAAGGGTCAAAATTATTGTTTTTTTATGTTAAAAATCATTAGGATAACTAAAATATATCAAAACTTAATTTTTGATTAGTATTATGTAAAGCTCTTAATTTGGGCAACTTTAAATGGGATTTTCTCAGTATTTAATTTTTTTTACACCCTCAGATTCCAGATGTATAAATCTCAATTTCAAAACATTTACCCTTATGACTGGTTTTGTGGTCCAGGGTCACAAATGTTCAGGAGCCATTTCTTATTAATCAGTGTTAAAAAAAAATAATATAAATAAATAAAACAGCTGTGCTGTTCAGTATTTGTGTGGAAATAAAAATTTCTTCAGTATTTTTATTAATTGAAATTTCACAAGAACAGCATTTAGGCTAATTTATTTATTTATTTATTTATTTTTTTGTAACAATCTAAAATCTTTACAGTCACTTTTGAAAAATTTAATGCAATTATTTGGTGAATAAAAAGTCACTTTCTTTAAAAAATATCTTTGAACGATAGTTTTGTTTGTTTGTTTAGAATTTTGTTTGAGTGCCAAATTAATAGTTAATTTGTAATCACAAACCACATTGCCTTTCAGAAGTAATCTATAACCAACATGGTGCATTTGTGTTTAAATGAAATGCACATGTAAGATTTTAAGTCCTATTTGAATAATCCTGTCAAAATATTGCTATAATAATAAAGCAGCCCATAATCCTTTTTTTATGGCTTTATGTTAAATTTGTTTTTAGCATTCAGTGTGTTTTAGCCTATTTGTGACCCTGGACCACAAAACCAGTCATAAGTAGCACGGATATATTTGTAACAATAGCCAATAATACATTGTGTGGGTCAAAATGATCGGTTTTTCTTTTATGCCAAAAATCATTAGGATATTAAGTAAAGATCATGTTCCATGAAGATAAATTGTACATTTTCTACCGTAAATATATCAAAACCTAATTTGTGATTAGTAATATGCATGGCTAAGAACTTCATTTGGACAACTTTAAAGGCGATTTTCTCAATATTTGCACCCTCAGATTCCAGATTTTCAAATAGTTGTATCTCAGTCAAATATCCTATCCTAACAAACCATCAATGGAATGCATCAATGGAAAGCTTATTTATTCAGCTTTCAGATGATGTATGAATCCCAATTTAAAAAAAAAAAAAAGACTTGTTTTGTGGTCCAGGGTCACATTTATCTATTCTTAATATATGCATTAATCACGTGGTATTAAACTGACGCTTCGTGTGACGCTGCTGTAGTGCAGCTCGAATGCAGATGATGGGAACACCTGTCCTGCTGGAATCGGAGGCGCGCCCACAGGAGCGAGCGTGGGAAGCGAGCGCGCGCTCTAAGAGAAGCGCACAGACGGAGCGAAGCAAGGGAGGATATTACCGCCTTTACCGCATTAAAGAATCACACTGCATCATATGTGGCCAAACCAACAGCGACACAGGTAAGAGAGCGATGCTATCACAGCGCCGTCAGGGTTAACGCATTACAAGCAGCTGGCCTTGTTCCACAAGAGATAAAAGCAGGCTAGATTTGTGTTTCTTTAATACGGCCGCTGCTGCTTCAGTAATCCTCGCGCATCCCGCGTGCTTCAGCCTCTCTGCGCATCTCTGAGTGATGCGGTCTTCTTTCTGCTGCTCTGCGCAAAGCATCACAGCCTGGAGATGCCGGCAATATCTCACGAAACGCTAGAGAAATATAAACGCAGCCTCACTGAAAGTCACAAGCCATGTTTAGGTGAATAAACTCGGGCGTTTCGAGGCTGTCAAGTTAGTTGTGTTTGAGGCCGAATGTTGGTCAAGGATGCTGTAGGAAGTGAAAGTGTCATGAGAACATTTGCTGCTGCGTTTTATTACACGAGGAACCTTCAAGGCCACGTTTGAGGGTAAATATTGCGTTCTATTATAATTCACAGCCTTTAAGAAGGTTAGTTTTGCCTGTGTGGATAAAATAAGTTTGACATCTAGGGTTCAGATAGCAAATCATCTGGATATTGTCAATAAACATTATACGCTACATAATATTTAAAAAATGTGATTTATATTGACTTTAATGGCAGGATGAAAAGTTGTAGGCCTTAAATTACAACATCTATCTATCTGACATTCTGTTCTATCAAACTATATGTTTAGTGTTCTATCTATCTATCTATCTATCTATCTATCTATCTATCAAATGTTTTATAGTCATCATACTTAAAATAAAACCTATCCAAAATAAGTATAAAGTATTATAATATATCTGAGTATCAGTCTGGGACTCCTCTTGCATAGTTTTGATTGTGTACAATTCTGTTTGATCTTTGACTTAACTTTGTATATGCATATCTGGATCTACAGGGACAAGGTTTCCATTTATAATCTTTGACTGCAGCTTTGGGAAACTCAGAGCAGGTGAATTAGACCACTAACCGAACTCTTTTTTTTTTTTTTTTTTTTTTTCCGTCATGAATTAAAGATGCAAAACTGCCCACATCGGATGGTATCTGTGGCCATGTGACCTGGCCTGGGCCCATATTCCCACTGAGTTGGACCCATGCTCTGAATGATCCAGAGATGTACGTGTCATCCCCCCTTCAGCAGTCTTTGTCATATTGTGTTGCGATCATTCATGGAGGTATTTCATAGAGCTTAGCGGTTAGTGAAATTTGATAACCACTGGCAACCCAACAAAAGTTTTTCTATCCTGATTAGGAATTTCTAAAGAGTAATTTAATGAGAACAGTGTCAGATTAAATCTTGGATTAATCAGAGCAAACGGTACAGCTTGCATTTTAACTGGTAACATGATCTAGTAGCCTACATCTAAAAAAGTGAATGGAGGTTGAAGTTGCAAATGTAATCAAGTCATCTTTATTTGTATAGCGCTTTTTACAATAGAGTTTCAAACCACATACAGTATTAAAAAGAAAGTAACAGAACTAATGATGCAAACTTCAAATTTAATAGAAGTGCATGTAATTTTAGGTTATACGTTTTGGAAGAATATTATGAATGCTTGTATGCATGTAAAGCTCAACTGCATCAAACCCAGTTCTCCTCCTTATTCAGTGTCCATTCTCTGTAAGTTGCAGGGACCTCACTACACCACTAGATGCTGATATTCCACTCGGTTTCTATTGCTAGCTTTGATCGTGTTGCAATTTAATCCCCAGGAAACATTTATATATCAATTTTTGTAGTTTAAAATATCACTTTTTAGTGTTTAATAGGCAGTTTTTTAATAAAATGTATTCTATATTTTGTGTAAAAATTAAAATTTAAAAAAAGGAATTTGACCACAAATTACATGCTTTTACCTACACACCCCCTTCACCACCTATAGAGGTATTTTCTGCCATATGGTGAATTTTGAGAAATCCATTTACTTGGCAACATGTTAGTTGTGGCTCAACCCTGTGGATACTCCCACTGAGCCTGCAATTAAAACAGCATTAGAGAAACCTGCGATTCTCTCTCAGCTCCTTCTGCCACTTAAAGAAAATTTAAATGGGGAGAAGCTCACAATTTTGGTCAGATTTATGTAAATAACTCCACTTTGCTGTCAAGTATTAATTAAAGATGCATACACTGAAGATTAATGAAGTTATGTGGGAAGATTTAATGACTTGCTGCATAAATTGCGATGCGTCTTTAATGACTGCAATGAAATAAGGTCAAGAGATGTAGTATGTAATTTCATTTCATCCACTAGCATTCCCATCTTTCCCCTCCTCCACAGCTCAGATTCACTCTCAGGTTTCCTATACTCTGCAATGGATGCTCACCTTTTACTTCTCAGGGTTTTGTTTTCAGAGGTGCTATTTTTAGCTATGCAACAGTAGCTTTCTCCAGAGGGGGCGAGAGGTGCGTCTGGAAGTGGAGTCTGACCCGGTGCCGATTAGAACTGTTGCACGCTGGAGGGAAAGGAGAGACTGAAAATGGAGTCAGGCTGGAGCCTCATTCTAGTTTTCAATCTCTGCCTGGCTCTGTTTCTTCCTCGGAGAGGACAAGAAAAATGAGAAAGACCGAAACAATGGGGTCAGCTGAAACATTTGCTTGTATTTTAGAGCTGTATGTTTTAGGAGACCGCTCCAGGGCCTTGTGTCTGTTTGCTTGAATGGACCGCTAATGGAAGATTGTTATAGCCCCTAATGTGCTCTTCGTCTGGATTCAGCTGAGTCAAGGCAGTTGATAGTTATGGATTTCAGACTGGCCTAAAACAAGGACACATTACTAGCTGCATCTACATTGATTTTTTATTTTTTTTTTTTGTTTGCAGAGACACAACTTTATCCCAGCAATTAGTAAAGAGGCCTTGCTCTGCACATTTACACAAATTAAGGTTAATAATTGATTGTTGTAAATGATGGGTCATATGTTAAGGTTATAAATGATGTATATCAGTATTTGCTAGGCCCCCAAATTAAGATAATTTAAGACATTGCATTATTTTGCCAAGTGAAATTATTGCACTTTATATGGAAGTGGCTTTTGAAGTCAATATATTATTTCAGTGTCATTGAACTTAGCATGTTTCCGGCCTACGGTCCACAACAATTAATTCTGTGAACAATTTGTCTGACCAAGGTAGACTTAAATGGGGTTTGTTTGTGTATATGGACAATTTAATGTGTATTTTAATATATTATCTTACATATCATTTAAATTTGAGTATTTTTACGTATTTTATAAATAATTATTTTAATTGTTATACATTACAAATCTTTAATGTTCAATAGAATATTTAAAAATATTTTATATCAAATGTGACCCTGGACCACAAAACCAGCCATAAAGGTAAACTTTTTAAAATTGAGATTTATATATTTAAATCTGTCCAAATGAAGTTCTTAGCAATGCATATTACTGATCAAATATATTTACGGTACGAAATTTACAAAATATTTTCATGGAACATAATCTTTACTTAATATGCTAATGATTTTTGGCATAAAAGAAAAATCGATAATTTTGACCCATACAATGTATTTTTGGCTATTGCTGCAAATATACCCCAGCAACTTAAGACTGGTTTTGTGGTCCAGGGTCTCATATATATATATATATATATAAAATCTTTTTAAATCATTTTAAATAGTTTAAATTGGATATGTATTAAACAATAAATATTGTAAATAATAAGTGCAGCTGGTAGGCAGACTGATATATTGTTCCTGGCCTGCTCCCTACCACTGTCACTCATAATTTTCATACGACAGCAGAGATTCTCTGTTAATATCATTATAGAGAACATGAAGTTAACCATGCATCTCACTGCATGATTCACTCCTGTTTCTTTATTAAGCCCTTCCTGTCTGATGCACTCCGAATATTTTATCATGGCCCAGTAACTAACTATCCAACAAAATCATTGAATGAGAGAGAATTTTCATAACTGCCAGCTGCCACACCTTCACTTTAAGTGCTGTTTCAGACGTTCTGTTTGATCTATAGTAGAGCTCACCTCTGCTTTTCCAACAATGACCTCTGTGACTTATGACTGTGTTTTTGATGTGCAACATCAAAGCGTTTGCAGTGCATTGTATATTTACATTCTTATTCTTCTTGTTTCAAAGCATTCAAGCATTATAGGCACTATGGGAACTGTATGTAACAGTCCTCGCTGGCTTTTTCTTCTTTTTGTGTCTGTGCTGTCTTTCTCGGTGACTTAGCAGGGCGCACACGGTGCCCTGCACCCGCAGGGAGGCCACTGGCTCTATGAAGCCAGCAGCCCTGCACCTGCACAAGCTTCTGAAGCAGTGGGTCATTCGTATTCATCAGGGACAGAGTTTTCCCAAAGGAAATGCTACTAATAGATTAAGCGCATAAATTAAGCATGGAAAGTACAGAAAATATTGTCCAAGGCAATTAGTGATGAGACTATTGATGGAGTGTGTGTATGTGTGGCTCATGTGATGTAATCAGAAGATATGTTTCACATTTTTTACACACACACATATATACACATACATACATTTTGGTTGCCTTTTTTAACTAAAGTAGTTAGACCAGCTTGGCAAAGTCTCCATTCATTACAAATATCGAAACTGGACAATGAACCATAACCACTTACCATCAACGATACTATCAAAAGTAAACAATGCAATCACACCTTTCATTAACATTAAATAGAAGCCGAGTTAAATATAGTTCAAATGAACAGACACTTTTATTTGAAAAGTTTTGAATGAATACAAAAAGAAAAAAGCCTTCCTTTGACTATCACTGTGAGTCATTTTAAAGAGTTGGATGCTTCTTTCTTTAGCTATCAAATAAAACATAGACATCAGAGAGGCTCCTTCAATCACGTGTTGACACAGGTTTTACATTGTACATATTAAATATGATGTTGAAAAGGGTTAGAATATACCTTTAATGTGGCTTCTTGTTTGATTTACAGTATTGTTTATGGCTGAAAGGAGGAATTCCTATAACAGGATGACTTTTCTTTAGTGCAGAACCATTGAACTCCTTGGGGATTTGTTTTGTTAAAACTTATTTAATGACAGATGTTTGAGGTACCAGAGTCACAGAACGATGGAGATTGGATGGTGCACATTAGCTAAAAAGCTAACCATTAACAAGACAGTGAGAGCAGTAGGAGTATTTGCGAACCTTTGCTGAAGGCACACTTACAATGAAGTAAAGCTTTATTGTGCCTGATTGGCTGGTAATTTTTATGATAGGTTAGTTAATTTGACTATATAAAGAAACTGTAAAAAAGAAATGGTTAATAATAGTCAGGTGCTTTATGTTTCTCTTTGATGTTTTAGTCAGTATGTTCTTAATTATTTTAGAATTATTTTAGTATATGATATGTCTGAAATTATGTGCTTGATTATGTTTAAAAAAAAAAAAGCATTAAGAGATTAATTGAAGTTATAGTTCATCCAAAAATGAACATTTGCTGAAAATTCATTAGATCTGTGTATCCCTCGGGATCACAGAAGGCCAGCAAGCCCTGGAATTTCCCCATCAAAATCTGCTCAGATGGAAACACCTGTCGCCGTAAACAATGAGGAAAACATGACGCATGTCTTGTCTTGTTCTCTTGTGTGAATGGAAATAAATGGACAATTATGAGCCATCTTTATGGATGGTGAATGGATTGGAGGTCAAGGTGTAAGGTTTTGTTGTTACTTCCAGGTGCACCTGATGTTTTTAGAAATGGAAAACCACATTTAGCCTGCCATAGAACTGCCTGACAGCTTCAAATTGGCCTCTTTGTTCTTATTAGTGTGGCTTCACATGTGTTAAGACTGACGTTGAGTCACTTGGGACAAATAGCTCAGGGACATTACAGAAGATTCTTTATTTATGTCAGCGGTCTTGTACCATGCAATTCCTGTGAGATTCTACTTTCTGTATTTGTCATGCAGTCAGAACAAGATGATGTGAAAAAATGAAGACTCATTCCTCTTGGGAAACCTGAGTCTCGGGGCTTGAGGGGAGGGAGGTTTCGAGAAAGAGAAGAGAGGACTGTTTGTGTCCTCGTATGTCATTTCTGTAAGATTTCTACCAGACAAATAATGTGTTTAAGTAATGCATTGTGCCATCTCAAGCTACAGTAAATAAATGCATTTTAATATATTTTGATATTGATATTTTAATTATAATATCATTCAATAATTAGTAAGTGTGTTATGCTCACAAAGGCTTTTTTAAAATACTATTTAAATTAACAATTTTCTATTGTAATGCGTTTTAAAAGGTAATGAACTCTTGTGATGATTTGGTGCTCAAGAAACTTTTCTTATTATTATCAGTGTTGTTATAAAAATTTAATTATATTATTATTATTTTTAAAAAAACAGTTTTATTTATTTTATATTAATATGTTTTGTGGCAAGCAAATTGACAGTTTAATTCCAAAATCCAGGTGTTAATCTAGGTGCGAGAGAAAGTAATATATGAGTAATTTTTACTGTATTTTATGAATTGATTTACTATAAAAAAAAAATTGTACTGAATACGCGTCGAAGACTGAAATGGAAGAGAAGAAATTGTTGAATAAAGCAATTATCTTTGTTTTCTTTGCACACAAGAAGTATTTTCGTAGCTTCATAAAACTAAGGTTGAACCTCTGATGTCATGAACTATTTTATCGATGTCTTTACTACCTTTCTGGGCCTTGAACGTGATAGTTGTATTGCTGTTGGGGTCAGAAAGCTCTTGAAATTCAACGAAAATATCTTAATTTGTGTTCAAAGATGAACGAAGGTCTTACGGGTTTGGAACGACATGAGGGTGAGTAATTATTGGCAGAATTTTCATTTGTGGGTAAACTATCCCTTTAGGATTGTCCTGTACCAAAAAATTTGTAATAATGTCCACATTGTAAAATCGCACACCAGCTATTCATCATTAAAGTCATTTTTTCCACATATGAGGGACACAAATAGCATCATTTGACAGCTGACAGGGAGAATCACGACTGAGTTGTTCAAAACAATGAGAAAAAGGCGAGAAAGGAGCGAGAGACGAAAGTCTGTCACTGTAGCTCCTTTCTCACTAGCTGTCCTTCTTCCCTCAGTTCTCCCATTATAAGCAGATGGACAGTGGGGGCCAGGAAAAGGAGCTCTTTGGAGTCTGGCGTGGTGTCCATTGTGGGCTTTTGATATTTAAACTCACCCTCATCTACCCTCAAGGGGCGCCCGATTGTCTCCATTGTTCAATAAAAAGTGGGCCAAGAAAGAGAGAAATAAAGAGGGGGGGATCAGATTGACATAAAAGGGGAGGGAATGATTGGTAAGATAAAAAACCAGAAGAAAACAATCTTTAACTGACAGTTTTTACTGGTTCGACCAGATTTGTACCGAAGTGTGTTTTGTGGAGTGCACCAAATATGAGTGTGATGGACAGGAGCACAGAGAGACCACAGCAAGGGAATTTTCCCCCATCGTGAGAGGATTTTTTATTTATTTATTTTTTTTTGATGCCAGCAAATAAAGAAGATGAAAAAAAAAAATGTGTGTGGCGAGGGGGCTGTCAGGTATTGAAATAACAAGCAACTACAGAAAACAAGCTGCTAGACAATAAATAAATAAATACACTTCGAAAGAATCCTTTATTGTAAATAAAAGAACATTCATTTCTCAGCACTCTCTTAATTTGCGTTTACAGTTTCGAGGTTATAAATGCTCAGTTTGTGCAAATCATTTCATGTCTCACCTCACCTCAGTGCTCAGTGACATGAACAGACAGCGCAGATGCATGGGAGAGAGAACAATTTTCTGTGCCAGATGTATGCTGTGAGGTTTTTAGGGAAAGACCAGCCAAATTGCACTTGCTCCCATCTGTACCTCTTGCTGCACACAAACTGAGAACACAGGTCACACAAAGGAGTATGATATTAGCCTCTGAGACAACAGCTCCTACTAAATTGGACTCTAAAGGCCCAGTAAATATGCAGAGCATGTATTTATTATGAAATCAATAAAATGAAACACCCCATTTTTTGTTTGAAAGAGTCAAAATTAGATTATGATGAATGGAAAATCTTATCTGAAAATGAATCAGCACTTTAGGAAATTATGAGAAGTTTTATAAGTATTATAAGTTTTATGAGAAATTGAGGACTAGAATGGAGCAACAAAGAAATGTAGGCTAAATATTAATTTATTTATGAATTATATCCCAAGATTTAGAGGAGCCTGTTTTTTTTTTTTTTTAGCGTTTAATTTTTAATCAACCAGGGATTTGTTGCCATACACATTTAAACATGCCACTTGATAAACCGTTAGCATGTAACCTGCATTGACATGAACTGAGCTAAATGAAAACAGCAAGTCTTTAATTATTCATTTGTACATTTGCTGAATGAAATCATGGAACTGATAGCTTACAATGAGTAGCTGATTGTCTTAGAATTTGGCCTCAAAATAATACATTACCAGATGAATATATTGTATTTAAAATGAGTGTGTGACATATATAGATAGATACAGTATAATGTAGACTATATATTTGTAAAAATATAATTTACACAATTTCATTTGTTTCTATAGACTACTAATATATATTTTTAATTTATAAAAAAAAAATAATCAGTTGTATGTTTGCAGCTCAAAAATAATAATGTTTGTTTGAATGAATGAAGAAGTGCTCAAGAATTTCCTACTTTAGGTTTTGGCAATGATTCAAATATTTCAGCATTCATGCCACATTGGAAAGGATAGCTTGTTTTGTTGTTAGCATAGCGCTAACTGTTGTGCCCCACAAAATACAGGTCATTTTGACCTTGTGTCGAATAAGGGCTCTTTAATCCTGTCATTTAAGTTGTTTAGACTTCTACATGCTGCAGCTTCTCATTTATGTTGTTTTAATTAGGTCACCATGGGGTAGTGGCTAATGTGTTCAGACAGTCCTATCCTGTGCGCAGTGCTAAATGGCTAATCTCAGCAAAGGTCAGGAAATGAGGGTTGTTAATGTCGGGATGTCTATCAACCATCAGTCTCAGTTTCTTCTCCATTGTATCACTCTTGCTCATCTCCTTGCGTCGCTGTTAATTAGACTAGCATATCCTTTTAAGGCATTTGAATCGATCTGTTTGACATTGTGATTTCAGAGGACACACATTGCTCTTTATCTCGGTGAGGTTATGACATGGAGTTTATTTTTCCTTCTCCAGGGCCATAACCCAAAGGTCAATGTCACCACGGCTGTTTTGAAGGTCATTATGTGCAGAAGTGTCACACTGTTTTGCCTCTTGGCTTTCATGTGGGTGAGTCACCCAGAAGGTGATTGTATTTTGTGGAGAACATTAAATTAAGATTAGTTTCAATAACACAGTTGCTTGCTGGGATATAATAACCAAAGATGAAGGTTATGAGTGAGGGCGAACTAACATGGGGGAAGGGAGCGCCATAAAAAAACATTTATGTTGACATTTAATTTATTTGTCAAATGGAGAGGAATTTCTCATTAATGGTGTTTTTATAGGGATCTATTTAATATCTCAGTTCTGCATGTCACTGTTCATCAAGCTTGTTATAATGTCATTGAGATATAGTTCCTAAAAATATTTTAATTAGTTTTTATTTTTAATTTTAGTTAACTTTTTATTAATGAATTATTAATTAATTATTTATCTTTATATTATTAATTATTATAAATGAATTATTAATGTTATTTTAGTTGTTTTGGTACATAAGGTTAAATTAAATGTAAATGAGAAATATTGACTTGACAACTAGAATATAAAAAGTACATTTTTAAATATTTTATTTCAGTTAACATTCATTTTATTTCAAATACCAAAAATGTTTTTAGTTTTAGTAAACTATAATAACTCTGTATCTGATGCTGAATGTGACTCTGTAAGAGAAAATGGCATGTTCTCTAGAGTAAAATCACTTTAAACACCAGTATGTATCTTATGGATAAAAATTATTCTTTCTTTTTCTTCTCTCTTTTTTTTTTTTTCGCATACTATCCCTTTAAGTGCTGATTCTATAAAGAATTCTTTCTGCCTGCTACATGTACAGTAGGTCAGATTTAGGGCTTCACCTGATGTTCACAGAAACACATGAACTGCTTGTTGTGTTAGGTAACAACTCCCTTTATCACATTTCATCATTTAATTTAATTCCTGCTTCTTTAAATTAGCCTAAAATGTCTTCTTAAAAGTGTTATGCTGATATTTTAAGATTTGTGGGTATTTTTGGCCATATTCGTTCCATTTAATTAGCTGAGATGTGATAACCTTGGTTTGGCACAAGCGTTTTGTCCCTAGAAATAATAACCATGCCTGCAGGTGTTTCTCAGAGGGGGGTGTCTGTAATTTGACGCATCTAAAATAACCTTATGGTAAGCAGTGACACTTTTATCCTTGTCTTTTCCCACGGCTCTCAAGAGGATGAGACTAGTCATGATGATGCTTTTTCTGTCTTGTTTTGTAGTCTGGGAATATTTATTAAAAATAATTGTAGGCATTCAAAGCTATATAGATGCATGAAAATGAATACTATAAAAAAAATCTCTGTTTCATATTATGCTCAAAAAAGTGCAAACTTTCATATCAAAAGTGACATTTATAACACAAAAGATTTATATTTCAAATAAATGCTGTGCATTTCAACTTTGTTCTTCACAGAATTCTGAAAAAGTATCAGTTTCTACAAAATTAAGCATGATTGATAATAATAAGAAATGTTTCTTAAGCACCAGCATATTAGAATGATTTCTGAAGAATCATGTGACACTGAAGAGAAGAGTAATGACATTACAGAAATAAATTACATTTTAAAATACATTGAAATAGATAACAGTTTAATAATATTTAACAATATTACTGTGTTCACTGTAGTTCTGATCAAATAAATGTAGCCTTTGCTTGTATGCTTTTTAAAAAATTATATTAGATAATTTGAGCTGTTCTTTCTTATGCTTAGTCTGAAAGATAATGCAGTCAATTAATTTCCTATAATTAGTGGCATGGGTCTGTATAATATCCAGAGACACACATGGCCTTTCAGTTGTATTATCCTTCCTTCATTCTTCATAGATACTGTCTTTGTTTTGCAAGTCTGAATAAACCCATGTAAATTTAGTTAGTCTTTTTGAAGGGCCCTTGGCAGCCCCTCTGAGACCTGTATAGAGTTACAAGTCGCTATCAGTGTTTTCATACAGAACAGGTGTCTGTTGAGTCCCAATGGGAGGTTACATCATTATCAAAGGCCCCTCATATTAGCTCCTAGGCTTAAACTGCATGTTATGTCATACTGTAAAAAGGAAGCTTTGAATTGATGATCTTTTGGGAAAAAAAAAATCCACTTTCTTTATTTGTGAATGTTATTGATCTGAAGCAGATGTTATGATCTCCATGGCACAGATGGCTTGTCTTGGTTTCATAATTACATATGCAGGACTGTCTTGTGGTTCTGCAGTCCAGCTGCTTTCTCCATTGTATTCTTAGTCATTGGTGTGTGTGTTTGGGGGGATGCACACACGCTCTGGCGGGAGACCAAAGCTTTCCCTCCCTTGTCCAGACTTCTTGAGGGCAGATCGGGGCTCTCCCAGCAATTAACTGAAGAAATGACAACACCTCCTGTTGATAGAGGCTCCTGAAGAGCCGAGGGGGAGTGTTCAGCGGGCCTGCGCACAACAGCCGCCGCTTGATCGACATGTAGGGAAGGGCTTTTTGTTAACACTCACTCTGATTCAGTAGGTCTGGAGACTAAACTGAACCGTGACCCCAGGGCTTAACACACTGGATGTCAGACTCGCGGTTGACTCTTCAACTGACACAGTTAAACGTTCAGAGCCCTGATCTGTGGCGCTTTTCATCCTAATCCATTTGTTTTCGATGTCTGGCCCACAAAAGTTTGCTTTATAGGTCACGTGTGTGTGTGTGTGTATGCGCATGTGCATGGGGGGGGTCTTTGTTTATGACCCTGACAGGGATGGTGCATTGGCTAATCAGCATCCAGGACCATTTTCATAAATATGGATATAGATATAGCATCATTTATATTGATTTCATTTCCTTTTTTGACCAGCTGCTTCCTTAGTTGTTTCCTCTCTCATTCTCTGTTATTCTCTCTCTGTCTTTATGCGATCTGTTAAGTAGTAGTTCAGAGAAACCGTTTATATCACCTAGAACATTCTAATCCAAACACTCTGACATTTTACACCTCTGATTGCCCTGCTGTTCAGGGTCTTCATTGAATTACAGAGTCTACCCATGTTCCTGCTTAAGCTAACCCGCGAGCCAGCGGCTTATTGGGGGAAACTCAGACAGCCAGGTACCCTGCTGTTAGAGTTATTGTGTTTGTGTCAAGGCTGTGGCCTACCTGACATCTGCTCTGTGGTTGGACAAGGGACATGAGCTTAACCTATGACCCTTCAACTATTTAATGGGCTACATAACTGATGATGTCATGACCCATGTTCATGAGACACTTTTTATATATGAAGCTACTGAATCCATTTGTATTGTAAGTGTTTTAATCTTAACATTTTGTGTTAATGATATGTGACTATGAGCTAAAGCAAGAAATGAGGAACTGAGGGAGTGATTTTCACTTTAAAGTGCTCAAAAGAAGAGCTTCAGGATATATATGAAAGTGAATCAATATCATTGATCCGGACAGAATTTGTGTTGTTTCGGGTCATAAAAACTCTTTTGTCTTTCTTAGATTTTTTTTCCCTCTTTATGTGGCTGTTAAGTATATGTAAGAAGAGAGTGAATTGGATCATGGAAGAAAGGAAGGACTGTCTCAAGAGTCGCAAGACTAATATGGATGTATCTGCTTGGCCTTCGGCAGCAGCTGTTCTGAAGGGCCACCATTAATCTGACCCTCTGACCGGCTCTGTACACAGCAGGATAAGTGGAGGGGTCTTTGGATCAATGGAGGGTGGGACAGACCAGGACAGAATGTGTATGGAGAGGTATAGACCTGATAAACGAAAGACCAGCTGTCCCCAAGAGCTGCCAGACCTCATCAGCAGGATCAGAGAGAACTTTTCAACATTTTTTGTACTCTTTACAGGTCTATTAGAAATGCACCCCAGGTCTTTGGGAAACGCACCCCAGAATAGTTAACATCTATTACGGGTTTAATAGATATCGAAGGTGTCAAATTTGATTTCTGGTGTTCATGTAGGGAAAACTGGCTTATTTGTGATGTATAATGCCTCTTATTGATTAAGGAAGTGATTTATCACATAAACAGATGGGAGTTATGGGAACTAGCATGTGCACTTGGATACTGCTTCATCTAGATGACTTTAACACATTGTTGACCTGACCAACCATTGAGAATAGGATCGTTGCCAAGTGCTATTAGCTAATGTGCAGCATGCATCTTCCTTACACGTGCTGTCTTTGAAACAAGACAAAAGCTGTCTTTAAAGGAATAGTTCATCTAAAAATTAATAACTTGATTTTTTTTTAAAGAAAATAAGGATTTTATTCAGCAAGGATGTAGTAAATTGATCAAAAGTGAAAATAAAGACATTTACAAAATATTTAGATTTCAAATGAATACTGTTCTTTTGATTATTTTAAATTGTAATAATATTTCAACTTTTTTTTTTGCAGTATTTTTAAGCAAATAAATACAGCCTTGGTGAGCTTTTTTTTCTTACTGACCCCAAAGGGTAGCGTATGTCTAGCATAAACTATTCCTTTAACTGGTAATACCAGTAAACCTCCAATTATGTTGATCTAGCTATACACAATGTTTTATCTCTTGTCCTTTTATACACAAACAAGTGTTCAAAACATGTACATGGCCTCTCTCATAAACCTGGCAGCTTCCAGCCTTCCCAAGTGTGCTCTTCAGACCTCTCGTTAGTCTCTAATGAGCCGCCCCATTTATTGCTGAAAAAGAAGAAAAAACAAAACAAAACAAAAAAAACAGGAACATCCAGTTTGTCTCATTCCATCTTTCATTTCCCCCTGACACAGACAAAGGAGGCCTTACTTTGCTCAAACAGCCATGATGCTCCACTGTTGCGTCTCTTTGTTTTACTCATGTCCTGTCCTGGAGTTCCACAAACAACAAGAGCCTTTCTAGCTTTCTCAGATACATTCATATTCCTCTATCCTTTCTTCTCCTGTCATCTCTTTCTCTTCTTCCGCCCCTCTCCCGCTCTTGCTCTTTTTAACCCATGCCCCTCCCTATCACTCTGCCTTTGTGTCCCTCAAGCTGGTTTAAATATTTAAACAATGCAATTAGCGTTACACCTGATGCAATTGAAAGACGGGCCCTTTGTGACCGTATGCTATGGCATGGCAAAACAGCAGGAATGTCTTTGCTCATTGCCTTTTAATGTCTGCATGATGTGAATACATGTTTCATTACCTCAGAACTTATTGAATTCAAATCTCTGAATGTCATTATTGAAAATCTATGTAGCGAATGTTTTTTTTTTAATCATCCAGTTTAATCTGTGATAGAATAGAATAGAATAGAATAGATCAATAATGCAATGATGATTTAATGATGCACTGAAATAAATTTTTTACCAAACAAGAAACCGAAATTAAAGGGATAGTTCACCCAAAATTGGAAATTACCCCATGATTTACTAACCCTCAAGCCATCCTAGGTGTATGTGACTTTCTTCTTTCAGGTAAATACAATGGAAGTTACATTTAAAAAAATGTCCTGGCTCTTCCAAGCTTTATAATGGCAGTGAATGGGGTTTAAGATTTTGAAGCCCAAAAAACTGCATCCATACATCATAAAAAGTGCTCCACACAGCTCTGGGGGGTTAATAAAGGCCCTTAAAAAGAATTAAAAAGAATCGATGCATTTATGTAAGAAAATATCCTTATTTAAAAAAAAAATAAAAAAATAAAAACTGTAACCTTATTCAGTACTGGTTAAATACCATAAGAAAATGATTTGCATTGTGCTAATGGTTCTCAGACATGCATTTATCACTAGTGGCACCACAATTTCTAAAGTATGTGAAAAGTTTATAAAAGAATTGTTTTGCTTTTTTCCCCTGTTCTATCGAAATCTGAAATGATTTCTTCATTTGGCAACAGATTGCTAATGGCATAAATTGAAATTAGGGTAGAAAATGCATTTATTTAATATTTCTTCATTAAAAGTACTAAAAGAATCATTAACAGAACCATTAAGGAACCAAATCATTAATAGTAGTTGGAAGTAGAACCAGAATCATTCAATTCTTTATTATTCCCATCCCTATCAGATGCATAAAGTTGTGTCAGGGAGTTTCAGTCCTGTTTCTAATGTCTTTTCTGTTTCTCACTGCTTCCCCAGAGTGATTTAGATCTTCCAGCTCCTTGTAATTTCTGTGCCAATCATGAAGAACTGAAACAAACCTTTTATTTAGGCTTACTCTCTCTGTTTTGCATCTGCCAAAACAGGAGCCCCCACAAAAGACGTCAGTGGAAAGGAAAAAATGTGAAACATTTCTCATAATAAGGGAAACCCATTCTGCCCTTCACTGTGCTTGGACTGTACATGTTTGAGGTCACAAGCAAATACACTACAGCAACAAACACTGTTTAATCTCCACATTCCTTGATCTGCGTAGCAAACTGGGTAATAGAGAAGTTGCTGCAGTGTTTAATCTCACTTTGCATTGAAATTAGGTTTTGAGCTGTTATCTTTGTATTCATGCTTGCTGTTAAACTCCTGAAGATAGATATGCAGTCACAGAGGCCCCTTATCATAATTTAATGTGCTTACCTTTGGAAACTAAATACCTTCAAATTGCAAAGCCACCTTGGAGACACAGGATCAAAGGTCCTGCTTCGAGTTAAGCTGTCAATCACCTGCAGTCCTAGGCTTTTAGATGGTTTAAGGTGAGCTATAGTAATTTGGCTTGATCTGTGCTCTTCATTTAGACATTGAGATATGAGTTTCTTGAAAACATGCTGATTTTAGTTTGTTCCATACATATGTGCAAAATGATCACAAAAATGTTATGGGAATATTACCCCAGACACTGACAAATGAAGCTTAATAAGGTTTTTATGCTTAATTTATGTCCCTGGTACCGTAAATTTAAGCATTGGTCCTGTATGAGGGTACTAGATGGTACAAAGCTGGTACTTTGACACACATAAGATGGTACTGCACAATTACCATATTCATATACCATGGTTTATGAATTAATACTTTCAGCAAGGTTGCATCAAATTGATTAAAAGTGACAGTAAAGACATTAATGTTACAGAAATATTTAAATTAAATGCTGCTCTTTTGAACTTTTTATTCATTAAAGAATCCTGGAAAAAAATGTATCAAGGTTGTGACAGAAAATATTAAACAGTACAACTATTTTCAACACTGACAATAATAAGAAATGTTTCTTGAGCACCAAATCTTCATATTAGAATGATTTCAGAAGGATCATGTGACACTGTAGACTTTATTACATAAGTAAATTACATTTTAAAATATATTAAAATAGAAAAGCTGTATAAATTGTAATCATTTTACACAAATTACTGCTTTTACTGTATTTTTTTTATCTTACTGACAACAAAAAATGTATGCCACCCCACAAAAAAAAGTTTGCCATGATATATAAAAAATAAAATATATAATTCCATAGTACTTTTTAGTATTCTTTTTTTAGTCCATTAATTATACAGCAATTGATTAAAATATGATAAGCCACTACATCAGAATAACATGCATGACATATTTGCAATTATTGCTGCATATTGCCAGACTGTCCAACAGCTCATTTTAATTAAAATCATCTCAGAAGGTGTTTACATTATTAGATTACTCCTAATGATGTTGCTATGAAAGTGTTTGACCTTGCTAGTATGTCACTTTCTGGTATATATCAACATGTGCTGAGCAATTACCATCTTAAATGAATGTGGAATTAAGTACTATTTCTTTTAATTAACCTTTTTTGTTTGTTTTGACTAGAAGCAAGAGGTTAAATATCTTTATCATTTAACTCTAACTCTCTGGCACTGGCATCTATCGGTCTCTATTAGGCTTCTCTAATCATATATAGTGAGCATTTGCATGTTGTTGACATCGTATTGATTTGTCAGTAGGTGACATGAGGGCAAGCAGGGAGTGAAAAGGGGTCCAGACGTACACGAGATTGAGACGCGGGTCGAAATGGAGAGGTCAAGCTCAGAGGGAAAGCCTGGAGGAGGGGAGAGTCTTCCAGCCCAGCCTGAGAAACACTAAATCCCCCCCAGCTGAGAGCAGGCGGTATCCCGCTCAGAGAGGGGGAGGACCGCCTCTGTTTTACATATGTCATACGTTTGTGTTTTTCCTTGATGTGTGTATGCGTTTTTTGTTCTGTTGAGCACGTGTGTGTAGATCTTTTTCAAAGGGGGGAGGGGTCTGCCCACATGGTGATTAATTATTCATAAGGTGGGTGGGGAAAAGTCAAAGTAGGAGGTGGCAGACGGGGGAATCTGTGTTTGCTGTGCTTGAGGTAGGCAGAAAGAGAGAGGGAACATCAGAGACAGTTAGTAAGGGCTTGAGGTAAGGATGCACAGAGGCATAACAGCCCCCAGAAGACACGTCATTAAGGAACTACACACATGCTTTGCTTTTTGATGGCACAGGCTGTAAGCCACAGTGACCTACTCCTCTAGTCAAAGGATTTTAAAGCAAGCAAACAGCCAGCACAAATGAATGAGGAATCTGTTCTAATAGAGATGACAGGCCAGCTCACTCTTACCATTTACGGAGACCTTCTTGTCTAAGAGGTAAATTGGATTTGTTTTCTTATGTATTTCATTGATGTCTCTCTGCCTGGATTCAAAAGCAGACTACAGAGGGCTGATAATTGCCTTTTTTGTTTCTGGAAGGAGAGAGAGGGCTTGCCAGCATGTGTCTTTTTTCTTTCATTCATTCTTATGCGTGTTTCATCCCACATGCTGACCGCGTTTAGACTTGTGGATCTTGTTCTGTTATTTTAGTTAGCTATGTTAAGCTTTTAATAAACATTAAAAATATATAAAAATTTAAATAAACATAAATATGAAATGTATAGCCTTTTTAAAGGAACTGAATACTTTTAAATTTGACATGAAATGTTACAGGTTACATTCAATATTTGAGAGATTACATTACAATTTGCCAATCTTGTAAATATTCATTTAGTGTTATTGTCTCTCTGACAATAATTGTTTGCCTTTGAGCTGTGGTTTTGGTCGGTCACGGTGGCTGCTCACTATTCTAATAAAGAGACTTTGTTTTTTTTAATGGGCTTCCACTTGTAGTCGGCATGATGAGTAATGTATTATTTGCCAAATAATGTGAAAAGGGCATTTTGCATGTAAATTAATGAGTTAGTCATTTTCTAAATTAGTCAGACATTTATTGATGAGTGGTTGGCTGTGGATGAGTACATATTGATGTCTGAGTTGGACGCTGGGATACATGTTGCGGCTGTGACCTTTGTGAACTCTGTTGCATTGCCCTCTCGCACTCGTTCTAAAGTCTTCTGTCTGTTTGCATATCTCGCTGCCACCACATCACTGAATGTCATCTGTCAGACTGAGGAGTGGTCTTTGTTTTACTGTTTAAAAAAAAAAAAAAAAAACTAGAGCTGTCAGATGCATTAAGTGTCTAGCTAGCACGTGACTTGCGTTCAGAAGAAAACAGTCATTTACTGAAGAACGTACACCAACACAAGCCAGCTGCCCTTGACAACCTCAAGCAAAACCTATGAGCTGTCATTGTCTGATCTGTGTAGATTTATACTCTGCAGTGTTGTGTTTCTGTCTTTGTCTCAGTGTGGTAAAGGTCTAAATGAATGATTGTAACTTCAACCAGATCTGATTAGAATACTCGCTATTTATTTCAACACACAATTAAACAGCATTTAGACAACACTAATGAAAGTGTTTAGGCTGTTTTTTTTCTTCTTTTATTTGTTCTCATTCTCACCATCTCTTTCTTAGTATTTTCCCCCTTTCTCTTCATCTTTGCTTACACAGTTATTTGTCAGTTTTACATTTTAACACAGCTTAAAGTATAATGAACTATTACTGTATTTAGTGTTTACTATAAAGAGATCAGTTTATTGTGATAATATAATTTTAAAACAGATCCATACATCCTTCATAAAAGATAAGATTGAACAGTTCTTTCCATTCAGTGCAACAATTTACATAAAAATAGCTATTTATGTATGTCTAGCGATAGCAAAGAAAGAGAAATTAGTTCTGCATTGTTTGTATAGACAGACAGTCCCGCCTCCAAACTCTTAGGATTGGTTAAGCCAGAATTTGCCAGACCTTTCAGATACTGTATTTTTAATATTTTAAAATCTTCACAGTGTTTATTCCTTTAGATAAGACAAATGTCTTATAGTTGTCTGTTCTCATTAATGCTGAAATAATTATGCATTCTACTTTGAAGAATTGAAATACGCGCAGTGGTGAAAGCAACTGTTTCGTATTTACAACACAGCAGTCATGCATAGTCAGAAAAAGGGTGTTTGCTGTCCAGATTTTGATGTTTTCTAGGAAACTCCTGGAACTGATATGCAGCATTCACATGTGGCTGATGGCGACATGTCAGGATTTGTTCTGCCATGTGTATCTCTGCAAAACACATGGGAATAAATGCTAGTGTCATTTTACAAAAGAGCTTCTATCGCGCCTTAATGTAAATATTGTTGGTGGCCTAGACCAGAACCATGTAGAGTGAAGTTCTGGATGAATGCACCTGAAAAAAGGCAAAAACATCTTAGACTTGTGACAATAACATTATGAGGTTACGTAATATCAGCAGCGCTGTTGAATCAGCCGTACAACCGGACATGCAATACAAGGGGCTGATTGTGTAGATCTATGCCTTTCTGTGTATGGGGGGCTGGAAAGCCCATCGCTTTGTGCGGGCTGAACAGGAGGTTAATGTACTCACAGATAATGCACAGAGATGCTCTTTCACTGTAAAGTGCTGTCAAACGATTAATCGGGATTAATCACATCCAAAATAAAAATTTTTGTTTATATAATATATGTGTGTGTATTGTGCATATTTATTATGCATATATAAAGACACACACATACAGTATATATTTTAAATAGGCCTATATATATATATATATATATATATATATATATATATATATATATATATATATATATATATATATATATTTATATACACACACACACACACTGCCCTCCAAACGTTTGGAAACACCCCTGGCAAAGTGTGGTTTTTGGATGATATCAGCATAAATCCTTATCATTTTTTGGTGCAAATGCAGTACATTAAAGTAACTTGACATTATCATCGAAGACCAGCAATAATAATTTTCATTTTGATTACATAATAATGGCAATATATACATGTCAAAGTCAGACATGCCCCTTTGCCAGCTGTGATGCCTGGTTACTAGTTTAAACTTGGCCCAGGTTTTTAAAAGATTTTTGGGTCAGCACACCTTAATAGCTTCAACAATTGATTGCCAGTTAAGTTTAGAATACAATGAACCTGTTTTATGAATGAGCTGTAATAGCTGCTAATGGTGGATATTTTGATGAATCGAAAATGTAAGTATTTTCTATCTATATTCTGTTTATGTAATAAAATATGTTTTTGTAGTTTGTGTTGTCCCTTATCAGTGCAAAATTATCACAGATTAAAATTATCCAAAACCCCACTTTTCTAGGGCATTTCCAAACTTTTGGAGGGCAGTATATATATATATATATATATATATATATATATATATATATATATATATATATTTTTTTTTTTTTTCTTTTTTTTTCTTTTTTTTTTCTTTCTTTCTTTCTTTCTTTATATGTGCTGTATACCACAAAAATAGTAAGCTTATGTGATTCCTTCTCACTTCTCATCATGCCTGATGATTTACCAATAAAATGTTCACTGATTGCACAAAAAGGATGAATTACTTTGTAAAATCACTGTCTGGATTCAGTAATATACTTTCATATAATTTACGCTGCCTTTCAGAGTGGATAAATGCCCTGTTATAGAATAAAAGTGGTCTGGTACTGCTCATTTACGTCCTGAGATCGGGCCAGACATGGATGGATTGTTCCAGAACGTCTCCAATTAGTCCAGGTCTGTGTGGTTTAAAAAGCCTTCTGCTTTCCATAATGAGAGATTTAGCACTGGTGACACTGGCAATGCTCTTTTGGAGTATTAATCGTTTCCCTTGTGTTTGTGTCAAGACTAGCTAAGCTCTTCTTCTGCCCATGTGGTGCTGAATGAATCTACATAGTCTGTTGTAGCAAACTCAGCAAAATTACCCTCATATGCAGCATAATTGCACTCACAGCTGTTAGTCAGCACCTCCAGACCTATGCTTCTGTTTTATAATAGTGTAATAGTCTTACAGGTAGGCTACAGTAAGATCATACTGTAAGAACTGACATTTTGAAGAGAACATGGAGCCAGATGCTCGAATCCCAGATGGGGAACAGTTGTTGGACCCTTGAGCATTGCGCTTGAATTGCGTGATTTTTCCTGCTGATAGTGTGTGACTGAAAGACGTGCTGTAATGTGATGTAATTTAATAATACACACATTCATTCAGAAACATATTGAGGATCACAAAAAAGCTATACTCGTTCCTGTATTGCCAAGATCACCAAAAGACAAAGGCTCATATAACAAACTACAATATTAGCACACAATCAAAAGCTTGAGTACATTTCTTCTTTCCTACATTTTTCATCCATTTGTGGCTATTAGCTCAAAGCTGTCAGAGCATGTTTTATGGATGTTGCATGACGGGTGATGACAGAAACGTGTTAGTAGCATGCAGAAATAATCCACACACATTTCCTGTGACTAAAAGGGATAGGCTGTATTACATGCCTAAAATCCACCAAAAAATGTGAGAAATAAATTCAGAGGTATGATTTGTATGTCTCTAAAAAGCATTGACCTGAATTATGACCTCGTGTTGCCTCATGCGCGCAATCACAGCGCCTGAGGGCAACAGTACGAGCCGAAGCAAACATGAAGTTCAACAGAGCCTGGCGTGGAATACACATGAGTCTGATTCATTAGACGTCAGTCTTCAGATCTGAGATCTGAGAGAAGGGTGAATCTTGAGGCTTTAGGTTTTAGCATAAACTACAGAATTAAGAAAGCACTGTAAATAGCATGTGCATATATTATCTTCAGTGCCTGAATGCACCAACTGCATTGACCCTGTGGCATTTGGAACAGGTTCAATCGGAATGGTTTAAGGATAGAGATGGTCTCCCACAAAGCTGGTCCTCTCTCTGCTTCAGGGGCTTGAAAACAGCTCATGAACCCTTTGGAGCCCTTTGGAGGTGAAGCACAAAGTAATTAGCAGTATTTCTTAGGGATTTTAGGAATTCTCTTTGTTTGAATATGATTGTGCTTGTGTGAAACGTGTTTCAAGTGTGATTATGGGTTTCTTAGCAGCATGCTTGTCATGTTTCAGAGCTGTGTTGTCTTTTGAGGGACCTTTGTTGAAGAGTTTATATACCACAAATTTTCCAATCTTTTTTTTCCAGTATCCCTCCATTGACACCAAACCAGAAATGGGCTAATTTTTTAAATTGTTTAACATATAGTTTAATATTTATGAAATATTTATGATTGTTTTACTCCGTTGACAGCCCCAACTAGCGTTAATTCTTAAATATATTTTATATATAGATACAGATGTTAAAATCAGTTAATTTGTTAATAAAAACTTTTAAATTACTATTAAAATTGCTTAAAATTGTGTGAAAATTTTATATATATATATATATATATATATATATATATATATATATATATATATATATATGTATGTGTGTGTGTGTGTGTGTGTATATACATATATACTGTATATATACAGGTACATCTCAATAAATTAGAATGTCGCTGAAAAATTCATTTATTTCAGTAATTCAACTCAAATTGTGAAACTCGTGTATTAAATAAATTCAGTGCACACCGACTGAAGTAGTTTAAGTCTTTGGTTCTTTTAATTGTGATGATTTTGGCTCACATTTAACAAAAACCTCAACAAATTAGAATATGGGGTCATGCTAATCAACTCAAAACACCTGCAAAGGTTTCTTGAGCCTTCAAAATGGTCTCTCAGTTTGGTTCACTAGGCTACACAATCATGGGGAAGACTGCTGATCTGACAGTTGTCCAGAAGACAATCATTGACACCCTTCACAAGGAGGGTAAGCCACAAACATTCATTGCCAAAGAAGCTGGCTATTTACAGAGTGCTATATCTAAGCATGTTAACAGAAAGTTGAGTGGAAGGAAAAAGTGTGGAAGAAAAAAATGCACAACCAACTGAGAGAACCACAGCCTTATGAGGATTGTCAAGCAAAATCGATTCAAGAATTTGGGTGGACTTCACAAGGAATGGACTGAGGCTGGGGTCAAGGCATCAAGAGCCACCACACACAGACGTGTCAAGGAATTTGGCTACAGTTGTCGTATTCCTCTTGTTAAGCCACTCCTGAACCACAGACAACGTCAGAGGCGTCTTACCTGGGCTA
>CM077254.1:12193504-12238504 GCA_039654775.1 Spinibarbus caldwelli
TCCTTCCAGGGGGGAGGGCTGTGTGGAAGGAGGCAAATTCCAAATTGAACATTAGGGATGCAAGCATGTTGGCCATGCATTCGGAATAGAATCCATCCAGCGATAGATTATTTTGTATTTAGTGGAGCACATCCCAGGAGTGTCAATATCAGAGGATTACAGCAAAACATGAAATTAGCATTCAGTCCCCATCCCTTGCATGCCTCGGCTCTTCTCTTTATGTCGCGCTGTGAGCGTATGTGCGTGAACGCGCTTGCACAAGATGGCTGAGGATACAGAGAAATGAGAGTGTGTGTGTGTTTTGGCAGCGGTGCTTTATGAAAGAAAAAAAAAAAAAAACAGGTTAACCGGGGTCCATCGATGCAGTATTGATGCACTGACAACATTGTATATATTTCAGAAAAATAAACACGTGTTATCAGATGTGCATGCTTATTTTGAGATGTATATCGCTCTGCACTCTGGCCTACACGTGAATCAGTCTGGGTTGTTTTTGCTCCGGCGGGCCAGGATAGCGGTATGCCGACTGAGGAGAAGCAGGTGGTGGTCTTCCCCCCTCTTGTGCAGTAAGTGCCGGGCTGAAGTGCTTTCTCCTCTCCCCGAGAGAGCTCCGGAAAGCGCTTTTAAAACGTTACTGCAAGTGCTCGCTCTCATCTATTTTCACAAGGATACGTATGCATTTTTTAATGGCCGAATCTGCTCAGGAAGCGGCATTTTGTATTTAGCAAATGTACAAAACCTGCATTTCTGAATAAAACAGCACTACACTTGGAGGAAAAAGAGAACGCTTACCTTTCCCGGGTCATCTTTGGAGCGAGGCACTTTGAGAAAACACTTGTTCAACGAGAGATTGTGCCGTATTGAGTTCTGTAGGAGGAAAGGGAGAAAGAGAAGTGTTTAAGTTGTTTATAGGTTAATGAGACTCCCGCATGATATTGCACTACAGTAGTACCTAAAACCCTCATTTACATGCAGCCTATAGCGCGCAGTCAGACGGCGGCGTAGCAATCGCGAGCATGTAGGGTCCCTGCAAATAAGAGAATATGAATAAAAGACTGGGGTATTATAACCCAGAGCCTGCGTCATCTTTTCTGCACTATGCAAAGCAACCGGGCCAGAGAAATATATTAAAGAGATTCATCTTGCTGCAGACGACAGCCTCAAAAAAAAATACTGCAGGACGATTAGGACGATTGCAGAATATTGAGACTCCTAAACTCAATAATAAAAACCCCTGACTCAACTATTTTTAACTACACAGAGATTTTTCATAACTTCTGAGATTCCCACACGTCCGAATTCACTGAGACTGATGTGACAAAGAAAAATCCTATACATGAAGGATGTCCTGAGGTTAATTAAAAAAAAAAAAAAAAAAGAGAGAGAGAGATCCAGTTTAATAGCATAGTAATTAATTAATCATCCCGTTCCTCAGGGGGAAATGAATTATGCAAAAAAAATTTTTAAACTTACACAATTCTTTAATGAGCAAAAGGTAATTTTGCAGCATGTGAGGGATGAATCAGCAGGAGGCGGCTTGAACGCACATCATGCCTTAATGCTCGGCGCGTTCCAGCTGGAGCTCAGCCAGCCACTTGGCTTAAGACACTAGAAACGCACAGGTTTTGAAATCATTTGACCAAATTGTATTGACAGATGGCTGTGATATAAAAGCTCTGGGATCTTTGCATGAGCTGGTCTGGTGTGGAACGAGCCTACTGCGAGAGAAACACTCACGAGAGAGGCGATTAGATGAAAATGCTAAGCAAACACACAGTCTAGGTTAATATGTGATGAATTTGTGTGAAATAACTACCGCATAACATCTAATGAGGGCAATAACGGGCCGTTTCCACTGGGCTGATCAGGGTTGACTGCAGGTGCGTGTTAGATGTTTAACAGCAGACCGAAGGGAACGACACGTCAAGGAAAGGGAGTCTCCAACTGTGTCCGCAGTACTGAAACCATTAGTGGCAATAAAGGTGAGCTCTCCAGGACAGCTGAACCTGATAGTTCATGAGATGCACGCATAAAAACAAAGGCGGGTCAGAGCAGTTTATAACCCATGGTTGAACCCGCCTCATCTGTCCACAGACCCTAATCTTGTAGAGCATTAAAACTTTAGCAGCCACAGCAACTCCAGACACTGCAAGATCCAAGGTTAGTCACGCACACAACATCACATTCTCTCCCTGGAAAAAAAAAAAAAAATGAACAACGTCAACTACTTAAGCCTGCTCTGCGATAGCAATGTGCAATTTGGCCATTTTAAGGTAAACTGAAGAGGGCAGATCAAGCAATATCTTCCTATTTTTTAATTATTATTATTATTATTATTATTATTATTATTATTATTATTATAAGTATGCGTTAGATGGACATGCTTCAGCTCATGGGTTTCACAATCTGCACAGGATCACTGGATAGATGAAACGGATAACTTTCTTGTTCAAACCAATGAATCTGTGTCCACCTTCTACCAGGTTAGGTGGCAACTAGCTAAGTGGACATGCAGGTCAGACAGGCAGGTCTCATTCCCTGGCTGTCATGCTCTTGCTTTTGTCCTCCACCGTTTTAACCTCCCTCTCTCTTCTCTGTCTCTCCCTCTTTCTCTGCTGGGGGCCGGAGGGTTCAAGGCTGGCTCAGCAGGGCTCCTGCAGACAGACATGGCTAATAAGCACTACTGCACCAGTCCAGTCTGTCTCCAACTCTCTATCAGGGGAACTAACCAGGAGAGCCGCAGGGCCAGCTGCCATTCTGACACACTGAGTTTGAGTGTGTGTGTGTGTGTGTGTGTGTGTGTGTGTGAGAGAGAGAGAGAGAGAGAGTGAGTGAGTGAGTGAGAAAGAAAAGAAAAGGAAAGGAAAGACCAAAAGGAGTCAGGGTGTGACAGCTCACGTGTAAAAGCCCACTCTTTATCAGATGGACATTCTACAGTGAAAGCTACCAAATCCAATGCATGTTATGAACATTAGCAGCATGCCATACATGACCAACAGGGTTTTGCTATGAAACAACTTTTAAGTGATTTATTTTCTTTTAATATATTAAGACCTCTACATTATCTCACATTTATAATAGATATTTTAACATAAATATTTAAATAATAAATACACGTACTTCATATGTCATACAATGGTATAAATATAATTATTATTAATATATTACGAATTAAAAACATAAGATCTTATTAGATGACATTTTATTTCAAATATTTCAATGATAAATATATGCATTCCATATTTTATATACAAATACATAGGCCTACATAATTTGACATGCATGTTTATAATATAGACTGATAAAATAAAAATATACTACTACTAATATTAACAACAATAACAATAATAGTAAATGACTAAATATGGCATCTTATGTCATTTTACTGCTGCAATAAAATATTTCAATTTAATCTTTATTTTATTTACTATTTACTAAATGGAGTTAATTACATTTAAAATCAAATCATTTTTCAACAACAACAAAGTTTATCTTTCACAAAATAATCAATTTCAAAAAGATAAACTCCTTCCATTTTTCTCTATGAATGATGTATTCCACATGGGTTGCAAATGCTTTTTCGTGTTGACGACATGATTATTCATGACAACATGAAGTGCTACTATGCCTTCCATCTTTGCACACTTAAGGTAGGACATGTAAACTGTCTAAATTCAGCAGAGAGGCCTGCTTGTCAGTGAACTACATACGAAACATCCATTTTTCTTTTTTGACCCTGCGTTCAGCCTGGAAAATGAGTTTTACTTTTCGATGAGTTGTGACTGTCTTATATATCACTACATGTTAACAAGCACGTCCTGTCTGACAGCATCTTTACAGGCACATGTAAAACCAAAGGTCAGCAGGTCACTCCTGAGCATAACAAATTACATATACTAGAGTGTAAAAAATATTCCACAACACATGAAATGATGTGCAGCTAACACTGCTGAATGTCTTATGCTTGATTGCATAGACTACAGCTGGAGCTCAGAAGCACCGCAGTGCAGTGAAGTGATGATGAAGAGGAGGAGGAAGAGAGCTGTAGGAGTCATTGAGGATGAGGAGCTACATTAAGAGGGTTAGACACTGAGCTCTGTGGGAGTGCCTGTCCACTACTGTCTCGGTGGGCTGAGATGTACCTGCGTTCCACAGCGGGAGCGCTCTCTCATAACTCCCCGTGCAAACGGGCTCGCTGACAGTCAGCGCACCCATCCACCCACTCACCCCTGGCCTCTCGCCCACCTCTCCCAACATGACATAAGGGCAGGCGGGGGAAAGTGGGTCAGGCTGACCTCCTCGTCCCGAGTATCAAGAGCTCAGCGTGAGTCAAAGGGACAGGCCGTGTCGCAGCGGAGTTCTTCATCAAGGACGTACTGCAGTTCCCTGCCTGCTCAGCCCAGGGAGCCCAGGTTACAGCAGAACCATCCCATCAGTGCCGACAAATCCAGCCTGACATCTTCACTCGACATACCACGGCACAGAGGGAGACTTTAAATTATGGGGGGTTGGCCAGGAAACCGATGACGACTTGATTACAAGATAAAACACATTTTAACATCTGAAGGTATCAATGTAAAGGCCCTCTATATAGCAGAGAAGCTATATGTATCCAATTCATGTCAGGCTATTATCGTGCTGTAACTGAAAAGCTTAACATATGACCAATACAATACAAAACAATATGCAGTAGGGGTGTGCGATAATGACAAAAAAAAATTGTCTCTCGATATTTTCTGGAAATTTGTCGATAACGATAATTAGACAATATTTTGATGACCAGGTTATTGTGCTGGTATTTTGGCAGGTTTAGGACTGCCATGGACAGCTGACTCCAAAAGATTTTGATATTCTTCATATTCTGTGCAATAATTAGTTTGCAGGAGTAAGAGAAAATAACTTTTCCAATAAGTTTAAATAGATTTTTATCTATTATGGGCATTTTTATCTTTACAAGGCCATTTTTCAAACCTAATCAAATGTATGCATCATCTTGTGTGTCAAATTCTTAAATTTACTCAAGAAATTCAAATAGTAAGACACTATAGGGCTGTTGCCAATCAAATAAAATTTGTGTTTGCAAAGCAGAGGTGGAACAGATGCTGCATCTGAAGTGCCATTTAGATGCATTCACACAGACTGTATAATGTAGGATGTGAACACATTTAACCTACAGTTACAAATGCATAAATAATGTATTATTATCATTATAATAAAGTATATGATAATACAATGCTAATCGACATAGCCTTGATCACTGCTTAGAATACCATGAAATATGTTGCGTGCCTTATTCTGTGTAAGAAGCCATGTTAAGAACATGTTATTTAATGTGGTATTTTCACATGCTTTCATATGGAGCAGCATTTACTACACAGAGTTGTAGTTCACTGAGAAGCTACGCAAACAGCTGTCATTATCACGAACGGTTTCATAATCGTACGATTATATCGTCTGCGATTTTTTTTTTGCGTAGCTTGTCAGTGAACTACGGCTCTGTGTAGTAAATGGCACTCCATCTGAAAGCAGGTGATGGAGATTTACTACTAATCACAGAACCGGCTTTACTGACGAGATGTGCATGACAATCGCATTCGATTAATCGTGCAGCCCTAAATGCGCACACGCAGTAGTCTGACCTGCATCTCACGTGTACTGTATGCTAGCACTCTCTTGGTGTTTTTGTTTGGTTTTGCGATATACTCAATGTCAAATCGCATATCGTTTAAAAAACAATTACGATATTATCATATATGATATATATCGCACACCCCTAATATGTAGTATGCTAACTGTAAAAATAAACTCCATTCCAGATTATGGGCATAGGCCTATTTTACTGAAAATAATATTGTCCTCAGAAATCTTTTATTCTTTCCAATGGAATGTTACATTAAGCTGCTATGATTTAGGTCCTAAAGAAGCATTTCAAAATTGTATTATAAAAAATTTATATAGGTTTCAGTTTTATAAAGAAAATTTGTACCAACTCAAAAAAATAAATAAATAAAAAAATTCTCCTTAAGACACAAAACATCTGGGTATATGGAATGTGTGTATGATTTTAGCTTAAACTGTTAATTTGGGGATATATGTCTAGCCACCAATAAAGTAATTTTTAGCACAATGCTGTACTATCGTGTGAAAGGTGTGGGGGAAAATAAAAAGCAAGGTTGATTGATCGAGTGAGACAAAAAGTAGCGTTTCAATACTCCAGGGCACGGAGGACATCCCAAACACAGCCTGGAATTCCCAGCATTCCTGCTTATACACTGTGTGTCACTTTTGTGCAGTGTACCCGTTCCCACCCATCCCATACAGTATTTTGTTTTCTCTCCCACAAATGCATTCAATATCTTTGACATATGGGCTTTTCCACAAACCACGCTCAAGTTCCCTCAGCCACTGCAGTTCCTGACAAGCCCTTTGCAAACACAGAGACGTACACAGGCATTTCTTAAGCTCGCAATATCTCTACACACATTAGGGAATGTAGCACATTGGCAGACTGTGTTTGTAATGGGTGTGGGAAGATGCTGGAGCTGGTTTTTTCATGTACGTGGTGAGAGGAGGCACAAATGGTGCTCTTAACTGGACTCGGAGTGGAACACACCATTCAGCTCACAGACTAAACCTGTGAAAATGTCCAGCACCTTTGACAGACAAGCCATGCGACTGCTGCCTGGAACTGGATGCAGTGAGGTTTTAATCCACTTAGAGCATGGAGAATCCCTCACCCTCGGCCACAGCGATGAGGACAGCATGACTGAGTGTGAGAGAGGCTGGAGCTGACAAGGCGCTAAGATGTGGGGGCCCCTTGTTAAACGAGTAATGGGAAGGCATTATACTGGAGCTGTACCTGAACTCTGGCACTGTTTAAACCTGGTATTACCATCAGTTTCAGGTGATCCTAGCACAAAAAGACACCAAGTACAATAAATATTAAGCACTATACTGATTGGCATACAAAATAAGTCTTGCACGTGTAACTGTATGGTTCAAATTGACTCGTTTTTTTTTTTTTAAGCCACAATTGTGTGAAAAAAATGTTTCAGCACTTCTGGAAAAATTACTATTTACAATCCAAATGCAATGTTGCATGGTTTTCTGCCTTCTGTATGTAATTTTTTTTTTAGACTTCTTTACAACACTATAGATTTTTAATGACTAATCATGTATGAAATGTTTTCCAATGAAATATTCACAATTTTATGTCACTGCAAAGTAACAATTTATGTTTTTAAGATTCCATTCATCACCTTTGTTTGATGCATTAGGCAGCACTTATTAATTGTGGTTAATGTTAATTTTACATATACTAATTCATATTTAAAATGTTTAAGTTTTCTACATCAACACTAATTGTGAACAAATACTGTAAAAAAGATTCATTGCTAGTTCAAAATAACTACCTAATTGTACCTAATTAAGAACCTAATTGTAAATTATGAATATTTATGTAATTTTAAAAAACATTTTAAATTACAATCCCCTAAATTACTAGCATTGTTAATGCAATTCACAATTACTTTTTTTTTTTTTTAATTAAATTACATTTAGCACTGACAACCTGAGTGCTACATTTAACACCGATTCACCAGAGATGAAAATTAATACCAGACAAACAACCTTTAAAAGTTAAAGGTTCTTCATGGAATCACCAATGCCAATAAAAAGCTTTCACTTTTAAGAGTGTAAACAGGCTGTGAAACCCGAGTATGTTCCATATATATCCATTTTATGAAAAAAATAAATTAATAAAATAACGAAGTTATTTTTCATTTAAATGGCTGACAATCGCTTGAGAAAACACACCAAAGCAGAGCAAAATGGCATTTCTAACTTCAGCTTCAAGACAAACAGCCCACAATCGAGCAGCAGTGGACGACTCGTTTAACGATTTCTCAACTTCATTTTTCAAGGACTTCAAAGGTATTTGATCTCTTTTCTCTTGGCATCTAGTAGCAGTGTGTTGGCATGCAACATTTTTAAAGCCCATTCCTTCTCTGATCTTTACTCACTTATACGTCGTTTTAATAAAACATGAAGATTTTGCTAGCTGCAGCAAAAATGAATGCCAAGGTGAAAACCACAATAAACAAAGAGCACCATTACACCGAGATCGGAATAGCTCGCAACGAGAACGAGTTGAGAAGCGGCACGGTCAATACAAGCATGATGTAATGCCGCGTGCAGTGTACTCGGTGAAGTATTGCAATAATTAAAATTTGCAGATGCTGTACAAAGTAATATAACACTTTGGGGAACTGACTAATTCGGAGTTTAAATTAAACCCATCTTTCATGTAAAGTATGTTAATTTATAAGACTAATAATACATGAGTACCGTGGTAAGTGAGCCCTGAACAGATACTAGACAATGCATGCATGTATGCATGATACTGGCACTTTTTTTTTTTTTTTTTTTTTTTGGAGAATTTTTCATCTTCACCAAATTAGCAAAGAATCTGAGGAAGCCTTGACGACGGAGCCAGTGACTATGTCAAATATCAAGTGCAAGTCTCTGTATTTCTTTGAAAGAGATAGGAGTGCTGATGAAATAAATAAATAGCCTTAATAACCCCTTTGAGCATCTTGAGAGTCTGGCTGCATGATCCTCTTATATAAAAAGAGGTGAAAGTGGCAATGAAAGTCTTCCAAATGGACTTCCTCCTCTACATAAGAGCGTAGCCGTAGCTCTGTCACAAACACTTCGCAATGCTTTGCAAACTAAACTGTGAAAAGTTTTCAATAGAAATACAAAAATCAGTCTCCAACTGTGTGACCAGGGTTCAAAAAGAGACAAGAGAGGACTATTCATTCAGATTTTCTTTCCGAGTTAGGCTGGCTTTGTCACCCAAGGTGCTTTTAAAGCAAAGAGAGCGTTAAGACCTGAGCCATTTAATATGACTTGACCTCTCTATGGAGATTTCAAAAACCTCTGTATCGTTTTCTACATGTGTTCAAGGCTGCAGCGCTTACTTTAGATGAACAGCAGAGAGTCCAATTTAAAACAGCAGCCATTTAATAAGGATTTGTTTTGGGAAAAAAATTCACTGGTGTAATTTTGTCTAATAGGTCAAAAAAACTCATAAAAAGGCACTTGTCTGGAGTTTTTAAATCAATGTCCTGTAAAGCTGCACTTGTAGCAAGGCATGTTCATACTTCAATGTTGAAAGCCTAACAAAAGAGCTTTTTCCGTAATTTTCTAACAACCTTGAAGAACACCAAATTCCACAGAATCCTGCCTTGCTCTGGTTTAGAGAGAAGACATTCAGAGGATTAGCTTGATTGAATTCTTCTGTGCTCTGTAGAGATTGGTAGACAAAACAAAGAAACATGTCCTTGTACACCAATTGCAGCTAGACACTTGCTCATGAAACGGGACACAGTTAACAACCTATAATGTAATGCATTTCCTTCATTATGCAAACCAGATATGGGTGAAGAGATTGGATCATGAAAAATGGGCGTTACACACCACAATGAGGCCAGGTGGTTGGAAGTCAGGGATTGACACAAATGGATTTATTTAAGACCCGGAACATGCTTTAAGAATTTTAAAGTAAATAATTTTTAATTCATGTTGACAAAACAAATGGTCACTAAAATCACTTAAAAATATATAATATAATATAATATAATATAATATAATATTTCCATTATTCAGCATTTTAGAAATGAAAAAGCGAATTTCAGAGAGATTAAAGCCTGGGGCTTGGCAAATTTAGGGCCTTCCTGTCTCTATTAAATGTGTTATGGCAAAAGGAAAATCAAAGTCAATCAGTACTATGTGCAAAAGCATCATATCCAGTTGACCAGTTTTCAAGTGGTCCTACTGGTCTGAATTAAGCTAACGTTTTTGTCCTGACCTGGACCCATTATTTAATGCAATGTAGGGCTGTCGCGATAACCGCAATATCGCAATACCGCGCTATTGACGAGCATAACCACAGAGGAATGCAACAACCCCGATATTTCCGTGTTTTCTTTTTCGTAAGGTTACGCCCTTCTCGTTTTACACTTCGTGCATGTGTACTGAATATTAGTAATGATAACAATGTGTACCATGCTGATTTGTACAGAGGCTCAGTAAATTTGCACTTCACAAGCCTAACAGACAGCGAATGAGAGAGAGATCGACTGAGCGCGTGCGATTACCTGCGTCTGTTCTTCAAGCCGAGTCATGTATATTTGTGAAAACAGGTTATCATGTCCAAGGAAAGCGAAATCTGTCTTAGCATCGACGCATTGCTGGTCAGCTGAGCCTTTAAAAGTGGCGCTCAAAGTTAAAATGGATTTCAACAGCGTGTTTCATTACATCTCTCTTTGAATGAATGAGGGTTTTTGAACGTGTAGTTGAATGAACGGTTTAAAGACTCACTCAAAGACAGTCCCTTGACTCCACCTAGTGGCGCAACAATGTAACTGCACTGATTGACAGCCCATCTACAACACGCAGGTGAAATATCAACAGAAAAAGTATCTTGTCAGTCAGATTCGAGGATCAGAACTAACTGTTTTATATATATATATGCTAACAATAGACTAACGATCTTATTGTCAGGTTTATGTTCTGTTATGTGGACCGTTATTTTGTCATTCTCTTCTGTTTACTTCACTTCCTGTTTCAACGCGATTTAGTTTCGGTTTCTGAATATGACCTTGTTACATCGTAACACATACACACATACACACACACACACACACACACACACACACACACACACACATATATATATATGCGGTAATACCGCATACCGCGCTATCGAGCCATTCAAAATTAAATTCCTTCACCGCGACAGCCCTAATGCAATGGGTTGCTACCAACTACTAATTTTACAGAAGCACAGTCATCGAATATGTTCCCCTGCTCTAAATTGACCCAAAAGTTGAATAAATACTCCCAAAATAAGTGCAGCGTGAGAATGCCAGCAAGGTTTTTGTAAGTGATCTGGACGTAATGTAGATGTTTCTATAATACAGAGACAATGCCAGAATAAGCGGTAAGAAATGTATCACAGAAGAATTTTACACCACAATAAAAACATTTCCAAATAGGCAAGTAATCCAGTAACGCACAACTGGTGGTGGTACATAACACAAAAGCCATGTGTATTAGTCCAGTAAAAATCAGGAATATCTCACCGAGGCATACAGAGAACTTGGCACTTATGTGTGGCATAGCTGCGTTGAGTTTTGAAGAGAGAGCTCTTTGCTTCGCTCTCCTCGGAGGAGCCGCAGAAGGTTATGAAAGATTGCAAAGCAAAGAGACGTCTCCCAGTTTATCCTCCCTGAAAGCCTTCGTGTGCTCTCAGTTCCAGATGAGCGATCTGATGAGAGCCATTTGTCAGGCCCTCCTCTTAATTATCAGCCGGCTCAGAGCAGCATCCTGCAACAGCCACTGACAATGGCACTTTGGGCCTTATTCAGCACTGCCTCAAAACCGCTGTCAGACAGAGACATAAGGGAAAAAAAAAAAAAAAAAAAAAAAAAAAAAAAATAAAATAAAATAATAATAATAATAATAATAATAATAATAATAATAATAATAATAATATATATATATATATATATATATATATATATATATATATATATATATATATATATATATATATATATAAGAAACAGTGTTCGTCTAAGAGTGGAGTGAAAGCTACTCAGCATACTGAGTTCAAAACACTTTTGCATTACTTCTAGTTTATTATAGAAGCGGAAGGTATAGCCGTCGCCTTTCCGTGCCACACGGATTGGTGGGAAGGAAAATCATTTAAATGTTATAATTTAGGTCCATGCCAACAGATAAAACACAGGGTTAAGGAGCTGCGTGGGAGATGTCCCTTTATAATCAGGGCTACGAGGAAGAAAATGAGAAGACAGTTGGGCAGAGAGGAGATGATATTAATGCTAGGGGGGGAAATTGGTTTGTGGTTAGCTTCAAACAGCGTTTAAAAACTGCAAGTGGTTAGTGAGCAGTCTGTCCAAACAGGAGTGAATGTGTGGTATTTTAAAGGTTGTTTACTACCTTTTAAATAAAGAGACACTATATTATTTTATATATAGCCTAGTAAGTAAACAACATATTCCTCTCTCCATAAGGAGATGTAATTTAAAATATCTCCTGAAGGTCTGTCATACACTTTTTACAGTTTACAATATGCAAAGAACTATCAAAAATCAGCTAAACACAACACTGCACGAAAGCCACATTTACATCCCATTCGAAATTCAGATTTTGCTCTTGTTAAGATGTTAAAACAAACAGACACGCATAAATCATGAGTGAAATCGGGGTAATGGGCGAAAATCTAGATGTGACAAAAGGTTTCTGGTTAAATATTTTCCAAATCTCCCCTGATGAAAGAACATTAAGGCATTTAAATGACCTTACACATACTTACAATGGAAATAATACATTCAGAAATGAAGACTTCATTTCATTACAAAAACAACCAAATTAACTAGTTCCAGTCAGGACATCATTAAACAAATTCTTTAAATTCCAATGTCAACAGTCTAATTTAGGTTTGGGTCCATGTTGTGATGTTACATTAGAAGAATCAGCAAATGTTTATGCATGTATGAGGACTATGAAGACTTATATCTAGCTGGCTGTAGGAACCTCCGGGAAATCCATAATAGAACATTATCACAATACTAGTGTCATGATGCAATATGTACTGAGTTTCTTAGGTTCCGACAGACAAAGAACTGCAATCTGATTCTTTGACATCTTTTGGTATAACACAATATATTGTTTTTAAAAGTCATATGTTGATCATTTTAAATACGTAAACTATTTTTTTTTTTTTTTTTGCTGAAATACATTAAAAATTCAAAATGCACTCTACATGAGTGACAGACACGGCACAAAGCTTGTAAGAGTTTTGATTGTTTTATCAAGGTTGCATTTATTTTACCAAAAATAAACAGTAATTTTGTGTAATTATTATTAAAATGTAAAATAACTTTTGTTACATATTTTGTTACATATTAAAATGTAATTTATTCCTGTGATGGCAAAGCTGAATTTTCAGCATCATTACTCCAGTCTTCAGTGTCACATGATCATTCAGAAATGATTCTAATGCTGATTTGGTGTTCAAGTACCATTTCTTATTATCACTCCTGAAAACAGTTGTGCTGCTTAATAATCTGTAAAAACCATGATATATATTTCTCTGAATATTTTCATAAATAGACAGTTTAAAAGAACAGCATTTGAAATATTAACCTTTTGTGCATTATAACAATCCTAACCCTTACTGACCCCAAACTTTTGAACTGTAGTGTACCTCTGATGTTTAAAGAGAGGAAAAAACCATATTAATTAATTAATTAATACTTAAATTAAGATTTCATATGCCAATTTTGCAATATTGTGACAAATGTATTGTAATATCACATTGTATCTTTTTTTTTATTTTTCATTTTTTTATTATCTCCACCCCTAGTATGCTCCAAATATCCATAAAACCCTCAAACATTCACTGGTGCTTTAGATTTAACAGCTAACAAAATGGGAACAGGCCTGAATATGTGAGGGTCACCAGCAAACCCCGAGTTTGGAACGGCCACTGCGCACAAGTGGCTGATGAAGCGCTGAGAGAAGAGCGTCCTCAGCACCACTAGTGAACGCAGCACTCATCCATCGCAGCTGGGAGAGCCGCCATTAATATTACAGGTGCTTAAAGCTCCATCCAGTCAATAACCACTATTACAGCCAATGGAGCTAATGAGGGGAGCAGAGGTGACCATCCAGCTCCCATATGCACAATGCAGCCCAATCTCTCAACACTACTGTAAGACAGGGGCTGTAATGTGAACACTTCATTGTGCTAGTGGCCTACAATCAGCACGAGCAGATCAACGGAACACAACTGTTCAAGTCAATGTCGACAATTAGACTCTTTGAAAACAAAATCGATCTGCTAGAGGCTCTAACACTGGTGCAACGGCACTGCTCGCTTCCAAGAAAGGACTAAAAAAAAAAACACACCGGAGAGGCGGTTTTGGCAAACCAATGGAAACTCAGCATTCATCTACGACTGCGGACTGACACAAGAATCCCTCACACAACAGAGGCAGTCAATCAATCAACAGAAACGCACAGCAGAAGCGGCGAAGAGGGTGCCGAGGGTGGACAGGGACCTGTCTTTTACACCTTTATCCATCTGAAGCTCGTACACCGGCTTTCCCTTCAGGCAACGCTCTCCTTTAAACTGCAGTCGAGAAGAGAGAAAAGCAGATTCTTTGTGCTTTGACAAAGAAGAGAGGGAAAAAAAAATTACCCAAGTTTCACCATTTGTATTCAACTTTACACAGATCCAAAAGTCACAACCCTCCTATAGAGTCCATTAGCAAAGTTAATGTAAAACTGTCAAGCACAACGACCCATAAATAATACATTGCTGAGGTGAGGAGAGGCCGGGTACCCTTCTGCTCACCGCCGTCCCTCTAGTCAGACACTCTAGCCCTCTACAAGGCCACATTAATTGTCTAATTCAGAGGCAATTAGTTGGCAGTGAGAGGTTGTGGCCTTGCAGCCAGCTGGCCCTGATAAGGAGGACAGAGGCTAGAGGGGCGGCAACCAGCAGTAGTAGCTCTGCCCATCTCTCTCTGCCTGCTGACCAGACTCTCCACTGCTATAGGCGGCACACGTCACCTTGAAGAGAAAGACAACTGCCTACACAGCCTGGTTGTATAGCTCATCAAGACTTTTCAGGGCCATAAAAGTATTTGAACACACAAAAAATGCTTATAAAGGATCGTATATTATTGCCATTAGATAAAAAATATCAAACAAACCAAGTGGCCAGTGGCATCTGCAATACACTATAGGCCTCTCTCTCTCTCTACAGACAGCTCTATAATATTTATATATATATATATATATATATATATATATATATATATATATATATATATATATATATATATATATATATATATATATATATTAATATTATAGAGCTGTCTGTAGTGTTTGATCACCAGAAATTGTTTAAATGTTGATTCTGAACAATACATCTACTCTTTTAGAATTTAAAACCGGTCTCTTTTTGAAATGTTTTACTTATAACGTGTGCTTGTTATTTTTAAGTGCCACTTTGTTTGATGTTTTGCAATCTATAATACAATTACAGTTCTTCAATATGACTGTGGTGGCCAAACATTTTTGGAGCTACTGTACATGCATTTTTCCAAAGTTTTCTGCAATAAACTAGAATGGAAAAAGTGTATCGAGAGTGCTGACACTGATGAATAGGCAATCGTCAGTGAGGAATTAATGTGTCATATCCATGGTTGCTATGACCTGCGATTATCCAGAGTGATGCAAAGACGCTGGAGTTTTGCCTGTCAATGGCTATGGGATGGGAAGACAGCATTGATTTCTGGCATCTCATCCATCATTGGTTGTGCTCTACTGCTAGGAGGCACTGTCATTCTCCTCTCCCGAGTAAAGGGTGAATTCTGTAAGGACACGGCGCCTGTGGATACATATATACTGTAGCGACAAACTAATGATGATACCAGGCATGTGAAGTGCATTTTCTAATCTCGAGATGATTACAGAAATTGGGTTTCTGGCAAAAATGAAATAAATAATCCAAAAGACACATATGGCTTTGAAGCAGAGATCTTGTAATTTCTGCTGTTTCCTAGCAGGAATTTAAGTCAAAGGAGGGGGAAAAAAACAGGCACGGGATCAAAAAAGCCCGGTCTAACTCATTAGACCTCAAAGTCCTGGCCTTCCCAGCTACCAGCACAGACAAACCAAAGTCACCCAAAACCCAGATAGTAAAAGCATGGAGCTCAATGACATTTTCGATGTGGGAGCTCTATGTGAAGTCCCTGGGCAGTGTGCCATATCCTCAGTGACACCACACACATGGTGCCACTCTGTCTGCAGCTCCTGCCTGCTAAAACCATGTCAGATGGGCATAAAACGAGATGAAACATTTCTGCCATTGCACATTTCCTATTGTTAAACTCAGCATTGTACTGGTAATGCCTTGGCAGGCCTGCTTAATCTTTAAATTCAAGTCTTCAAAAAAATAAATGACAAGAAGGGTCAGGAATGCTAAAGAGTAAGCAAAGTAAATGGGCAGCTTATGGGTAATTACTTCAAATCGCAAGTACTATTGTGTATGGCTGTGCAGCATTTGCCTTCGTTCTGGAAGAGGTGCTCCTCAAGCAAACATCTAGATCAGTTAAATCCACTGTTACACTAGGTCTTCATGCTCAACCATGTAGATTAACATACACATTTTTTCTCATTCACAAATAAATGAGCAGATAAAGACAATGTCCATAATAGAGGAAACATTTGTGTTGATCATATTTAAATGATTTTTAGAAGTTAGAAGTACAAAATGTATTTTTATACAGAAATGAAAGACATGCTCATCTTAGAAGAGGTCTATGCAATAAAATATAAAATATAAAAACCACTGCATTTCCAGAAAATAACATCAGATCTATGTGAACTCCGGATTACTTCAATTATAGACACAATATGTTAATTCACACAATGACATAGAGGCTCAAAAGAGAGAAGAGGAGAATCACAAACAATTCATTTAAAATCATAGATGAAGAAAATCTTTTCAAAGTGAACTGCACAACCATTTATGAAAATTACAATTTCATTTTTTTCTTCTTTGTATAATGCCAGCGGCAACGACAGACAGTCCAACTCCAGCTTAAGCAGATTTCAGAGAGTAGATTCAGAGTTAAAGGCGGATTCCAAGGACCAGACTCTATTTATAGCATGCACAAATTCATCATGGCTCAGCGCCTCTCTCTTGGGGCCAAATCACAGCAGCGATGAGAGGCCATGTTCAGGTCATCCCAGCCTCAATTAATAAAGAGCCGGGCATCCTCGCCAGAATGAGGGAAGCTGCTGACTTGTTTAAAGGCTGGCATGATAACGGTGTTGAAGTTTTTTTTTTTTTTCATTTATTTTTAAAAGTGGATTATGGAAAAAAGCAAAAACAAGTATCTTAAGCTGAACAAGGCAATTAATTGCTGTGGGGGAGGAGCGAAAATGTATGTAGACAGAAACATAAAAACTGAAATTTAAGCAGTAAGGTATGAGAGGAAGAGCAACCCCTTCTTTAGCTGTGACTATATTCAAAATAAGGCATGTCCTCAAATGTCTAATACAAGACAATGAATACATCACAATAATGTTAAGCACATAGCTTATTGGACCAACATTTAGGTTTTTTGTTTTCTTCTTAGCACATTCAGACCAGTTTGGTTGAAGATTCTGTTTTTTTAACCCCTAAGTGTCTGATGGAAAGGCAGCTGCTATTATACAAGCAGTAAGAAATGCTAAAGAGGCCGACATTTCACCTAAGTTCACCCAGCATTAAATGTTCCATGTCAGGTATTGACTTTTTGTAACAGGCCTGATTATCACCGCAGGGCTCGCAAAATCGTTAACCCGACGTACCGGGGCTATTGCGTTTTCCAGTCGGGCTACCAAATTGTATCACTGCCCTGCCCGACGGGCTACCTTAAATACAGGGCTCCCGCGGGTCCTTAAAAACTCTTAATTTACTTGTATAAAATTTAAGGCCATAAAAAGTTTTAAATACTTTAAATGGTATAAGAAAAGTCTTAATTACAATTTCAAGAGGTCTTACACAGTTGGGGACGGAAAGACAAGAATTGCGATACAGCTGGATTAAACTTCAAAAGGCAATGATGTCATTGAATAAATGAGCGCTGCACGTTTCAAAGTCAAAACGCGGCGCAGATGTCTTTATGTGAATGTGTCTCAGAAGGGAACTGACTGTCCTCAGAAACGTGTCGTTGGCATTTTCATTTCATCTTGCCTATAAAATGCCTGATAAAGCAGCATATATGAGTGCAGTGCTGCTTTGTGTACAGCCGTTACCGGAGAAGCCGCTATATTTGCTCCTAAAGCGCCACCTCGTGGCAGAGAGTGAATTTGCATTTCCAGTGTGCCTATCTTATGTTCAGATCAATGAGAATATCAACCCATGTTTTTATGCAGCAAACATAGTTGTAAATGTGAAAGAAGTTAATGTGCCTTCTAAAAATCTAAACAATTAAGACCGTAATATTTATGTTTTAAATTAATATAATATGTTTGACTTGTCCCTTTTCATAAAAATGGTTTTAAACCTGAAATGCCACTTTATAAGATTTTGTGTGTGTGTGTGTGTGTGTGAGAAAACTTGTATCTAAACTGTAAATCATGTCATTTTATGGCTTAAAATGTTACCATAGACATTGTCCAACCCCACTCATACAGTGTTCATTTTACTTGTGCACCTCTTAAAAAGGTTAAAAAGGCTAAAAAGGTTAAAAATTGATTTTTAAACATTCTGCAGATACTCTGTAAATAGTGAAATAAAATTCTTTGATATTTGTGTATTTAAAATGTTTTTGATTGACATTTAGACTTATCTGATTTTCTATATTTAAAAATTTGTCTTTTTTATTTGGGCTATTTATTTGTGCAAATGTTGCGCAATAGTTATGCCGGTGAACATCTTAACCTCAGTCAATTCACTATAGAGAAAGTGAAAGTAAAAAACAAAAAAAACCTGATGGGGCTTTCTAACGCTGCATTAAGGCCATTGCACACTGAGTCCGAAATTTTCGCATGCGTTTTTCCATTTTTTTGTATTCCTCATTCTTTCCTATCAAAATGTATGCTACGGATGCGAAAATGCAGAAAATCGAATCTGATTCAATTTTTTTTATGACAGACGAAAGTTTCAGAAGCAGTGTGTAAAGGTCATTGCACACTGAGTTCGAAATTTTCATCCGAAATTTTCAGACGTTAAAAAATAAATACGACCTCACGTTGTGTCAATCACATTTACACACTGCCCCGAAACTTTCGGCTGTCATAAAAAAATTCGGATCAGGTTCGATTTTCTGTGTTTTTGCATCCGTAGCATGCATTTTGACAGGAAAGGATGACGAATACAAAAAACTGAAAAACGCAATGCGAAAATTTCGGACTCCGTGTGCAAGGACCTTAAACATGACTGACACAATGTGAGGTTATATTTATTTTTTAACGTGCGAAAATTTCGGACTCAGTGTGCAATGACCTTTACCCTGTATGCCCGTCCAGTACGCTTAAATATGGAGTAGTATCTGTAAATATTAAGCCACAAAAAGACCATCTAAACATGAATCCTGCATGTTCTGTGTGTCTGTGTTAATGAATGGCGCAGACGCATGGTTTTGTTTACTACACGCATACCTGAAGTTCGCATGACGCTCGCGGTGATTTCAGTGCCTGCCGTCTCACTAAATGAGGACATAATTACATGAACAACATCGCCAAAACTGCTCTGAGAGTCACTTCATGGGCATTTTACTATTTCATTTGAGTAAAACTAGCCTCATATCATGCAGAAATGTAAAGGTATTCACGGCAACTCGTAAAAATAAAAGTTTAGTTTACTTGAAGGCACTGTGCCAGAGATATTGTTCAGTAGAATGTACAAAATACTACTAATACTATTAGTACTACTACTAAATTTATTAAAACTTTAATTTAAGGAATAATCACACAACATTTCTTACGTTTTATTGTTAATAGTAAATCCCCTTTGTTGCCAAAAAATAAAGTTTGATTAATTTTCAATAATTAAAAGATAAATTAAATGAACGTATTATGCCTTCATTTGATAACCAGAAAAATTTAAATACACAACACAGAATTTCTGAGGTGAAAAAAAAAAAAAAATTCATAAGGCTATTTTAAGAATAAATTTGAATAAATTAAGTTGTTTTTATCCATTCAAATGATTAGACGATGATTAGACATGCTAAAAAAGATAATTTGGTAACATTAAAACAAATGATGAGAAAACTTTTAATAATGCCTTATTTTACTTTTAATAAATTGATGTGAAATTGTATGTTTCATGATTAATTAATTAGACATACTTTTTAGATTAATACAATTTAATTTAACTATTAAAAAGGAGTCCAGAAAAATTAAAACCGAAAAAAGCAGAATCCAGAAAAATTAAAACTGAAAAAAGCGGAATTTAGAAAAAATAAAACGGAAAAAACTGAATTTGGAAAAAAAAAATAAAACTGAATTTGGGAAAGCTGTAAACCAGGGGTCGGCAACTGGCGGCCCACCAAAACTGGCCCGCCAACAATAATATCTGGCACGCGCCCGCAGCCAGATTATTTTGATAGCGACTGGTTCTGAAATAGATGTGTCATGACAGCAACAGTTACTCACAATCAGAGTACGTGAGCGGAGCGGTGTGATTTTGTATGGAGGGAGGAACAGATTTTTTCAAAGTCGGAGCGTCGTGGTTTTCACTCGCTTCAAGAGCGCTCCAGCACCGCTCCATCACGAGTACAATTCATGCCAACATCCCGTAATATAACTGCATATTTAGCAAAAATTCATGAGCGGGACATGAGCGGGAAGTTATAGTTCTCAAGGAATTTGTTTGTTCCTTCTAGATACTGAATATTTTCAGCTGAAAGCATGATTTAAACAAGTACTACAACACTTATTCACACGCAATCGCTCTCTCACTAATGCATTTAAACAAATGTAATCTTACTTCATCTGTATCCGATTTCGAATGAGCAGAAATCTGTAATTTGTTATTTTCAATCACAAATAAAATTTGCACAGCAAAAAGCAGCAATTATACCTTTTATTGCTAACAACCATGTTATTAGCTTGTCATGTGGTGGGAAAAAAGTTTGCACATTAGTGTTCCAATAAGCCACTTTGAAACTTTCCTGTTATTTTATTTATTTTATTTTTTAATATACGTTATGAACAGAACTGTGATATTTCAAACATACTGAAATACTTTAGACGCGGAGTGGTGTTTCTGATATCAGTGAGCGAGGAGCGGAGCGGGAGTGGGAAATGGTGAACCGGAGCGGAGTGATTATTAAATGCTCGGAGCGCGGAGGGGAAATTGTTGACGCTCATATACTCTGCCGGACATTGCCACACAAATGTGGCTTTTTGTTAATGACTGTCCTCCTACACTACAGGATTTAACACAGAGTAACAGCTCACTACCAGTTACAAAAGACACTGTAACAGTCTGTCACAGGCAATTCTAGTTGCATTTTTCATCAATTAATTTCTTAAATTATCCTTTGACTATGTTCTGGCCCGCCATCTAGTGGCGGAATTTTTTTTGGCCCGATGCCAAACTTACTTGCCAACCCCTGCTGTAAACCTAGGGGAAACACTGTGTATCTACCAATTGCTCAAAAGTAGTCCTTCCCATAATTAAAAAAATTATTACATGGCTACAACAGTACTGGTTAACGTGATTCAAGACGTCAGTTTCTTCCAATAGCACTTCCAAAGTCAACTCCGTGCTTTGCGAGGTGTAGCGGGTGCCCTCTCTGCCAGCTCCACCTGGTGAGCCGCTACACTTTCTGCCCACCTACTCTGTGTGAGTGGCGGGGTACGAGTGGGATGGGGCAAGGTGAGGCTGGTGGGCGGGCGGCCAGGCGGGAGCTTCCTGACACGGGAGCCAGCCACACAGCAGGATCAAACTGGCTACGGCATGAATCACCACCACTCCCACCACCGACACAGCCACTTCTGCTGCTGCCACAATTAAAAACACAGAGAGGCTGCAAACTAAATATATGCAACAACACAGGCCTAATAACTGCATACTAGATTTTCAAATCTGATTTACTGTAAGGTAACTATATTTTTAGAAAAAGTTGGTGGAAAAAACATACAGACAACTTTTATCAATATGTATCTTAACATTTGAATAATTTAATATCAGGAGGATGTTTAAAAATGAAATGCCTGACCGCCTAATGATCCTAGCTGGAGGATTAAACTGAAAATCAGAGTGCGCTGAAGCAATTTTACATCTTAATATTCCAAACCCCGTACACCAAGCCTGAGTCGAGAGATATGATGAGTGCAATACCTGTGCTTCCACATTTAAATAAAAGCAAGGGGAGCTGGGATTTGGGCCGTCGAGTTACTTAAGAGATAATGTTCCCGGCTCGCAAGTAAATAACGCCCTGGGGGGGTGAAGCAGTCCCCCAAATCACTTATTAGGAAAAAAACGGTCAATCGCCCCTGGCTTCCATTATTATGTTGGCTGCCCAGCAGCGGGTGCAACCTTTGATCTGTTTAGGTTGGTGAGCATTTGCATTTCATAATGAGATCAAAGAAGACGGTCCAGACACTCCACAAGTGCCAACAGCGTTTTTAAACAGGGCAAGACTCAAACTCACCAACCGCATTTGTCCATTAGAGCAGGCCGAAACAGCTTTGGAGCATCAGCGTTTGTGAGGAATTAAGCATTTGCACACTTTTGCAGGTGTGGAAACGGGAGAATATCATGCCGGTAGCGATGGAAGAGATTCAAGAACAAACATTTCAAGCTTATTTAAACTGGTTAAGATGCGAGAACTGCTTGGGATTTTCGGCGGCGCTTCAGACGAGCCATCTCCTGCACAATGAGATTCAGACTTTGGGTTCGAAAGTGGGTAAAGCGATGACCTGAAAAGTCACCCTGCCTTCCCGAAGCACTGCTGGTAAATCATCAGGGAGCAATTAGGCGAGAAAGTGCCAGAACCGCATTGTGAATTCTGAGGAGCAGCAGCCGTGGCAAAGCCATCATAAGCAGGCCGCGCTGTCACATCTGCTAGCGTCGCACGTTTTCTGAGTGCCTGATCAGATTACGGCCTGCTCTGTGGCCAGATTACAAACCTGTTGTGTAAACAGAGATTGAAAATTCTCGGAGGATAACAAGAGCTTTCACGTGGCTTGGGTCCTCCATAATCCTCTAACATCCATACGTTTAATGCTTTTAAACTGAGGTTTAGCCCGGTTGCACTCCGTCACAGCTTCTATATAAGTGCTCTGAGGTCAAACGAGATGAGGATGCTGGAACGCTCGGATCAGGTGGGTTGCGATGGCTTTCGCTTCACCAGAAGCAGCTTTCAGTGTCAAACGCATAAACTCAGACGGTGATGGATGCTAAGCATCTTGACAGCATTAAACATCTTATCAGTGACAAGTGGGTTTGACTGGGAACAGTGAGCCTCTCAACCCAATAGACGGCAAATTAATCTCATTTGCTCTTTCACTCTTTTCACTGAGGTAGCTCGCATGCAGATAATTGGGATTATGAGAACTGGACAAAGGCGAGTATATTACATAAGAGCTTTCAAAAGGGATGAAGGATTATTTCTTGTGGTGACAGTCAAAGCAATATCTTGAATCTGTGTAGTGGCTACATAATTGAACACTACCCTGCTGTTCTGAGGCAGTAATGCTAGATTTTTTGATACAAATCATATACAAGAATTTGATCTTTAATTCAAACCACTGTGGGATTGTGATATAAACCTGCCTGCAGTAAAATGTTGTACTGAAAAAGGAGGTATATTGTATTAATTTTAGCATTCCAAAACATTCCTCCTCACAAAAAAAAAATGTTATAAGTTACAAAAAAACTAAATGATTTCAAAAGTAGCAGTACTTTGGTCGATACAATATTCTTTAATGAATAGAAAATTCAAATGGCCATTTATTTGAAATATAAATCTTTTCTAATATTAAAAATGTCTTTACTGTCACTTTTGATTAATTTGATGTGTTCTTGAGGAATAATAATATGAATTTCTTTAAAAAAAATAACTAAAATCTTAATGACCCCAACCTTTTAACCAGTAGTGTATAGGAATAGAAGTTCCACACACTGCGGTACTTATAAATCCAAAGAGTCCCCTTACAAAGCCAATGAGACAGTGTGAAAGCAAAAAAGAAAAGTTCTTTTAAAACACAAATAATCTATTCAATTTCACATCATGGTGTTATTTTATACAGAAAAAAAAATGCTAGTAAAAAAAAAAACCTTGAGCAGTTAGTCAAATTCTGCATTTCACCAGCCACTGTGGCTTGTGGGAAAAAATTCTAACCCTGGTGACAACCCAACTCTACAGTAACCGGTTTCATAATATTGCAGAGACAGAATGTGCTAAAATTCATCTCAAGCTGCATATCTGTCTCCCCTAATACAGCGTTAATATTTTTTGACCTTGATGAATTATCTATTCTTATTGACAGCACTTATTGATATTTCTTAAAAGCGTTGGCTAATGGAGTTCTATTGAGATGACTAAATGAGTTGCCGCCGCCTGGATTAGCCTGGTCTCATCTCTCCGGCACAGCTAGAATTATCATAGAGAACAGACGTGTGCGTGCACTGGGTCGTAAATTCCTGCTGCCGACATCTCAGGGGGGATGTGGAGAGATGGAGGGCGAAGACTGCACACAGACCTACATTCACCCCAGCCACGCTCGGTATATGTGCAAACGCGCAAATATAGCAGCGCGCACTTCAGAGACAAAGGATCTCTCTAAAATAATAGTCAACGGCGGTCGGAGTGAGATTCGCGCTCTCCGGTCTATTAAAAGAAACACTCGTATTGCTGTTATACAATTCTTAACACCAAATCCATAGCTCTGTTTTCCCATCTGTACACGCTCTTCCAACTGTGTGATGCGTTTGTGCTGCGATATCCTGAAAGCCATTTTCCACATCACATAGTAGGATCGCACAGCGCCTCGGTCTGTCTCAAACCATGTATTTAAACGCAAGCAGTTTCACAAAGAGCCACCAGCGTGCCTTTGATTTCAGCTATATCTTCAACTTATATTTACGTAAATAAAAATAAGCAAAGGAACTATATCCAATTATCTAACTTTTCATTACTCTGTTTTAGGGCTGGGCGGTATATCGAGTTTGTACGATATATCGATATTTTCTTTATAAGCGATATGATATGAGGCAATGCCGTTTATATCGATATACAGTAGTTTGAAACGAGCGCATCTGAAAATATAGCGGAAGACATAGACTCAGTCGTTACGGAGAAAGTGCATAATCCAATTTGTTCTAAACACGTGACAAACTTTATATTAAGGCCTTTAAAAACTGGTAAGACATAGTATAGTTTATAGTTTCGCGTAGTTTAAGTGGCTCGGCCCATCAGATGCTCTTACAGAAAGTCTGCGTGTGCCGCTGACAGAGACGCCACTCGTGCGGTTTAATGTGTTTGAGATGTGCTGTTTCCCTTAATGCATAACTTACGTTTCACATGTATATTCTCCATCTGTAAATGTTAGAAAGTCGGAAATATTTCCATTTTCTTGTCAGAAGTGCATGAGCTTTCTGCTGTGCGATTCTCCGCTAAACTTCACAGACTTCATTTATAACGAGCGCCGCCACGCGCATGCGCGCCAAACAGGCAGAGCTCAATTAAATATTAGCGCAATAATTCTGACTAAAATATACATTTCGCTGAAATATTTGTAGTTGGCCAACAAATGTGACATGTAGGTTTAAAATTCTACAAGTCAGTCTATTTTTATGTTAGCACTAACTGTATATAAAGTGACTAATGGGTTAATCAAAATAGTCTAACACAACTCTGTGCTTTTGTTCTTATTTATTTTCATTTTTAATTTAGTGAATTTAACTTCCGCTTTAAAAGCCTTATTCTTGTTTTTAGATTGCAATGTTACAATTTTAGAATGAAATGTGATTTTAACCCTTTTTTGCACATAATATAAAGGCTTTCACTTTATTTGTTTTCATAGCCTTTAATATGTATTGTTTTATTGGACAACATTGGGCGGTAAGTGAAATATATATATATTAAATACAGATTTTTTTTAATCCAAATACAAAAACGAAAATACCGAGATATATACCGTATATCGCAAATCGGACAAAAAATACAGAGATATGAATTTTTGCCCATATCGCCCAGCCCTACTCTGTTTAAACGAACGTTAACAGACTACAGAATGCATATTTGGCCCTTTGTAAACTAACATATTGCCAGATTCTCAATATAATATCTGTAGCAATACATGATATAGAGATGGAATGTGGCAATTAGCGGCCATCATTGAGAACAGCGGTGGGTCGCCTCTTTCCATGAGGCTTTTGAAAAAAGGCTACATTCCAGCAAAATGGAAAGCCGTCTCTCGGTAAACGTGTCAGGGCAGCAACCTTGTACAGCGATTTCAGTGAATTCAGTGAAAAACGCAGAAATCCATTTGTTATGTCTGTCCACTGTGTAAAATGTGTGCAGAGGGGGGAGGGGAAAGGAAAAGAGAAAGACTGATGTCACAAAAGGCATTACAGGTGCTAGCAAGCAATTTAACTTACAGCCATCTTCCCAGGTACCATGGACAAAGTGTGAGCACGTTTCTAGCAAGAGAATAAAAAAGGTTCATCTTAAAAAGAGTAAAAGCACCACGCTGACCCTCAAACTCACCTCAGAAATCTGCAAATACAAATCTTTTCAGTGGAAATAGTGTTATGCTTCTGGAGGGAAGAAAACTTAAGGAAATAGGATTGATAAATATGCAATTGAAACTCTCCTGCTCTGTAATCCACAGACAACAATGGGGTGGAAGTGTATGGAGCCACATGTTTGATTTGTTATTTTGATTATAGTTATCAAGTAAAACCTGCATCTATAAACATATTTTAAGATGATTTTTAAACTTACAAAATCATGTGTTACTCTCATATCTACACTGACATAAATATCCGTTGTACAGCAGAGAAGAAGAGGGTGGTGTGTGAAAATATGCTAACCAACAGATAGACGCATAGACGCGCATACACGCACAGGGACGCATCTCTCACGGATATGAACCACGTGCATCTTGTCTGCCTGCAATAAAGCCGTGCTACCGATTCTATTGCCAATAAATGTCAACTGATTGGAAAGCTCATTCTAATATCAATTTCCATCTCCGCTCTTTAAAAGGCAATCAGCACGGCTTCATCTCTGTATATCATATGCTCCTTGAGATGGTGACACAGCAATGGCTCTCTCCAACATAATGGACTTCTATCAAGGCATCTGGCATGAATAATACAAGCCATGAAAGGCAGTTTTTTTTCCTCTTCTATGGCTTGTGTGGCTGGATCTGGCTGGGTGAATATCAACACACTTCCTTCTCACACGTGTCTCCAAAAAGAGCCTTTATTTTCTTGTGTCTAGAGAGACAAGATACTGTGTCAAATATTAATGGTCATAAAAAGATCCGAATGGCGCTTTGCAAAATAGCAGTGTGGCTGTTGCTTTGATATTTTCAAAACGCTCCTTGGCGAGGAAAGGAAGAAAAAAAAAAGCCTTGACAGCATAAGAAATGAGAATAATTTCACACATTAACCTTGGCAGTCTCCTCTGACTAAATTCAGGGCTGATTCGGTACACTGATTGAATTTAAGTGGAGGGACGTCACTCGTGTGCATGCAAATGTCTCTGACGGGCAGAAAGCAAATAATGACAAATTAACTGGCGCTTACAGTCAACGCCTCGCCCCTTACCTTCCACCCGCTGCCAGCTTCCCTGTAATAGGGGAAATTGTCACAGATCCACTGGTAGATCTCGCTCAGTGTCATTTTCTTCTTTGGCGAGCTGTTGATGGCAAATGTGATGAGGCTGGCGTAGCTGTACGGCGGTTTGCCGTCCTTGTGCTGCTGCACCTCTTCCTGGTCCAGTGTGGTGTTGGGGTCCAGCAGGGCACTCTTCTTAGCCATGCCTGGCCCGTGAGCATTCTGGGCGTCTGCTTTCTGAATGGCCGCCCGCATGGTCAGCTGCGGCAGCCAGTCCATGGAGGTCAAGCTGCTCTCCAGCTCCGACGTCATGGTGGCAGGTCGAGTGGTGGCGGGAAAAAAGGGGTGACGATCCGGTGTGGCGACGACGCAAAGGCTCCCTCAGATCACGGTTTTTGTCGGCGTCACTCAAAAACGAAACCTGCAGAGAAGAGCGAGAGAGGGGATCATTATATTGCCCGACACTGTCAGGATATGAGCGATTGCTTCTGAAGCACGCCGACACTTCAATAGTTAGAACCACTCCAGCTGGAACCAATGTCATTTAATTAGCACATTCAAACAGGCAGCATTTCTCTTTGGAGAGAAGCTCTAGAACAGACGCAGATCTGCAGACAAAAAAAAAAAAACCTTGAGCTGCACAGACCGGCCAAGCCGTCTGGCCCACCTCCTACCTCCAGCCTGCACCCTGCAGCTGACTCACACAACTGTAATCCGAGCCGCAAACTGAGTAAATGCTGCAGAATTGTTTTCACAACTGCCAGACAAATGGGGGAACGGTTCACAAGGAATTCCAATTCTCCTGAGGGTAGCGTAACCCTTTCTATCTCCCTCTTCCCTTCCCCCCCATCCATCTCTCTGCGTTGTAAACAGGCCTTTGCGTCGTCGTCTTGCAGCACGGTCTCTTATTCCTGTCTGCAGCTGCACCCTACACTCACAAACAAGCTTGTGTTTTAGGCACGCTGCCCTCTCTGGCTCAAAATAGTAGCAAAAACGTGAGGCCCGTCCCGTCACATAGGTACACGGTCGGGCAGCATAATCCATCTACACTTCGCGCAGAACATCTTATCGTGAAAATGACAACACGACTGGAAAAAAGGAACCAGAGGAGGGAATATCCCACATATTATTGAGACGAACCTCGGTTTAAAAATACCTCCCCGGTTCTCTCGGGAACCTCATTGAAATTCTTCTAGAATGGCGGAAAGCGAGCGCGAGCCTCTGAAATCTGATAAATGAGATGTCTGTGAGGTCTTTTTTTCATCATTCTGTCATTTCCATAAAGGTGAGTCATGACCCTCTAATTTAAAAGATTTTTTCCAGCACAAGGATGGGATCCTCTGATGCAGCTGTATAAAGTGCAAACTTAAAATTCTAATTTAGCACCCTTGCTATTCACATGCAGGAAATGAGCACCTTTGGGCACTTGCTAATTAAATTAAATCAAATCTATGCGCAGTGGACTCTTCAATTTCTAATGCATCCAATCTGATTTTCACATAGACTGCAGAAATAAACTGCATTGACAAACTGAATCTGCTGCATGTTGCAACAAACAGGCAACCACCCTGAAAGCAATGTCAGGCAGACAGCAGCCAAATAAATGTGAAAGGTAAGGCAACTATCCATGTACTGATAAAATAAACAGCCTGAACTTGCTTTTGGAACAAAACTCTCTACCGAATGCATAAATGTAAATGTATGGTTAGCCAGTTTCTGAAGGTTTTCAGAGTCACATTATCAACATTTATATCAAAAATAGTAAGATGGCATTAATTAATGTGGTGACATGTTAATGTCATCTCAAACTATTTTAAACAGAATTTTTCTTTTTTTTTCCATAACAAATGCAACATTTATGACATTAAATTAAACTACATGAGAACCATTTATTTAAAAAAAAAAAAAAAAGATTTAAAACAATACACATTCAAAATAAATTTTAACCCAAACACGACATTGATTCAGAAAAAAAGGCTCATGGATATGTTGGATAACAACACGTCTTCAATAAAGGAGAATTTGTAAGCTTTGCCCTCGTCGATTATGACCATATATGCATTTGAAAGTAAAGACTACACAAGAAACACCAAAGCTGACTGTATCAGATAAAACTGTGGGCAGCAGAGTCAGAATTGCTCAGAAAAACTTTGAAATATTGATCAAAATAAAAGAGTTGGTATCAAAAAAGCATCAGATATAAAAAGCTGCAATAAAATAACTGAAGCAAAGTTCAAACCTTTCATATCAAGTTTCAACTAAGAAGTCATCTGATTTTTTTGGGAAGGTCAGAGTGACCAAAACAATGCTAAAACACTTCATAGCTCTGTTATATATAAGTGTTTTATAAATTCAACACTACTGAATTTATAAAACACTTATATATAACAGTTCTTATAACAAAAAAAAAAAAAAATCTGATTAAATGTTAATTTGGACTTAGGATAAATATTTGAATATTTGTGAGGCTGTTCATGCCACGTGCATAATGCACAATGTATTTTAAGGCTTTGACTAATAAAGTAATACATTACAAAAATGCCAAATGATGCATGCAGAATGAGGCATTATGTGCACTTAATATTCACATCACCATCCCACAAACCACAGAAGTATCCCTGCAAGAATTCTGAATGATGAAATCTGCAGATAAAGGTTCAGATTTCAAGCATCACCTACTTGCTACAGGGCTGCTGCCATTTTGACTCCATGCACATCAGCCAGGAATGCACAGCTCTCAGGAGCGCTGCTGTGGTAATTAGCACACCTCTGCAGTGCCAGGCAGTAAAATGCAGCCTGTATCTCCCCTCATTAACAGTGGCACCTGTACAGATGACTCGGTTACAGGCCCGCACTGCAGAGAAGCATGCATTGACTGGCACGGAAAAGGGAAATGGCTGGTGGCCATTACGCACACGTCCACAGAGTTAAGCAGTTCAGTCTACTAAAGTCAGTAGCCCCCTGGGAACTGATTACAAAAAATGCATGTCTGCTTTGAATTAACAAAATACTACTGAATACTACTATTTGAGCCAAAATGTTGTACCATTTGATACTAGAGCTGCAGAATGTAATTGTTTTTACGATGCTGATGTGAACAATTCTGCATTGATGCATGAACACAGGCCTATCATACATATTAATGTACTGTTTTATTGTAAATTCTAAATTCAGTTCTCTTTAGTAGTGTATTGCACTTGAGTAGTCAGATAGACAGAATTATTTCAAAATATACTCTTGGTGAGCATTCAGGTAAATACAACTGGTTATGTCTTAATTGAACAGAAAAAAATTGGGAGGAAAATCTGATGTGTAACACTATATTTGACCTGTGCATTAACCTGCTGCTGTCTGGGTCATTTATGTTAATCAAACAACAAAAGAAAAGGGTAAATTCTTGTCTGGACTTGACTGAATATCTTTTGCAGCTTTAATTACTCATCAGTTTATTTGTAATTAATTAACTAAAAACTAGTGAATATTTTTACATATGATTATATTTCTGTATTATTTATTCTACATGCATGCTTCTGTTAAATAGATTGAAAATTAGGAAAAAAAAAAAAAAGTAAAGCATTGTTAATATCATTCAAAAACAAATTGTTACCTTCTGAATAGTTACCGAATCTAATCGTGAAGCAAGTGAAGATTCACACCTCTATCTCATACACATTTTCTATTTGACAAAAGGTTAAACATTTTAGTGTTTTAGGTGCTTAAAAGGAAAAAAATGTGGCCTTCCCTAAGTGAAATAAAATAAGTACTAAAATACCTCAATTAAAGCAAATTCCTAGATTAAAGCAAAATGGAAATATTTTTTTAAATATTATAAAAGCACATAAAAGTATGCACTGAAAAGTAAATGTTTTCTATAAAACATTCATAAAATTACATACATATACATATATATATATATATATATATATATATATTTATATACACACATATGTTATATGTATATGTGTCTGAGTTATATCCAAAAGGTAGATTTTACTAATTAGGCCATGTTGAAACAATGAGAGCGGTTTAGTAACAACTCACAAACTGTGCAAATGCTCTGAGCGTTAATATTCATCTTTTTATAGGCTGCATTAAGAAACGCTTGAGAATTCTCAAGGTAAAATATGCAAAGGCAAATGCGATCCTACTGTAATTCAAAGACAACAATTACTGGGAGTAATCTCTTTCCAAAACTCAATATCATCCGATCATAGTGTTAAAACAGAACGTTAATTGGTTTGGCACGCCGTATGCTCTATCAGACGCCGTTTCTACGAGTCAAAGCATGAACAATAAATATTTACTTTACGGAACAAACACGAGCAAACTCGTGTGTGTACATGGATGTGTGGATTAGTAAGCAGACTTGTGGTGGAGAAGGCCCCGTCGGGGGGATGGTAACTTGGCTTCGGCAGAGGGGAATCACTCTCTGTGAGCTCCTTGCACAGCGCCTGAAGACCTGGCACACCGCTTCACAACAACAACAGTGATGTAACCTAGTAACAAGCCCTTGGCTTTTCTTCTCCTAACCGAAACTCTGGCCATGTCTTCTACATCAACATTATTACAGCGTGTAGAAAGGCTTGTGTTGTCTTAGCGATCATAAAAGGGAAAACAGGGAGGGGTGGGAAACACACTCACCTGCCCTAGAGTAAAAAGGAGATTCCTCATTTTTTCCAACACCCTAGGCACTGCTCTCGAGTTATTTTTGAAAACAAGAATAGCTAAAATAGCAACGGCTCATTGTTGCGCCTGAATGTCGAGTGCTGTAATTGTCTGCTGCGGCCGGCCCGAAGACTCACCTTCATTAAATGGAAAAGTAGGTAACGGTAACAGCTTTTAAATGTCACTCTTCCCTCTCCATTAAAGACTTAATGGTTGCATTGAAACCACCCCCAGGATGAGAGCATTAATAACCCAGTCGTTACTCGCATTTTTAGGATGTGTCAATTATCGCTCTGCTGCACACACTGCCAGCCGAGCGCATTGTTCGGCTTATTACAGCCTGCAGCAGATCAGGGCTTGTCACAGTGAGACCGCCGCTCATCCTGGCCTGTCGGATGCCAGCGCTGATCTCGGGCCTGCCAGAGAGACTCTTTTAAGGCAGCGTGCACAGCCCGGGAGATCCGAGGCGTCGGAGTAGCCCTGTTCCAGTAACGAGGTCTGGCAGATACACATTGGCCGGGGTGCTGTGTCCTCCGAGTGCCAGTCTCATTGCTTTACATGAGGGCAGATTTCCACCTCCCCGGCTTAGCCGTCTACAGGAGACGCATACATGTACTCCATAATTAATCTGCCAGTCACAGCAAAGTGCCACTCTGGCTGGAGAGAAATGGAGAGCTGCACGCATACGAGCAGCTGATAATCATAAATGTAGCACCGTGTTAATGGTAGGTTAACGTGAAAGCCGCAGGATTTTAAAAAGCACAGAGGGCTAGGAATGCAGCTAAGACAAATGGACACTGAATTCCCGTCCAATGCGCTCATACAGAGAGAATGCGTCAACCAAAAAAAAAAGAAAAGTGCCATTTACAAATTTTTAAAAACACTGACAAATCAAATCAATCAGTCATTTTTAGAAAAAAGCTAATCCGTTTTAAATGACATAAGAAAATGTGGCATCATCTGGCTTTTCTTGCGAACACTCTGAGAAAACTGCACTTTTTAATGCCAAACACACTACTTTGCATACAAAGTAATGCCACAGTATTTCATAGATTTTTCTAACAGTGACACAATAATGTAAGGTAACATTCATTTTTATGACATAATGAATACACAGAGACTCACACTTGCCAGTAGCCATGATGTGAATCATGGTTTAAAAACAAACAAACAAACAAAAAGAACTACAATAACCATGACTCTGCAAAGAAATGTCACCAATCTAAGTACTAAAACAACCAAATCACACCGAAAGAAATCTTTAGCGACCATCCATTCCCATGAAGCACTGCGAATGAATTAATAATCTCTTACAACAAAACCATATACATATTTGTACATTTGCATATTCTGCATTAAGCAAAATATATTGTTTCTATACCCATAATAAGCATTAAATCAATAGTTTTATATTTCATCATTTTTAGATCAATTATCATTCCCGGTGTTTAATGTGACTGTAGCTCTTTCCCTCGGTTCGGTAATTTGAGGTCACTGTTTTGGTTCGGTTCAGTATTGGGTGGAGGCATGTACAGACTATTATCAACGTGGCATAAGAAAATTCAATAAATATACTTTACAATTTGTTAACAAACACTTCAACAGTTTGTCTTACCTTTTTTACTTAAGAAAACGCCTGTGTATCAATAAACTGGATCTGTGTAATAAATTGGAAGTGACAGCAGGCTAACATTTCTACTACTGTCCATATCTATAATGTTAATCAAACAACAAAAGCAAAAGAGAAAAATCACTCACTGATCTTGACTAATTTTATTAGCTTTAATTAAGGAACAATGTATGAATGTTTAATTTATACAGTGAAGACAATGCAGTGCTTTACTTGTACATTGATTACTTTATTCAATGTCTGCATTATCTCTTACTTGAATGTGACTGTTAAATATAGCTACTGTACCTAAAAACACTTAAATTGCAAACTTATTATAAATAACAAAGATAAAAAAAAATAAAAAAATACTATATTATGATATAAATTGTTATTGTGTGTTTTTAAGGGAGGAGAATGCTTTTTTTTTTCAACTTTTACAATGTTGTGATTGACCTTGTAGCTGTATCGTTTGGATCATGGCTTTTAACTCTTTCATTAAAATCCCTATGAGAAAAATACTTCCATAACCTGAAAAAGTGGGCGTACACTGTTGCACTCTATATATCTTAATAGCTGGATTTTTTAATTTGGCTGTATCAGGAAGTTATTGGATGTTAAACTTTTTCTGCCTATTTAACCAAGATTGAATGGCAAACATCTATATACTCACTGGGGAAAATAAAGCAAAAACAACAAAAAGCACATCATGACTAAAACATTAGTCCATCAGAGTGCTAAATAATGATTATTGTGAGCAGACCTCAGATTGCCGGATCGAGAATGCAAAGAAATAAAAAGGTACAACAAACAATTTTATCCTTTATGACTGAATCGCATATCAGCCTCCAGCTGCAGGCTAGTGCCTACTGAGAAAGCAGAAAAAAATCCTTACAGGCTAATCAGCTGCAGGATGTCACATGGGGTTAAAAGCAGAGACAACAGGCTTTGTAACCTCTGATGCAGATACACTCAAATAATTACTGAAAAGGGAGGAAGGAATTTGAATTTATGCAAGAGTAATTATGCCATTTGGGGATATTAGAGAGATTTTCTCAGCAGTCTGCCACCACTCGCAGTGCTTTTCAGAGCCGGGCGGCTAAGAGCTGCACACGCTGACAAACACAAGGCCTTTGGCTCATTGTGCAATCTGCGGGCCCTTACAAAATGACGCTCAGCATTCCAGTAATTCAATAAGCCCTTCCAGTGAATTACAACCCTGATCAGGAGGGGGATTGTCTCTGAGTCCCTGGCAGCTAGGCTGGGAGGTGCCCTTTGTGTACGAAGTGGTGCCGCTGCCCTGACACCAACCATGCGAACCCAATTACACTGCTTTGTGAGCCCACGGCCCCCATATTAACACATATTCTCCCCTGAGAAGCGTCGACCAGTGCCAGCCTGGCAGCCATTCGCCAGAGCCCACTGTTGAATCTCAAATAAAGCACTTAAGGCTCTGGCAAAATAATCATTTGTCCCTGGCATTCTTGAAAGCCCCCTTTCTCATCAGAATTCCCTGTTCCTTTCCTTGGCAATTAAATGCTAAGCTCTTCGACTCTGCAGCAGGCAGCACAATGGGACCTCAGAGCAACAGCATACACAATCCATTGCTCACTTGCATTATTAAAAAAAAAGAAATGAAATGAGAGACAATCACGTTTGCATGTAGCATTCTATTGCTTTGGATATGCATATGTAACTTTCAGATAGGATGACTCTTTAATAAAGGATCTAAATTTCTGGAGTTTGTCTGAACTAAATTAACATTAATTGCTCTACTCTACGTATAATGACAATCATCTCTACTACTGATAAATCTCACTCATATGTCATTTTTTCCAATTTCAAAATATATTCCTTTGGAATATTCTCACAGTTTATCATGATCTATCTGGTAGGGCTGCCACTAACGTCTATTTTTAGTCTATTTTTATTTCGATCAATCTATCGATTAATTTATCGATTCATCTAAACGATTAATTTCCCACAAAAAAAAACAACAACAATTTTACTTAAGAATATTTTATTAAACCAAATGAAATCCAAATTTCTATGAAATCCTTATTTAAAGGAAAAGTGCCACAGAGTGCAAGAAGCAAGTGTCTATCTCATAGTCCAAATCACTGAAATCAAAGTTCAGTATTATAGTGTAAGAATGACAACATATCCACGTGTTCTAATCTACTAATAATAAAATTATAATCAAAAAAACACTTTTTAAAGCAGTATTTACTCGAAATATTATTTACCAGAATTTATTTAGGAGAAAAATGTAAATGTGCAGTATTTCTGGGGAAAAAAAAAAAAATAAAAAATTAAATAAAATCAATTAATTGGAGATGCTTTTGATTATTAAAATTTAGTAGAACCATTAAAATAGAATCCAGAAAATAATGGAAAACAGAATTCGGTAAACATAAAACTGTAAAACTCAATTAATTAGACAGGCTTTTTGATTAATACAATTTAATTTAACCATTAAAACGGAGTATAGAAAAATGAAAATGGAAAAAACCGAATTTGGAAATAAAACGCATTTCATAGGGCCCTATAATTATAATTATTATTTTTTTTGTGGTAATAAAAATAGATGTAAGTGAACAATAGCCTTTAAAATTACTTAAAATACACATATAATAGCAATGAGGCAATAATAATTAGTTCAAATAAAGTATCAAAAGCAAGAAATCATGTGGTTTTATTGAACAAAACCGTTAAAATACATAATGTATTATAAACAACAGAGCTATTGTACATTACGCATCACAACAAAGGCCTGCAAGGGGCGCCAATGGCCTGACGTTTGTTTTTACACATTATTGTGCGATCTAATCCTTGTTTAATATTGATTAAGCACCATTTAGTTCAAATCTCCACTTAATCTTTAATATTTGGCCATTTCTTTAGGACAGAAATGCTATAGCCACTGTAATTAAATGAATGTGTGGACATTAAAACGTGTAAACTCAGAGTGAGGGTTTGAGCTTTTATTTTGAAACCGCAATGTATTCTCCTGTGTTTGCGTAGATTTATAAATGATTTACCTTACAAATCTGATGAAATGGCGCACATTGCGTTCCCAGATGAACGTTATAATAAACCCAAATTCACAACAACATGCAGAGATGCAGATTGAGACGCTCCACACATGTAAATGATAACAGTTACTGTGGAGCTACTGTGAACGGAGCCGCTGTGTGATGCACGTACTTAACATACATGCATGTAAATAATTAAAGCTCATACACTGTATTAGAACTGCATTGCATATAATTATTTAATTAAATCGTAGCGTTTGTGAATTCACAATTATGCTTAATTATGATTTTTAAATGGGTTTAATATATCATGCAGCCTTGGAAAACAGTCTAATAATGTGTTTTATGGATTCTCGTCCGTGAAATGTGCCACTTCCGGTATTTTGCCAGTTAGTTGATGCGAGCAAAATGAAGTCAAGGATTTTTAAAAATCGAACAGTCGATTAAAATCGACGAATCGCGACAGCCCTACTATCTGGTTAAATTTGTCACACTTTAACTATTAAATCTCAAAGAGCGGATAAACAAGCCGAAATAAAAGGACTGAATGGCTTTAGCCATTTCAAGTTCATCTCACGTAGGTCTAAAATTGTCAACACTTGGGATGACATTAACACTTGGGTTATAATTAAACCCGTTTTGCTTTTCAATCAATATCCAATCTCTCAGAAGTAATTAACAACATATTAAAGAGTTTATTGCCTGGCAGAGCTGGCTGCTGCTGCATCATTAACTGTTAAAATGTGACTCTTTGACACCTACAGTCATTTCGCAGCTTTTTACTGCAACAACCCCCCCTTCTCTTGGCTGTCATTCCAGCACCCTCCTCAAAAAGAAACACATTACCTTCCGGCGGGCGCAGATTCACATTAGGACTCGCACACAATGGCAGATACCAAAAAAAGAAGTGGCAGAACACGAGAGAGAAGAGAGAAGCATAATCTGCATCAACCACAATGCACAGTAATTATGAATATGCACCTTGATGGATCATTAAATCAGATGTTTAAAAATTAAAACAGAGCAATAATGCAGATATCAACCCGAACACATGCAGAGACAAAAATGTTTCACAGGGTTGTGAGTGTGGTGCGTGATGTGTCACAGGGGGCTAATCCCTTAGGAAATGAAGAACTGAGACAACATGACTCAGAGGGGGAATACCAGCAAGGGCTGATGAAAATATGGACTAAAGTTGGTGATTTTAAACCCACACGCTTTAGTATTACAGACGCAACCTTATTTATCTTTGATGAAGGTTATTCTCAGCAAGTCTGCAAGGTTCAGATTACAGGCTAAAAATGTGAAAGTTCAGTGTTCAGAATCATATTGTTGGCCACGAGGAATATTGCCATTTCTCTATTCATACAAATACACACAGAGAGTGCATAAAACTGAGCCAAATGATGTGTTTGAAGTGCAATGCATTACTACTAATAAAAAAAAAATAGGGAAAAACGTCTAGGGAAAACCCTTTGCGATGTACGACCAATTCAAAGAGCAACAGTTACTGTTCAAAAGCAGCCACCCACTATAAAGACTTACCCTTTTCCCAGAATGATAATGCATCGGAATCTGTGGTTGCACAACGCGGCGGCACACTAGAGATTAGAGGATTAAGTCACAGGTCGGTAGTTTCATCTTTTGTTGATGTTCCAGCTTACCCATTGCTTTTAAAAGACAATGCAGGAAAGGAGCCATGTTATATGAGGCAAGAGGCACGTGTTGTCAATATACTACAGTCCCAGGGACACTTTAAGAAATGCTAATGCACACAAAAATGTATAAAATGAATGAAATATAGTAGAAGCAGGTGACAGGGAAGGAATCAACTGGACCGACCTGCAGAGGAATTTGACCAGGGATTCCTGGTCATGCAGCTTTATAGTTACACCCAAGTCATAAATTCCTCTGAATGATGCCCATATATAGAAAGTCCGGACCGAGTCATACTCATACTCAAGGCTGGGTTTAGTTCTGTTGCTGCACAGTCATCGCTTGCAACAAACAGTAACAGATAGTAACAAATTCTGCATGTAGTTAAACAAACACTTCACAAGACCAGCTTTGATGTTCCCAATGACTAAGAAACCCACCCAACCATATATTTTATGGGTGAGAGTATATAGCTTTCTCATTATTCATCATGGGCAAGTTGTTTACATACAGTTAATAAAAAGGCTTTCAATGTAATAAAATGGGGAGGTGTTTATGTTTCCCCATTACAAAAGGAAAAGTATCAAAGTATTAGTCTCAATATCTAATATCACTATAGGATTTGTGGAAGTGAAAAAAACAACATACTTACATACACACATATATCAATGTTATAATATAAGTGATGGTATTGAAAAAGTTATCTAAAAGTAAGATTAAATATGCTAGGCTACCTTGGTTAAAGGTCCCCACAGATTAAAATAGAAAGGAAAAAGAAATCAACAAGCTTTTTAATACATCTTCTCAGGACTGTCAATCAAAGACAGAAACTAATAAAGACAGAAACAAACCTTAAATGTGGGTGACTTGACACTGATTTATTTATTACTACAGGAAAGCACGTCAAAGATCATACATCGCCTGACATCCCCATCTAACTATCCCCTAATTAGGATGTAAAATGATCCATGGAGAGCAACAGGGCAACGGGGGTAAGTTCCACATAAGGTCATGTTACACCAAGGTTGGAGTGCCCACTCTGGCTACAACTCTGCAGTAGAGGCAGTAGCAGACGTTTAGACTGAAAGAGGAACTCAAGCATGACAGAGCAGTAAAAGGCTGCAGGTTGAGATGTCCTCAGAAAGGGAAAGTTTAGTTCTGCATGGAAACTCTCAATGCATGACACAGGCTAAGTCTTGGTACAGGGCATCCACAGTGATTACCTGAGAATATTATCACATGCATGACTTGGTCTGAATTAATTGGAGAGAAGTCATAAAAAGATTCAAATTCTTGACATGAAGAATCTCTGGGTAGAGGTGTAATCAGGGTCTAAATTGGAAATTCAGGGCCTAAAATTAGGATCAATATTATTATATTATATTAATAATAATAATTTAAAATAATAATAATAATTGGTATTAGTATTATATTTTTATTATTATTATTCAAGCTAGACTGTCACAAAAATGTAAATATTACCCATCATCATGTTGCGCATGTTGTAAAGTTACTGGCCACCGTTTTGTTTCCTTGCCAAAACCAATTTTTATTCACATCTGGCCTTTATGGAGTGTTCATTGTAATACCCTGGCTGCAGTTATTTTGCAGTCTAGGCAAGAAAAGTCAGTAGACAAAATGACCACAAGAGTCACTGATCTGTCTGTTCAGCAGTTGAATATTCACAGCTGCATCAAAGCTGCTAAGAGTCACACTACATTAATGCTGAGTCCCCCCTCCCTACCCCCTCAAAAGCTCGAACTGAAAGCATAACATTAAGATACATCAGATATTAACTCAGCTATTCATTAAAGAATGGAATTGTGTTTTAATTCCTTTACAAACAGATGATATGTCTGAGGATTAGGGGACTACGGGCAGACACACCTCTCTCACTCACACACACACACACACACACACACACACACACACATCACATATATCAACAGGATATTGTTGGGGCAGGATGCAGTAGCAGTGACTCATTTCCTTTCACTAATTTGTGGCATGAATCAAAAATCTCAAGCTTTTGTGGGTCAAAGCAGATGTGCATCAAAAAGATTTCACCTAAAAGCAGCGACTGACCTTGGCCTCCTCAATGAGTGAAAGAATGAGAAGCACTCCCTGTCTGCCCCCTGTGACTGCTATTGACATGTTTCCTGCAAGAAAACACAATTGCTGGCTAACAAGAAAGTAATCAGCTAAACTGGCTGGCAGACACAGTGCCAATACGGTATCATGGAAGCTCAAGCTTATCATCCAAAGGCTTAAAAATAGACAACTACTTACATAAAATATAAGCACAGTGGTCCAAAAGCCTGAGACCATAATTTCTATTCTAATTTATTACAAAAACTTTAATTTAATAATTTTTAAATGTAAGAATACCATTTATAAATGTAATAATAAATGACTTCTTAGAGATATAAATGGAGGGGGGTTACAAATGTTTGGGGTCAGTAAGATATGTGTAAGAAATCAATACTTTTTCAGCAAGGATGCATTACATTGATCAAAAGTGACAGTGATGCCACAAAATTAAGCAGCACAACTGTTTTAAATATTGATGACAACAAGAAATGTTTCTTAAGCACCAAGACAGCATATTAGAATGATTTCTGAAGGATCATGTGACACTGAAGACTAGAGTAATGGCTGATGAAAATTCAGCTTTACCATCAGATGAATAAATTACATTTTAAAATATATTACAATAAAAACAGCTATTTGAAATTTAATATTTCTCAATATTACTTTTTTCACTGTAATTTTGATCAAATAAATGCCTTGGTCAGTATAGTGGGGGGGTTCCTTTGCTTTTCTAGTAACACTGAACATCCAAGTGAAGTGCGTTAAGTGAAATATTTTTAAAAAATATTATAACATTGAGAATTACTAGCATCATGCCTCATAAGTCTTCTCTTCAATCACAATAACCTTCATCCTAGCCACACATTACTGAAAATGTTTTTGATGAAGTACCCAAGACATGATTTGCAACTACTGAAGCCTGCAACTTATAATGGACAAACCTGTTTCAGCATGCTACACTGACATTAGGGTTAACACATGACAGACATAAACTATGCAAGACAATACAACTGCAAGTTGGATTAAAGAATAGCTTAAATTGAACCGGAGTTAACTGCGTCCAACACAATTCAGCCAAACAGCTGCTCTGGGGGAAATGCAGATGGCCTGCTAGCTCATTTACCAGCTCAGGAGGTAATAAACGCTTTGAAATCTCGGCGTGAACTACTGCTTAAGTCTAAGCCATGAAAAACTGCAATACCAGTCAAAGACACTTAATGTGCTGATTTACTGTGAATCGATGTAAGAAGCTCATCAAACAGTATCTTCAAATCCTCCGAGTATTAAGGGCTGCGAATGATGTCTGATGCATTTTTCATTGATTTGGAAGATCATTTAGTTGAACTATAAGAACTGCTCCAGGCATACAATTAACCCCTCTTTTAGTGCACAGAAACATCACTTTCAGCACTTCTACAGTACAAATAAAATTGCGTAAAACACGCTGCCCAAATGTTTTTAACAATGCAAACTGTAATCTAGCATATAATGTACATGAACCAAAATGCAGAGTTGGCTATGCTAGTTTAATACTAAAACAACTAAACCAGAACATTATAGCCACTTACTTTCACCACTCTGTGCCAGCTTTGTTTATTCTAGTTGAATACTCAATTACTCAAACCATTAACAGCTTTCCCCTTGAGCACTTTAACACCATAAGAGAAACACTAAGCAGGAAATCCAGTTAATGAATTAATACTTGATTTGAACGTGGATGAAATCCTGTTACGAACCATGCCTTGGTACACTTCCATCTAATTCCACCTATTTTATTTCCCAAATCTGTCTGAAGCTCACCTTTATTTCCTCTCCACTTAATATTCCTGAATGCTTTCTTAGCTTCGACACGAAACGGGCTGCACTCATTTCGCTGGATTTGCATGTCTGCTCCAGAACAGTGTGAGTGGAGATAAATCAAAACTCCCAGTGGCTGCCTCTGCTAGGCTTCACTCATTTGACAGCAAGAGCTTCAGCTCAGGGCCCAGATTGTGCGGCATATCAAGGCAGGAACTTAAAGGGGCCTCACTCACCAAACCAAGCAACATCTGCAACAACACTGTCATCACAGGTAAAAAACAAAAGAGAACAATGAATCATGGTAGGTCAATATCACACAGTCCCATGAAGTGTTTTCAAATAAGTCAATAAAACCAGGAAGAGAGAGCTTTGTGGTTGCAGATCTGAGCTGATAAAACCAAAGACTATAGAAATACAAAAAACGGTTCACTCCTATACTTATGAATGGGAGAAACTGCAACATGCAATATGGCGGAATAGTCCCACCTTTTAAATGAAAGAGCCAATCGCTGATTGGTAAATTCACTGCAGCAGCCGTTAGAAGCTCTGGTTCCCATGGAAACCTCAGGCTGGACCAGCCGATGCGCATGCACAGTCACAAGTGTGTTATAACTGTGCATGCGCATTGGCTGGTCTAGACTGATGAATAAGCATTTAAATGCTATTTGAGCATAAGAAACAACATTCATGGGGCAGTTCTTTTCAGGTTTTGTTGCTGATTTGAAATATGTAATTTAATTGCGACTTCACTGAGCAGTTTTTGAGATTTCAGAATTCCCCCATTCATTTAAATAGGACTTGGTCTTGTTTGAGCTGCCCAGAGGCGTTGTAAATATGGTCGCAGGGTGAACAGACTTTCCTTGAAAGGGACTTTGGTAAAACTAAAGGTTGTGCCTTCAAACCTGACTAAACAAGCTAGAATTCTCCCCACTGTAAAAATATACCGCAAGTGGCTTTGGACAAGAAAATATTTGTTTGCTATTATTATTAGCAGTAGTAAAAGTAGGCCTAATAAAAAAAAATAACATTTAACAACAGTAAATGATAATGTTGTTAATAATTTTCATTACTATTATGATATGATATTATGATGATGATTATTATTATTATTATTATTATTATTATCAACCCTCTACATTGCGAGTAAATCACTCACATGTGTGACTAAATCTTCACTCTGGGCGACTAAATGATGACTAATATTAGCCACTGGCCAATAAATTCTCAGATTTTACTCGCCAGTGTGGGAATTGGAGGCTAAGTATTATAAGTTTAGCACAGATATATTTTAACTCGCCGAACACTATGACTGAGCGCTTCAGAGCTTCACTCTCCGTCACGCGATCTGTGCTATTTTTTATTTATTTTTTTCCAGTTCATCTGAATGGATGCACAGAACACCTGTGTTTGACGTACCGTAAACTCTAGTGTGACGGCGCATGTCTCATCATCGCACACGTAAAGAAAGAAAGAGCGAGAGAGTCTTACATAACATGCAGAATTGATGCGCTACATGTAAACGATATTCTTTGTTGCATTTTCCTGTCAAAATAACAGCGTTCCTTTTGGAATTATTCAGCTTTTAAGAACTGCCGGGTTTTCCGGTAGTGGGCGGAACTAATGCACAAACGGCAATCTCATTAGCTGGCGCTCACCTATTCTCATCCCTGTTTTGATTTCAGCGAATCAGTTCGAGCGAACGCACACAACCTGATTAATATTCATGAATCCAGCAACTCATTAATCCTTAGTGCGTTTTATATTGTTCTTATTAATAGAATAATTCTTCTTCTTCTTCTTTTTATTATTATAATCATCATTATTTATCTTATTATTATTATCTTATCAGTATTACTGGTAGTTATTTGTTTTATTTTTTTTATTATTAATTTATTTTTTTATTATTTTTAATTTTTTTTTTTTTTTTTACAGAAACACTGAATGATCAAAAAAGCACCACCACCAGTCCTAAGTTCAGTTAAAATGACTAATATGCATTCATACATGGTTACCAAGTTTTAATTCTAATTGCTAAAGTTCAATCATTAAATAATAGGCCTACTAGATTATCATATTATAATGCTTGACTGAACTGATGTTAAGAGTATACTTTAAGATATTTAAAAAGCTATATATGTATATATATATATATATATATATATATATATATATATATATATATATAACATTTTTAATGTCTGTAAAATGGTGCATATGCGTGTTTTGTGTTTGTGTGTGTATACACACATACACACTCATATTCATATCCATATATTGTATATCAGTCTGGCGAGTAAACTAAAAAATTTCCTAGCCAATGGCGATTCAGTTGCCAAGGTGTCCGTAGAGGGTTGATTATTAAAACTAATTATTAAAAGTAATAATCATAATAATTATTATTAGTAGTATTATTAGCTGGCACACTTTTCTTTACAAACTGTTTTGACACCAAAAGTTTCATTAATAATAATAATCATTATTATTGTGATTAATAAATGATTATTAATAAGATCCATTTTAATAATATACTTTACTTTTCAACTTTTTACAGATTCCTTTAACACCAATTGTCATTTGCATGTGAAAATAGAAACACGTTCAATTCAGAAGAAACTTCTGGGCTAATTATAACGTGCACATTAGCTCTTCTCATGAAATGTGCCTTTGGGTCCGACAATAGCCTCCACGATGTCATCGCTCGTGGCTAGTGCACTCTTAGGCCCGATCACACCGAACACATTTTT